>VZRV01007180.1:368054-487509 GCA_013398115.1 Falcunculus frontatus
CTCGGCAGGGCCTCCTCCACCTCGGCAGGGCCGGAGCCACCTCGGCAGGGCCATCCCCACCTCGGCAGGGCCATCCCCACCTCGGCAGGTCCATCTCCACCTCAGCAGGGCCATCTCCACCTCGGCAGGGCCATCTCCACCTCGGCAGGGCCATCTCCACCTCGGCAGGGCCATGTCCATCTCTGCAGAGCTCCTGGTGTGGCAGGAGCAGGCTCTGCATCCCAATTCTTGGAGCAAAGTGTGTCCTCTTCTTTCTCAGGTCACTGTGCAGCAAATGTGGGGTGGCCATACAAATTCTGCTTTTATTGCCCCGTGCTGGATCCATCAGCTCTGGAGTTTGCCAGACAAACCAGCCTGGAAGAGGGGCTTTGGAAAGGCACGTGGAGGCAGGGAGAGCTTTGGGAATGCTGGTCTCTGACTGGGTTGAGTGGAGGAAAGGCAGATCATTCCCAGTTAGCCCTGGGCAAACTTCCCAGCGGGGCAGTGCTGTGGGGGATTCCTGCACGGGGGCACAAGGAACAGGAGTGTCTTTGCCTTTCCTTGGTGCTTTCTGAGCCCTGAGGACAGCGGGCACTCAGCTGAGGTAAGTCAGTAAATCACCTTCAGTGAGCGTGCCCACGTTTACCCCAGGAAAGGCCCTCGCTCAAAACGATGCAATTAAAATCATGCAAATGCTCTCCCACATTACTCCCAGTGCTGGAATTTTTCATTGTCTAACCTTAACCTTAAGCAAGAAGGGAAGCAAAGATAATTAGGTTTTCTCAGCTCCATGCAGGAGGCTCAGGGCTCTGCTGCCAGGGGCTCACAGAGCTCTGCACCCCTGCCCTGCTCCCCACTCCTGGGCCAGGTGCCTCCCACTGGGATTAACATGATTAATATGATTCTCATTTAGCTGGATCAAACCCTCTTACCCGAAGCAATTCGATTTATTTCACTCTGGTGCTGCTGCATCACCCAATATTTAGGGTGTGCTGAGTCCTTCCCAGACCCAGGGAATCAGGAGCCTTTCATCCATCCTGCTCTTTGTGCTCAGCAAGGATCTGATCTGAGCCAGGCTTGAAGCCCAACATGCCCTGACTGTAACAGAGCACAGACAAGGCTTAATTGAGCTTCGTGTAGGAGCACAAACCCTGATTTTCCCTCAGGACATGCACTGCTCCTAAGCACAGTCCTTAAACAACTAACTGGAGGCATTTCAGGCTTTTGGAAGGTTCCCTTGAGGCAGCTGAGGGGAGCATGCGAGCTGCCTGCTCATCAGTGAGGAAATGCTGCTTTGAGGGATGTTATTGTTTAGATCCCAGGAGGGGCAAGTTGGAGCTGCTTTGGTTTAAGTGCAAGGCTGTGTGATGGGACCCCTGGGCCCTACCCTGCCACACTCATCCTGTCACATCCTTCCTCTGGGGACTGGCTGTGATTTCCCCTGGCAGAAGCAGAAAATGACCCTTAAAGCCAAAGAAGTTGGGCCAGCCTAAGTGTAATGCCGTGGGGAATGCAAAATGTAATGCCACGAATAGAATGAGGTTTGTGTGACTCAGTTTGGTGAACAGAATAAGATTATCTGACTCAGTTTCTCTGTGATGTTCAAGAATTGACCGGTTTGGGAGCTGCTCTGGAAGGTTTTGTGTGATTCCATAGAAACCTGAACCCAAAAAGGCAAATAGAGGGGTGCATGGACTTGTTAGGAGCTTCTCTGATTGTCAGAGGGGAGAGAATAACACCCAGTGCTTGGGAAGGGAGAGCAGGGCACTGAGGTCCAAGGCCTTGTGCACATCCTTGATCCTTTTTTAAGTTTTTTTAAATTCAGACAGTCAGGGAGATGTTTGAAGCCATGGTGTTGGGATTAAAAGCAAGGCTGGATGGTGGCAATGTTCTCTTCCCAACCATCCGTGTCCAGGACTGCAGCCATCAGCAGCACTGCAGGTCCTCCATCAGCAGAGCCTCAGGGGCAGGAGCAATAAAC
Source organism: Falcunculus frontatus (assembly GCA_013398115.1). Lineage (NCBI taxonomy): Eukaryota > Metazoa > Chordata > Aves > Passeriformes > Falcunculus > Falcunculus frontatus. The sequence goes on from VZRV01007180.1 coordinate 370,015, forward strand.
AGGGATGAGGCACTCCAGGAGAGCTCCAGCTCCTGCCTTTGCTGCTTCCCAGGAAGCAGCTCTGGTGCTGACAGCTCGGGGCTGGGCTGCTCCTGCCTGCTCCGGATGTTTGCGTAAGGAAAACATAAAATAATCAAGGTCAGGACTTGCTCCAGGCCAGCCTGAACCTCTCTCAGAGCTCCCCACGGGAGTGTTCAAGCAGCAGGTGCCTGGTGCAGCCTCTCTGTCCTCACTTACTACTTCAAAGGTGCCAGGAGGAGTCTGCAAGCCTTTGCTGGTGTTCACATCCCTCTGAAGTGCCAGTCTGGCAGCAGAGTCTCACGTCCTCTCGGCATCAAACAAAGGGGAATCTCTGCACACAATAGAGACTTCCCTGCACACAGCAAGAGCAGCTGCAAGCAGGAGGCTTGATGAGGCTACAGGTAGGATCTAACGTGCTGGAAATGATAATTTCCTCCAGCTGGAGGAGGAGATCAAATGGTTCCTTTTTTTTTCTCCTGGTTCCACTTCTTCCTCTCTGTGCCTGATGAGCTTTAGAAAAAAATTCACAGCAGCAGAGTTTGCTGGGATGAGCTGCAAGTAAACTTGGTAGTGGCAGGGCTGTAACTTGCAGCGACCTGTCTGGTCCCCTGCAGATGTGGAATGAGGTGAGAAGAAACCTTTCCACATCCTCAAGGGTCAAATGCAGGGCTTAGGTAATATTTACTGTTCACTTGGGCTGGAAGACAAAAAAAGTATTCAGGTGAGGTCCTTGTGTGCTGTAAGCAGAGTGAATTCTCTGCCTGGTGGGGAAGAAAAGCTGGTGTGACCCAGAAAAGTCCTGGCACTGCTGTTTTTATTACCTTTGCCGTATTCCTACCCGTAGCCAGAGAAAAGGTGAGAGGCAAGAGCATTGTCAGGAGCTCAGAGCAAACTCAGAGTGCTTTAAACCTCTCCCTGTGAACAAGAGGCTCCTCATCTTGGATGTGTCCCCTTTCCTGCACTGCTTTGTTACCTTGTGAAGTGCTGGGAGTCCTTGAGAGCAGAGCTCCAGCACCGATCCCATCCTGCTGTGTCCCTTCCCTGCCTCCTGACCTGCTGGGGAATGAGTGGATTCATGCAGTCAGAAATAAGTCAGGTTAAGAGTAAAACTCTGACTTGAGGGTTAATTTGCCTCTCTAGCAGCTGGGATGTGATCCTGCTGGTAGTTCTGTTTTTCCAGCTCAGCTTTCCCCTCTCTTTTGGGGTTGTGTCCCTGTAGGGCTGGGATGTGTGGCCACGCTGGCTGTGTGTGTGTCTTGCTGATGATTACATCTGCTGGTCCCTCTGGTCAATCAAACTTGACAGGAGGTTATTTCTTGATGAAACTCAGCATCTGGAAAGGAGAGAGGCTCTATCAAAGCTGCTTTCTTGACTAACAAAATTGGCAGCAGGAGTTTTGACATCTTATTAGGCTTCAAGGCAGCTGTGTTGGAAGGAGCCCTTGACGTGCCCATCCTTATTTTTGTCACAGTTTTTTCATGTTGTGTTTTTGCAGTGACCTCTGACTCTTCAGCAGAGCTTCCCATCCCCTTGGAAGAGAGAGCAGCTTCCCATCAGAGCGCTCCAAGAGCTCCAAAAAAGCTGTGCCTTCCTGGGCACTTCATTCTGGAGCTGGAAATGCAAAAGCTGAGGGGGAGGAATAGTCCTCCAACATCCAGAGCAATCCCACGTGGAGGGAGATCATGGAGACCTTGTACTGATGGTCTCATCTCTTCCCAAGAGGAGTTTGGGGCCACTTTCTTTTCCTGGAGAAGAGCTGGAACAGCTCCAAATCCCCTGCTTTCTGAGCCCCAAATTCTTTCCTTTCCATTTTCTTGTCCTGGAGAAGAGCTGGAACAGCTCCAAATCCCCTGCTTTCTGAGCCCCAAATTCTTTCCTTTCCACTTTCTTTTCCTGGAGAAGAGCTGGAACAGCTCTAAATCCCAAGCTTTCTGAGCCCCAAATTCTTTCCTTTCCATTTTCTTGTCCTGGAGAAGAGCTGGAACAGTTCCAAATCCTGAGCTTTCTGAGCCCCAAATTCTTTCCTTTCCACTTTTCTTTTCCTGAAGAAGAGCTGGAGCAGCTCCATCATTTCTCATTCCCTGCTGGACCCAGAATTGAGCCCCAAATCCTTTCCTTTGCAGTGCACAGCCCCAGAACTTCATCCATGCATCCTGCCATGGATGAATGCGATCCATGAGAGAACAAAGCCTCGAATTCAAAGGCATCTGTGTTTTTTTCTCTCTTTTTCTTTGAAGGCCTTTTAAACCTGGAGAAGCTGCTGCGGCAGTTCCTCATTTCCAAGGACACGCTGTCGGTGCGGATGCTGGATGACAGCCGGGATCCCACCCCTCTCCTGAAGGAGATCCGAGATGACAAGACAGCCACCATCATCGTGCATGCCAACGCCTCCATGTCCCACACCATCCTGCAGAAGGTGAGAGCCCATCCCTGTCCCTCGGGGTGCTGCTGCTCCCCCTGATGCCTCCTGCAGCCACCTAGAAACAGAGACTAGACAAGAGTAAGGGAATAAAGACAGGTATTTATTTGAAGGGCCTTCAAGGTACACCCTGGGGGAGCCAAAGGCTGCTTCCAAAAAATGGACCCCAAGATGGACCCCAGGTCACGAGTTCTTCACACTTTTATAGGTTTGGATCATTTGCATATCAGGGTTAATTCTCCAATTAAAGCCCCAGTTTAATGATGTAACTCCCCTCAGCTTGCCCCCCTTAGAATCTTTGGTTTACACATTTTGGGCCTAGAACAGCCTGGCTGTCCTTGAAGGCAAAGCCTGGAGAGGCTTTGTTATGTCTGCCCAGTACGAGAGAGCAGGAATTACAGGCTCCAAGGAACTTCAGAGTTACACTCTGAGCAGTACAGGATTTGAAAATATAAAAGTTAAAACCTAAGGCATCACCCCAGCCAGGTCCTGTGTGATATTGAAATGTGGAAATGGGCTCTGCCCAGAGGGGAATCGCCACTGATGGACTTTCCTGGGCTGGATGTGTGGGAGTGATGGTTTAATTGCTCTGAGTGTGGATGTGTTTGCTCTCCACAAGTGGTGTGTGCTGGTGTTGCCATCAAACAGCCGTGAAGGGCTGCTCAGCTCTCTGAAATGACTCCATCAGTGCTTTTGTGCCTCCTTTTTCCCCTCCCATTGTATCTCGAACTTTTTCCTTTTTTTTTTTTTAATTTTAATTGTCTTATTAACCGAGATTTTATTTTAATCCTGTTTATTTTTAAATGGTCTCTGGCTGCAGTTTTTAGCTCTTGTTTTGATAGCCTGCTTCAAAACTGAGCAGTGGCTCCAGATGGAGCAGAGTTTCCCACATCCTGGAGGGAACAAGAAGCACATTCCTGAAGGGAGGCAGGATCCAAGCACTGGGATCCCCCTGGCTGGTGCAATCCACACTGTGCTGGCTGTTTTATCACAGAATGTGTCATCCAAAGGCCTTGCCTGTGTCAGGCTTATCCCTGATGACAGCCAGCAGGGATGTTTTTATCATTCCTCACTCCTCCCAAAAGATTTTTATTCCCCTACATGCAATTTTCATTCCTAAATAGACAATTTTGGGGATTTTTTTGGGGTTGTCTACTCGGGGGGGGTTGTGTGGTTTTTTTCCCTTTTTCCCCTGTTGCTGCCTGGCTGCTGAGGGCTGTCCCCCTCCTCTGTTGCTATAGTGACTTCCCACAGGCTCACAGCAGCTCTCTCCAGGCACCCACATCTCCCTGCCCAGCTCCAGCCTCCTCCTGCCACCACTGAGAAACGTCAGAGATTGCCAGGATTTCCCAGTTAAACCCAATTCTTCCAGCTAGGGGACTGTAGGCATGGAAAGCAATAAACAAAGACCTCCTGATCTGGCACCTTCTTGCACCTTGGGAGGCTGGAAAGTGTTTTATTTATAGAGGTGGAGCCAGGGATGGTGGCGGTGAGCACCAGGTGCATCCTCATGACACCCCACGGAGCACCAGCAGCAGGAAAAAAGTGCTGTGGCTTTGCTGGGTCTGTCCCAGTGAGAGGAATGAACAGTTTCTCATCCCTCAGCCTCCACATATGGGCTGGAGACACATGGCTGCTTCCCAAATTCCCAGCCTGTCCCGCTCCCAGCTGCCAGGGGCAGGTGAATGGATGGGAGAGGCACTCACAGGCGCCACTTTGCTGCTCACCCTCATTTTCTGCCCTTGAAACCAAACACTCTGGCCTCAAAGTGGGTCACAGGGAGAGCTGGCACTGCCCCCAGGAAGGGACGAGGAGGGGGAATTGGTGCCAAGTTTTGCTGGCTCAGGGGTGAAAAATGAGGTGGCCTCCTCTGGAGATGGGGGCTCTTTGAGCAAATGGCTTTGCTGTGTCTGTTTTGCCACCTGGGCAAGGGACAGGGTGACAATGTGCAGCCAGAGGGCTGGGCACAGCCAGGCCTGAGCCACCAGGTTTGCACAGGAGCAGGTAAAGAACGGGCAGGAAAAGGGAGAGGTGCACTCCAAGCTGCCTCTTTCTGTTTTTCCTTCCCTCACTTTGTCGTCACAGCTTCTGGGAGGGATAAAAAGGGACTCACACCAGGAGGTGCTGCCTTTGGTGCTTCCCTCCTCGCCTCCCGTTCCTCTGTGTGGTCTGGACTGCTGGGAAAACCTCTTTTCAGGGTCTGGAGGCTTGATTTGAGACCAGCTGTGCTTGGCAGTGGAACAGAGGCTTCCAGGAGCATCTGCAGATTAATGCCCCACTTTCCTGAGCATCTGTTCCCACAACCAGCTCCTTGTGCAGTGAGAATTTTGGGAAAGGGCTTCAGTTATCTGCTCTGTGATCTCTAGAACAGAGCATCCCCATGGAATATTCTGTGTCCTTCTCTCTGCATCCCTGGACACTTTTGCCCTCTTTTCTTCTATTTCTGTGGCCAGCACAGCCCTGTCTCAATTCTGAGAACAGGCTGAGTTACTGGGTCTCATCCATGCTCATTAATTTGTGGGATTGGAGCCCAAATTTGACTGATAAAACTGGAAAACCACCAGCGGCTTGATTGTCCTTTTTTCTGTAACTCCCAAGAGCTTTTCCTGCCTCTCTCCATCAGGATGTTTGTGGTGGAGGAGACAAGCCTGGAGCTCTCAGCTGCTGTTTTCCCTCATGTCCCAAAACAGGAGCAAAGCAGCATCCGTACACAAAGTAGGAAACCTCATTTTCCTCCAAAAACATCATGGAATTTCTCATCCTGAGAGTTCTGGAGCTCTCAGGGCTGGGGCTGCAGGACCCACCTCACCTTTCCAGTGTCTCTGTGGACCATTGGGGTCTGTCAAGGGTTCAAAAGCTTCTGCTTTCCAGAGGCGTCTTCCTTAGAGTTTGTCCTTGGATGGATGCACCTGCAGGATGCAGAAATCCCTGAATTCCATCTTGGAATGCCGTGGAGGGAGCAGGGATGCTCCCAGGGGTCTGGAGCTGTGGCTCGGGCAGTGCTGGGTCATTTCTCTCCATGCAGGTGCTTTGTCAGGGCTGTTGTGGGCAGGAGACCTCAGGTAGGCTCAGTCCTGCTGAAAAATTGCTTCCCCAGACTTTAATTTCCCAGGTCAAACCGTGCTGCTGTGTCCCACTCTCCCCTCCTGCAGGGAGATAGCGGCGCTCGCAGGGAGAGATAAGCCTGAAAAAGCAAAATGTGGCCCTGGCTCTGCCTTGCTGGAGTGGAGATTGGAGGTTGTCAGGCTCTGGTTTAATCTCTTTTTTCCTCTCCTTCACAGGCAGCTGAACTGGGGATGGCGTCTGCCTATTACACCTATATCTTCACTAATCTGGTAAGGAGTTTTTCCCAGCTTTTCCTGCCTGACTGTGGAGTCATTTTAATGGGAGCTGATCCCCCTGACCCGTGGGATCCTTGGGAAGAGCCACGTGCCTGCAGCTGGGGAGGGAAGGAGGCAGGCAGGGATGTCACCTGCTGCTTAGAACCCAAAGGCAAAATCTTCCCAAACAATATCAAGAATAGTAATTCCAAAAGCAGTTTTGTTTTTTTTTTTTTTAATGAAAGCTTTCTGTGCACGCGTGGTGTTGGATTTCTACAGCTTTTATCAGGTTAATTAATTAGTGCATCTAGCAGGTACATCCAATAAGAGATCAGTTGCCCCAGCAACCCACCCTTGGGTCTGCCCCTCGGAGTTGTTCTGTGTCTTGTTACGTCTCTTAAATTCTGGTGCAAAACAACATGTCCTCGTTAGAAATTCCTGTCGTGAAAATCAGAACGTCAAGAATGTGTTAGGAAGGGTTGGCTTATTGTTCTGAAATGCGAGGAAGGGCAGGAACAGTGCTAGAAAATAATATACAAGTATATATTTAAAAGCTACGAGGCTACAAATATATGAAAAATATATTAAAAGCTAAAAAATCTTCAGGCATGGTTCCTGCAAAGCTGGGAAGGCTTTCCATGGTCTTTGGGAGGTGGAAAAGGATTGGTGCAGCATCCAAAGGCAGGAATTGTGGACATTGTGACAGGAGCTGGTGCAATGAGATGTGCAGGTCTTTGGGAAGCTCCAGCAGATGCGTGGCTCCTGGTGATGCCTTTTCTTCATCTTAAAATCAAGAGCCAAACACGGTTAGAAGGGAAAAAGGGATTTTACCTTGGTATTTATTTGAAGGATCCTTGGTGCACTNGTCTCCTGGCTTAAGGGAATACTGGGCCTATGCTGGTTATCAAACCTGAACAATTAGAAGTATGTGGGCTAAAAGGCCCTTAAGAATGCATAAAAGTTATACAAAAGAGTATCTAGAGGGGGTATATATAAAAAGCAAAAAAAGCATCATGGCATCACTGATTGTCCTGATTTTCCTGATTTGTGGGGTTTATGCTGGAGTTGTCACCTCCCAGGCCCATTCCAGGTGCTGGGAAAAGGCCAGGCTGCTCTGGGATGAGCATCTGGAAGGCATCACAGCCCTGTGCTCTCCTGCTGCGCTGCTCCTTGAGCCAAAGGAGGGCTGATCCCATAAATGTTGAGAGCAGGGTCTATCTCCAGCGTGGTGGTTTGGCTTTATGGCCACTAATAACATTAATGGGGGCATCGTGTGGTTAAACCCTGCAGTGCTGTGCTGAACAAGGAGTGATGAGCTGAGGCAGCCGCAGGGGAAACCCAAAACAAACATCAGAGAAACTTCTCCCACTGCAGCAGCTGCCACAGGGCGTGAGGGAAGTGCCACCAGGAGAGCAGGAACCCGGCTCTTAGTGCTGGTGTGGGGCTGATGGAAGCCTTCAGTGGAGGTGCCTCCCAGCCCAAATGATTCTCCCATTCTCTAATTTCCATTAATATTTCTGGCAGGGAAGCCGAGAGCTGAGTCACGCTTTGTGTTTGGGTGGGAGACAGACGGGAAGGGCTGGAGCCAAACGTGTGGGCAGGGGAGCTGGAGTGGAGAGGAGCAGGGGAAGGAGGGAAATGGAGGGGTTGGGAGCCAAGGGAGCGATTGGGGTGCAGAATGGAGAAGGGATAAGGGGAAGGAGGTGTCAGAGAGACAGAGAGAAATGCAAGAAGTAAAAAAGGCCATGAGGTTCCCGGCTGGACCAACAGCACTTGGGCTCCTGTCAGTGTTCAATCCATTGCTCAGTCCAGCAAGAGCTTCACTGCTCCTGTTCTTCCCCATGGAATGGGCAGGACAGGCAGAGGCAGGGATGTTCCTGAGGGGATCAGACAGGGATGGAGCCTGGGGCTTGTGGTTTGTGCCCCAAACCATGGTGTCACTGTGCTGGCAGAGCTGCTGAGGGACAGTGCCATCCCCACCAGAACTGCCACCGTGCCAAACCCAGCCATTCCCACTCCCAGGAAGTATTTCCACTGCTCCCAAGAGCTGTTCCTCTTCCACTTGCCCTCCCCAGCCCTGTCACAGTCCCACAGAGCAGGGCTGTGCACACAGTGAGGGTTTCCATTTGTACATCTCCAGCACAGCTGAGTCTGCTCAGGGATGCTGCTCAGACAACAGAAACAACTCTAAAAATGAAGCTCCCACCTCCACCCCCACACCAGCCCTGAGCACGGGTGTGATTAAGCATTTGCTGGAAGGTGAAATTTGCCTTTCAAACCCATTCATCTCGTGGAATGCAGTTATGGCAGGTGAGAAAGAATTGAGTTCTGTTGCCATTCACACTCTCAGGGTATTAATCTGTTTACCCAGGTTGTTTTAACCACTTTGTCCAAAAGCCTGGCCCTTAGCAGAACTAACTGGATTTTTGGCAGGGATCATTATGGAAAGGTGACATCAGACAAAACCTGGGCAGATGGAAGAGTTGTTTAAGGAAATTAGTAATATTTAAATGGGGATTGGAGATGGGAGTGAGCAATTTAGGCTCATAAATCTGGAGGGATTATCAAGCTCCTAATGAACCCTCTGAGATTCTGCAATCACTGCCTAATAGAAAAGATAAAATCATAGTGAACTACTGTCAAGGGGAGCAAGCAAAAAGATGGCTTAAATGGAGAGAGAACCCATCAGGAAAGGGAATAGAGAGTCTGTAGAGCACCGAGCTGCTTGGAGATGGAAAAATATTTCAGGCAAAAAATAAAAAAAAAGAGGAGAAAATAGGATAAAATGCTGAATTAAACACCTGCCCTGCAGCTCTAGAGGGGAATTCTGTTTCTGTCTTTTAGCATTAATTTTATTTAATAAGCACATCCCAGCCGACAGCTCGTGGTGTGGTGCAGCTCTGCTCCCTGTGAGGGTTAGAGGAGGAATTTCTCTGTGTGCTGGGGCACAGGAGGGGGATTTTTGGGGGGTGATGGCCCCTCTGTCCCAGCCTGGTGGCTGCAGGGAGTGGCACCAGTGCTCTCCCAGCTCTTAGTACATCACTGGAGGAGATGAGGAGGAACCCAGTCCTCAGCCCCCACCCCATGGAGAGGCATTGCAGCCTGATGGAAAAATATCCACGGGCTCCTTTCCTGTGTGCAAATTCATTATCAGCCTCCTCCAGCCAGCTCCAGGCACCCTTTGTGTCAGCAGCAGCAGCCTGGCAAATTTTCCAGGAGTCCTGATGGAACTCTCAGGTCTGGCGCTTTTGTCTTCCCCACATCCATCACCTGCATTTAGGGCAGCCCTCCTGTCCTCCATCCCCTGGCAAAAAAATCTCCATCCAACCCCAATTTCTCCCTGGCATCTCCACGTGGTGATGATTCCCTTGCTCTGGGACTTTTGGGAGGGATGGAATTGCCTGGAGAGGTGCTGGGATGAGCTCAGAGGTGCTCATCATCCCTTCCCCTCTCCCTGGCAGGGCTGGCTGGGTCTTCACAAAGCTCAGGGCCATGTGAGGGGGCAATGATGTGAATAATAGTAATAATAATAATAATAATAATAATAATAATAATAATAATAATAATAGTGCATAAATAGAGCATTGCAAGCAGACTGCTGTGCATTGAAGAAGATGTTCCTTGCAGCACTGGAAATCCCTGAAATCAGCAGCACAGAGTAGGAGGGCTGTTGGATGCCTCCAAAACCCCACGCTACAATTAATTCTTTTAGCTTGTTAATTCTGTGTCGTTTGTCGGGTTTGTCTCTTTTTTTTCCCCTCTCTGTTTTGTTTTTTTCTTTTTTTTTTTTTTTCTTTTAATAACGTACGGACCTCAGGCTGGGTTTAAACTTCAAAATATTTGTCAAGGCGATTAGATGGGGATAATTGAAACAATTAAAATTATTACTGTAAGGGGGAAGGTGTAAAGGAGGTTTCCCAGTGCCTCGAGTCAGGCAGGGCTATTCACAGGGTGCAGTTTTGTTCCCTGACAAAATTGTGTGCAGGTGTTGTTGCTGATAAAACAGCTGCTGTGTTCAATTCCCACAGACCAGATAAATCAGTTTGGATTTGGGGTTTTTTTTCTGCTGTTTCCCGCTTTCTCTTCTTTGTTTGGTGATTTATAAAGAGGTCTTCATACAGGACGAGGCTTTCAAAGCCGAATTGTCAGCCTGGAACTGGAACTGGAGGGGAAATTGGTGTCCAAATCCCCCAGACAGTGTCACACATTTCTGCTGTAGCTTGTCAGCAGGGTGACATCCCTTGGAAGGAGGGAATGATGTCAAATCAAGCAGAGGGACAGGGAACTACAGATTAGGCTTTGACCAGGGCTTAGCTTTTCAGCCCTGCTCTGTGAAATTGCCTTTTTTTGGTGAAATAATCTTCTTTTTCGCTGTGAGCTCCAGCACAGGCCACGGTGTTTGGCCTTTCTGCTGCCCAGGTGAGGAAGGCAGAGTCTGTCCTTACCCTGTGACAAATCTCCCCTCTCAGCCCAGCCAGCCTTCCTGATTCCCAGCAGCTGATGCAGAGTGTTCTGGAGAGCCCCGATCATTGCCTGGATTTATGGATCATATTTTCAGTGGCATGTGGTAGCAGGGCAAACAAATCAGGTTTTTGCAAGGCTGCCAAAGCAATTTCTCCTCGTTCTAGTTAGCATCAGGGAAGGAGGATTTAGACAAAGCAGGAACTGGGCCTCTCTGCCTTTCGCTGCCTGCTTGAGTCTTCTTTACTTTCTGACCACATTCCTGTGCTGAATTCCCAGTTTTTGGGTAAATCATTCTCTCAGACACACCTCAGCCCCTCTGAGGTGAGGGCAAACCTCTCTCTTTCCCTCTGCCCCACTTCCCACCCCTTTTTTTCCAAGAGCTGTTTTTTTTCAGGTCCCAAGATCAGCACTTGACCTCTTTGTTCTTTGTGGATGTGTCTCTCTCCAAATCTCGGGCAGAGAAGTCGAAGTTTGGGCAGTGTATTTTCCTAAAAGTGCTCTTGTTTGAAGAACAGCCTCCAAAATTTAACAGCTGGCTTTGCATGAGGAGGTTCAAGATCTGTATGGTATATTGATGCTTTTTTTGGAAGAGAAATCCAATTATATATATAAATATGGTTCCCCAAAATCCTCCCTGAGCTCCCTGAGATCACAGCTTCTCTTTCCCTGCCTGAATGGCCAACTAGCATTGCCTTGAGTAGATCTACTCCATCCCCTTACCTACTCAAATTGTTGCTGTGATGACTTTTTTCCCTCCTAGAGAAATTGATTTTTCCATGTGGCCCATTAGAAACTTATTGACTCCGTCGATAGTTTAGAAATAAATGGAGCCTTTCAGGAAAACCATAGAAAGCACTTAACATAATATTGTCCACTTGAGTAAACAAATAAATGTGTTCTGAGGGGAGCTTTGGAATGATTAGCAGACTCGGCAGCTCGGCTCTGAGGGCAACAGGATCCAGGGAGGTAAAGGCAGAGTTTTCTCCACCTCTAACTCAGGAGATTTGCTGAGATTTGGGGGAAAAATGGGTCACTTTGGTCCAGGGGGTGAAGAACTGACCATTGCAGGGTCAAGCTCCTTTTGGGTTAGGTGTGGTAATTCTGCCTTCTGTGAGCTGGGGAGAAGCTCCCTGGAGTTCAGTTTGCTCCAAAACCTGCTCTGGGATGCTTTCTTAACCCTAAAATGGTGAATAATGACACACATTGGTGATGTCAGCAGTGCTGAGCTGGCACTGCAGGTTTGGCTCTTGCACAAAAGCTGCCGAGAAATCTCAGCATGGCCATTGCAGTCTGGGTTTGGAGAGCTTTTCTAAGCACCAAACACTCTGGACAAGGAAGTTGTGCCAGAGCGAGGGTTTAATAGAGAAATGGAAGCCTTGGCCCAGCATTCTCCATTCCCATCCCACATAAAAAAAAGAGAAGGAACAGCACAGAGTGTCCTGGGCCTGGTGTAAATCAGCTTTTGGTGGTGTCAGAGGGGCTGGAGGGGAGCGAGGCCAGCGCAGCCTCTGCTGAGTTTACAGCAGCGAGTTTCTCCTGCCGAGCACTCTGACAGTGCTGGAGGGTGTTTCGGAGGCTGTTAATCAGCAGATTCAAAAAATCCAATAAAGTCCTTGCAGTGATTAGGAGAGGAAGATAAAACTGTGAGTGTGCAAGAGAGAGAGAGAGGGAGGCATCTCACTGTTGGTGCAGCCTGGATTGAGCAAATGCTGTTCCTTGCAGAGGTTTGGGATGGGGTGAGGTCGAACAGGGTGTGGGAAGGTCTGGGTGTCCCTGGCAGGGACAGGAGCCCCTCTTGAGGCTCGTCCCCAGCCTGCAGGCACTGCTGACTGCCTCCCGCTGCCCAGGCACTGCTCTGGGTTATTAAAAATGAGATAAGGATCGAGGTCCCTCACACACACACGGGCTGCAGAGCGGGATCACCGGCAAAATCGATGCTGCTGGAAGGAGCTGAGGAGCTGCTGCAGGGCTGAGCAGCAGAGTGGCCGCTGCAGGGGCAGCAGTTACCAGGAGCCACTCTCTGGAGGGACATAGTGGGGCAGGGGAGGCAGCTCCATGCTTTAAAATGCTTTTTTTTACCAGGCAGGCTGCTGTGACACGGATAATGTCCTGCTGGGCTGGCCTTTCCATGCTGCAGCCTCTTCTTCCCAGACTTGGGAAGCAGTGGGGCCAGTGGTGAGGGAAGAACTGGCCATAATTTCTGGGATTTCCTTTAGCCTAGGAGTTGATTGTTTAGCTGCAGGTTTGGGATGATGCCTCATTAGTGAGATGCTGATAGATGAATGCTGGCTTTGATGTTTTGCGTTGTAAGGCAGGTTTTTAACTCACATCTCTTCTGGGCTGCTCGGCCTGGAGAAGAAGAGAGTCTTTAGGGAGACCTCACAGCACCTTCCAGTGCCTGAAGGTGACCTACAAGAGGGCTGGAGAGGGATTTCACAAGGGCGTGGAGTGATAGGACAAGGGGGAATGGGTTTAAGGCAAAGGAACATAGATTTAGATGGGATATTGGGAAGAAATTCTTCCTGTGAGGGTGGGGAGGCCCTGGCACAGAGAAGCTGTGGCTGCCCCTGGATCCCTGGAAGTGTCCAAGGCCAGGCTGGACGGGGCTTGGAGCAGCCTGGGATGGTGGAAGGTGTCAGGGTGGAATGAGCTGCTGCTTCATGTCCCTTCCAACCCAGACCATTCCATGGTTCTGTGTTTCTAAGAGCCGTGCTGCCGGCTATTAAATCTCCTGGTTTTTACTCTGTACCTCAGTTTCCTCCTCTGCATTCCGGGCATAATAACTCCAAGGCAGGATTCCCCCGGGGTGAGGCAGCTGTGGCTGTGCACCCTGACCCAGTGCCCGTGTGAGGGGCAGCGTGTCACTGCTGGGGTGTCACAGGGTGACACGGGCAGGGCAGGAGGGGACAATTCCCTCCCAAACTCACGGGGGCTGCAGGAGCCCCTGAGCTGAGGTGGGAGAGGGTTTGTGGGTGCTGAATCCTGGTTGGGATCAGCTGATCCTCCATGCAGACCTGCACAGTGCTAACACACTTGTTCCTGATGGCTTCATGTCCCTGATGGAACAGGGAGTGTATCCTGCAGATCTGATCATAACTCACACCCAGCAATGCCAGAAAACCCAATCTCACAGCTTTGGGATCACAGAGCTCAGCTCTGTGCCTTTTATCAGCCAGGTCCTCCCAGTGATCCCAGTGCTGGGGTCATTCCTGGGGCTTTGTGCACTGCTGGAGAGTGAAGAGTGCAGGTCGAGTGGTGCAGGAACCCGAGGAGTGACTTCATCCTCTAATAACTCCTCCAGCGCCGTCTCCCAGGGAACCCCGTGGAATTCAATTAGCTAATGTGTGCCTAGCACTCGGAAAATATTATAGAGTGCCACGGAATTGCTAAGTGTTGTTATTTAACAGCACACATTCGGTGGTTGCAGCCCTGTAGTAGCAGTCAGAAAATCTACACAGTAATTGCCTGCTGGTGCTGCCGCCGAGTTCGCTGTGATTGGAGCAAGGCCTGGGGATTTTTCTTCTGTAAAAAAGTTCATTAATTTTGGCTGCAGTTCCTCCGGGCCTAATTTTTAACCGAGGTCTCTTGAAACAGAATATTGACATGCGGTGGGTGTTTTAAAAAGCAGAGTGGAAAGAGGGGGAGGAATTCAGGCAGGAAGGATTTGTGTCCCTGAAATTCACCTTGGCGTGATTCCTGGTGGTCTTCTCTGTGCCTCGGGTTGGAGTGAGATTGAGGGCCAAGTTTTGGGCAATTATTGCAATTCCTCCAGTGTAGGGAAAGGGATAAAAAACCCAATGGAAAAGGAGGAAATGAGGGAGCTGCTGTTTGCACCCATTTTGATGGCATTTTTCTGAAAGCCTGTGGTTCCAAAGCTGTGTTTGCACAGGTGGAGGAGGCTTGGAGTCCCCTTTTAAACAGGATGTGAGAGTTATTTTCCTTATGGCTCTTTGCTCTTATTGCATTGGGAATCTTCTATCCTGCAAAAGCATCATCCAGCACTGCAGATGAGGAAGAGTAACTCCAGAAGGAGAAAAAGACAGCTGGGAAACTGTTCTGTGTTCATTCACAGGAATGAACTTCACTGTGCCTCAAAGAGAAATCCTTGGCTCTCCACCTGAAAACACCCCTGAGATCAGGGGTTTTCCACCCCTTGTCCTGCCTGTGTTTGCCTCTTGCAGCGTGGGAGGGGAGGGCAGGACGGGTGGGAAATCAGCTGAGAGGTGCAGGTCTGGAATAGCAGATGAGGTTTTGTTTGCAAAACGTGGACTTGGAAATGTCAAGCGTGGTGAATGAGCGTGTAAAAAGGGAAAAAAAAAAGCCCCAACAAATAGGGACAGGAGCTGAGCTGGCAGCTCCGGGAGTATCGGGATGCTCTCAGCCCTTTGCCCTCTGCAGCAAAGCCTGACCTTACCAAATCTCTCTTATCCCACTGCAAATGAAGTGTGTCCCCCTAGGGTGGTTTATCTCCATCTCATTGCATAGGCAGCTCACGGCTCATTTCCTCCTGACCCCGCTCTGCTGGCTGCTTTTGTGCTCATCTGATGGAAAGACATTTAATGGCCAAAGATTGGAGCTGGAGCAGAGGGAAGGGACAGGGAGCAGTGGGTGGAAAGGGGTCGGGTACAGGCCATGCCACCCCTGTGTGTCACAGAGGTGATGCTTTATGGACGTGACAGCCACAGAAATGGGGTTTTCTGCAGCTGGAGCCTTGCCTGGGAAAAGATGGATATGGAGAGGGTTGGCTGTAGGAAAAGACCAAAACTTGCACAGAGCAGCCAGTGGTGATGGGAGCTGGGCAAAGCTGCTGGTAGCGTTTGAACCAGAGCAAGTTCTTGGCTCTGGGGGAGCCTGTGGAGGTCTGGCTGTGGTTGTTTTGCAGGCACTGAGTCCTGGCAGCTGCCTCGGGGCAGGGGCATGGAATTTCCCCAGGAAAAGTGGGAATTTCCCCAGGAAAAGTGGGAAAAAATCCCTTCAGGGGCTGATTCTGACCATGGCACTGAGCCAGTCAGGGCAGGCAGGAGCTGTGGGTTCAGCCCTGTGGCTGTGCCTGGCCTGGGGTGAATCTCACCCCTGCCTCGGTTTCCCCACGTGAAGTGAGACCACTTCATTCCCTCACCCAGTAATTGCTAATTTAAAGATCAGAGCGTAACAAAACCTTCAACTTCAAAAGCTTGGAAGTGTTTTCAGGGGAGAAAAGGCACAATACATAAATAAATGCACTAATTTCAGCTGCCTTGAGGCTGGGGCAGGCTGGCACTAGAAGAAAGCCTGGATTTTGTGGCTGTTCCGGTACAAAACATCTCATTTTCCTCCTGGATATCCCGAAGCCAAGAGGGCAGAGGGGGCAGCTGTTTGCCTGGTGCCCTGCACAATTTGCCTCAGGGCTCTGGCTGCGGGGAGAGAGGATTTTACAGAGGTTTAACATCCCTCCTGCTGCCGTGCCCGCAGCCAGCATCTCCTCAGGCCCAGCTCCTCATTAGCCATCTGCCCTCGTTGCTGGGGCTGACAGGATGCCGTGGGTGAATGGATCACCTGTCAGCGAGGCAGGGGGATGATATCATTCAAATGAATCGATAGTTCACAGGCAATTTCACGTTACCCAACGTTAACGTGGCGCTGTGTCCAAAACGTGCTTCATCCTGGCTTTGAGCACATTCCCGTGGGAGTTGGCCGGGCTGGAACGGTCTTGTAAGTCCCACGTTTGGGAGATTTACAGGAATTGCTGCTGCGTGCCCAGCAAAGATTAAAAATGGCTGGGTTTTGCTGGAATCTCATCCCCCACGGAGCCCAGGGATGGCTGTATCCGTGAGGGGCATCCAGCAGGTGCTGGAGCTGTCACTCCCACCTTCTCACTCTGCTTCAGCAATTAGCAGAAGAGAAATTAGTGAGGAAGGGGCCATTATTCCCTGCTAATAGGACAAGGAGGGCTGGACTCTTCTCCAGGCTTCGCTGTGTAGCTGCTTCCATGGATGTGAGGAGCAAAGCAGAGCCCTCACTTTCTGCGTTAATTTTTTTAATGTAGTTGTTTTTATACTTCTTACCACTTGCAGAAATGCAAGAGGAGGCTCCCAGCTCCAGAACCCCCGGTCAGGGCACCTTCCCACCCTCCCCAGGGCATGAGGGTGGCATCTCCTCCTGGTACCTGGCAGCACAAAGGAGCAGTGCAGGGGTGGGGTTTTTTAGGGTTAGGTAGAATTAGGTTCCTGCTCCTGTGGGAAAGAACTGATTTAATTTAACAGCTGAACCTTAGTGTCCCCAAACTGGATGTGGTGATAGAGCAGCTTCACTCAGCAGGTGAGTGACACCCTCTTTGGAGGGTTTTGAGGGGTTTTTTGTGGGATTTGGCCAATAAAGTATTGGACTTGGCTGATATCTTCGTTAAAAGCCTGAGATGAGCAGCACCTGAGTTAAATCCTGGTTAAACCCCAGGCTCTCCCTTCCAACAGCTGGGTGGGTTTCACATCCAGGGTCTCACAGCTCAAT
This sequence comes from Falcunculus frontatus, assembly GCA_013398115.1. Classification (NCBI taxonomy): domain Eukaryota; kingdom Metazoa; phylum Chordata; class Aves; order Passeriformes; genus Falcunculus; species Falcunculus frontatus. The sequence continues at coordinate 386,725 of VZRV01007180.1, forward strand.
GGTCCCATTCCCTTCAAGGGCACTGAGTGGGTTTGAAGCTTTCAGGGCCTGTTTTTCCCCTCTAATCCCATTTTATGTTTTGGGCTGCTGTAGGAGTTTTCCCTCCAGCGCCTGGACAGCCTCCTGGACGACCGAGTCAACATCCTGGGATTCTCCATTTTCAACCAGTCTCACGCCTTCTTCCAAGAGTTTGTCCAGAGCCTCAACCAGTCGTGGCAGGAGAACTGCGACCACGCTCCTTTTACTGGGCCAGCAGTGAGTAAAGTCCACTCCCATCCCCCAGAACCTCCCTGAGCTGGGAACTGCGATGGACCATCAGGAAAACCTTGTGGGAAGAGCTTCAGGATGGTCCTGAGCAATGCAGGGGTAGAAACTCTGGTCTTAAATAATTTTTTAAAAAAATTAGTTAAATTCTTAAATAATTTAATTATTTAATCCTATTTAACCTTGTGCTGAAGAGCTCAGGGGCAGCCCCAGGCTGCTGTTGTACCTTGGAATGGATTTTGTGGGGAGATGCTGGTCCAGGAATGGGAAGGATGAGCCAGGGCAGAGCATTTTTATTAAGTAGGTAGGAGAGGACTTGGGTGTCAATCTGTGATTTACAGGGGAGCCTCCTGATGTGGAAAATACCAAAGAGATCCTGAAAATCAGAGCTGCCCAAAGGACCTTGGGGTGCAGAGCTTTGCAGAGAGCTTCTCTGTGCTGGACGGGGGGCACAGCTTTACATTCCAGCCTAATCTTAATTTGGATTGTATTTCTCTGTGAGTGCAGGGGCTGATGCAGCTCTGATTCGGTGTTTCCCTTGTGGAGTTTGTCCCTGTGTGTTTAAACTGCAGGAAAATGGCTCGTGGAGGGGGGATTGTGGCTGCAGATGGCACAGGAAGGGCTGGGCTGTGCTCCAGCATCTCCCTGAGCAGTGTGCACATCAGCACTGGAGTATTCCCCAGGCATTCTCCACAACTGGGAGGGTTTGCAAAGCAGATTTGCCACACCAGAGGTGCAGGGAGCTGCAGCTGAGGGAGGGGAGAGAGAGCAAAGCATCATCAGCTGGACCCTTTGCATGGATTTCAATGAACTCAGAGTCCCCTTCACGAGCTGAGCTGCTGGAAACCTCCTTCTTGTCACCACAGAGGGATCCTTAAGAGGCAAAATAATGAGATTTTTGCCCTTTGTGTCCATGTCCTGACTTGAGCTCATGTGCCTGGCACCATCCTGCTCTCCCTCCCACCCAGAGTCAGCTGCTATCAGCTTGCCCTGCTCGGTCTCCATGGGATTTCCACCAGGAAGATTCCTTTTTGGATTGCAGGGGCTGTTGAGAGGCATTAAACACAAATTTCCTCCTCGTGGTGCAAACAGGAGCCAGCAGGAAGCAGCAGCAGGTGCCACGGGGAAATGAAAATTCTCACTGTAGGTTCTTAGCCCACGTTGTCCTGAGCATCCAGCAAAACCTGTGGGTGGGAGGATGCCAGGTGATGCCTGGAGGGGCTGGAATTCTTCAAAATGCCACGTCCCAGGTGGTGGGAAAAGGATTTGAGGGTGGGGAAGTTACAGGGCAGAGGTAAAATATTCCCAGGCAGAGTTTCTTTTGTCTGGGAGGTGAATCCAGGACCTTTCTGCCTCTGCTGTTGGAAATCCAGCAGGGAGCATCTCTCAGTGTTAGAGCTTCCCCTGGTAGCCCTGGGAAGGAGTTATCCTGTGGGATAACTCATCCTAAAGAGAGAAAAGGAAGCTCAACAGCTGGAAGTGACAGGAGGGAGGTTTCCTGTGAGTTTGCAGAAATCCCAGGGCTTTCTTGCTGGAGCTGAGGAAGCATCTGACAAAGGAGGAGGGAGCTGCCTACTCTAATGCCATTCTCATTAATCACATTGCAAAGAAAGGAAATCAGAGAAAATCATTCAAATTGCAGATGGCTAGATTTGGTAATTAGAATTTGGGCTAAAACAGATGTTTGTAATTAAGTGTTTATGTCATTGAATAAAATCCAGATTGCAAAGTCTATTTCACAGGGTTTTAATGGTTTTAATTCCCCGTGTTGGGTTTGGGGGCAAAGAGACAGCTGATAATGTTTTAGGGAGAGAAAAAAAACCCCACATGGCAAAACCCAGAGCAGCCAAACCTGCTCATGTTTCAGTGTCAAGAATTGTCAAGAATTTGGCTTTGGGGATTCAGGGAAGTCCCCCAAGCCCCCAGGATTTTCCATGGAGCTCTGATACTGCAGAGGGGCACAAAACTCACAGGGCTCTGCACAAATCAGACAGTTCAGGCGAGGGAGAGAATCAATTTGTTAGCAGGCAAATTGGCTTTTTTGTGACAGAGGGACAAAGCTGTGGTTTAAAATGAGAATGTAAAAGTAGTGAGAGGTTTTTATAGGTGACATGGGGAAAGTTGAGGACAGTGACAGATCCCTCTGGCTGGATCTGCCTGGAGGACATTGCAGAGGGTTTTTTCACTCCTCTGCTGAAGGTTATGGCCTCAAAACTGTGTGGTTCACAGCTGTTCCTTGCAAAGTCAGGCTGCAGGGAAGGGATTCCTGTTCCATGCCACGAGGACTTGATCCTGGGTATCTCCACACCCTCCCTGATACTGAAATTGCTTGAAATCATAAAGGATGCTGGCAGAAATCCTAATGAATTTTCCAGGGTTCAGGAACATTCCAATCAATAATGTCAAATGCTTCACTGAGATCTACAAGTCTCTTGCTCACCAGCTAATAAGGGATTAACTGCTCAGGGAAAATGGAAATGGAAACCCAGCAGGAGACAATTAAAAATGCTGGGCCAATATTCTGATTTTGTAGGAAATGGGTGAAGCTTTGGGGTCGTGGGGTTGCGTTTGGTCTCATAACAGTTTCATTTGTCCAGCTGATGTTAATATGGTTCCTGATTCGGGAAAGGAATTGCTAATTGGGTGTGACATCCTGTAACCTGAATGGGATTCAGTTCATAATTAAAATTAAGTGCATGGAAAGAGCTTCATGGAACAGGGGCTGAGGACAGGACAGGCTGGAGAAGCTCTGTTAGGGAAGGAATTTGTATTGAAGGAGAAAATAAAGGTGGGGAGAAGGATTTATCAGGTCCTGTAGGAATCTCTGGAAAAGGCTTCTGAGGAGGGGAATGTTTAGGTCAGCCTTCAGACTGGAGGAGTGAGAGGTCACTGGTGCTGTCAGAGCTGGTGTTTGGATGGCATTGGGCTGGAATCCTGCCTTTAATTTAGGATGGCTTGTAGGTTTTGAGGGTTTTGTGCTGCTTTTTGAGTGTCTGATCCCACACCAGTGTGGTCAGTGAGGTCTCACCACTGGTCTGAGTAAAATCAGGCGGGGTTAAGTCCAAATTAGCAACAGAGTGGAAGCCAGAGGTTTGTTGGGATCGTTGAACTGGGCAAGATTGTCCCTGCAGGGCCACTGGCAGCAGTGAATAAACCTGGACAGCTCTGGGAGGAGGAGAGGATGGAGATGCCACTGCAGGGCTCAAAACCACAGCCGGGGTAAGGTGGGGAAAGCAGCCCCAGGCCAGAGACTGAACCCTCTGCCAGGAGCTGGGATGGGAAGAGGATGCTCCTGGAAGTATCCATGAGGAAAATGCAGCCTTGACAGTAATGAGCTGCAACGGCTTAATTCCAGCAGAGTCAGGAGGTGACAGTAATTAAAAGTGAAATCTCACTCGCAACAGTGAGCACGAGGGAGGAAATGGCTGATGGCTAACGAGCCCAAAGCCATGGAAACTGTTGTACATGGGCAAGAAATGGGGTTTGTGAGCCTGGGGGGACAAAGAAACCTGGGAAAGGCAACCAAAGCCCAGGTGAGAAGGGGATGAGCTCTGTCGCTCTGGGCATTCCCTCAGCAGAGCTGTTCCAGCAGGGAGCTGGAGGTTGTAGCAAGGGATGGGTGATGTCTGTGGGGTCTGAAAGGCAGGATTTGGCTGCTTGACAAGCAGATCGAGCAAAACCTCATTTCTTGTGGGTCTGCCTGTCAAAGAAGGGGTCAGAGAATGCCACCCGTGGGGGCTGAAGCAGCACAATCATCTTTCCTTCTGTGGGAGGAGGCACAGGATCTCAGGAGCAATTCCCCCTGGCAACTCCTGGTTCCCTCAGGAGCATTCCCCCTGGCCAGCAGATCGATCAGAGCCACCAAAACGCTCAAAAACCTCCTCGGATTAGGAAAGGAAAACTGCAGAGACTGAGCTAGAAAGGAGTGGGAAGGAGCAAGGACAGGCAGAGACAGCGAGATGACAGCGAGGGATGAAACAAACACTCACAAAGGCTGATCCCAGGCTGTTCACAGAACCCTCTCCATCTCCAAGCCGCAGCAGGAAGGTGGATTTTTGTGTTCCAAGCTGACTTTTCCCTGCCTTTCCCCCCTCCCAGCTCTCCTCGGCGCTGCTGTTCGACGCCGTGTACGCCGTGGTGACGGCGGTGCAGGAGCTCAACCGCAGCCAGGAGATCGGCGTCAAGCCCCTGTCCTGTGGCTCAGCACAGATCTGGCAGCACGGCACCAGCCTCATGAACTACCTGAGAATGGTGAGAGGGGCTGAGGGCTGCTCCTCGCTGCCAGCAGCGGGGCTGGCAGCAGCCAGGCTCTTTGAAGGCAGTGAAAAGGGAGATCTGAGGGTTTGGGTTGTCACCGGCCTTGGAAGGATGTGGAACTCTCCCTTTTTTCAGGGTTTGCTGCAGAAAAGGTGGAATTCAATGGGGTTTTTTTAAGTATGAATGTTTTTAAGTGATGTGGGCTCTGACTTGGGCTGATGTGAGATCACGCAGTACAATTGCTGAGAGCTCGGCGGTAAGATGTGAGTTCCCCTGTGGGTTTGGGCTCCTTTGAACCCAAAATTGTCATTTCTGGGACCGAACAAGCCTAAACCTGGCACGAGAACACTCTGGAATTCCATCCTTGTGGAATAGTTGGAGTTTGTGGCTCCTCAGAGCTGAGGTGACCACGCAGCAGGAGAAGGTTTCTGAGTCTGTTTGGGTGCAACGGAGACAAGGAAATTTTATAAGGGTTTTTTATTTATAAGGGGGTTTTTTCCCCCAAAGGAAAGCTCAGCTGAGCCTGAGCCTTGTACCACTGTGCCCCATTGTTTTAAATCTCACCTTTAGCCAGAGACAACGAAATCCTTCAGCTGCTTGGAGACCCAGTGGTCTTGGCCTTGGGATGGAGGGAGGTGGTGAGGGGATGTGGAGCTGCTTTTCCAAAACAAGGAAATCCGGGGAGTCCTGCACCTCGTGCTGCTGATCCCTTGCTCCTCTCCATACCTCTTCTCCTTTATCCAGACTCCATAAATAATTAGGATTGAGATAAGAGGGTTGCACTGCTGTTCCTGCTGGGAGTGTGGGGTGTGAGTGGGGCCACCCCTCCTGTCTCTGGGGGTGCTCTGGGGTGGGGCAGCCTCGCTGGGCGCTGTAACTGAGTCTCTCTTGGACAGGTAGAATTGGAAGGTCTCACCGGCCACATCGAATTCAACAGCAAAGGCCAACGCTCCAACTACGCCCTGAAAATCCTGCAGCACACCCGCGGCGGCTTCCGCCAGGTGAGACAGAGCCTGGGAGGGCTGGGAGCGTGTCCTGGCTGTCCTTGGCTCGGGGTGATGTTCTGGGGACCAAAAAGGGGCTGTGGATGTGCCTGGGAGGTGCTCGTGATGCCTTTTCTTTATCTTAAAATCAAGAGCCAAACACGGTTAGAAGGGAAAAAGGGATTTTACTTTGGGATTTATTTGAAGGATCCTTGGTGCACTCTGTCCAGGTGGAGCAGGCTGGAATGCACATCCAAATGCACATCCAAATGCACACCCAAATGCACACCCAAATGCACACCCAAATGCACACCCAAATGCACACCCAAACGCACATCCAAATGCACACCCAAATGCACATCCAAATGCACATCCAAATGCACATCCAAATGCACACCCAAATGCACATCCAAATGCACACCAAAATGCTCCCCCGTGGGCACCCCCGAAATGCACACCCACAATGGTTTGGGTATAAAATTCTAGGCTTTACCAATGAGCAGATCTATCAAAGATTCCCCAATGAGAGGCTGAGTGAACCCCCCTCTCTGAGGAACTTTCCCCCCCTGGACAGGCCAATCTTAGTTTACAAAATGTGTTCCAGAGAAGGCCTCGGTGTCTGAGGCTTCTGAGATGTTTGGTCTCCTGGCTTAATGGAATACTGGGCCTATGCTGGTTATCAAACCTGAAGAATTAGAAGTATGTGGGCTAAAAGGCCCTTAAGAATGCATAAAAGTTATACAAAAGAGTATAGAGAGGGGGTATATATAAAAAGCAAAAAGCATCATGGCATCACTTGGGGTGTCACCGTAGCTCTGGCTGAGCCCGGGCTGGCAGACACTGGTGTGTTTGGCTTCAGCAGGAACGAGCCCCAGGATCATTTAGATTTGTCTTGATCGATCAGGCCCTGCAGGGGGTGATGCCAGAGGCAGTCTCTGGCCTGTCACAGGGGCTAATTCGGGGCAGGGAGTCTGTGCCAGCTGCAAGCTCACGCTCACAACCCTTTTGTTCTAAAGCTTGTGGCTGCATTTGCTCAAAATTATTTGGAACGGGGAAAATGGGAAAATTTTCCACAAAATGGGGGGTACTGTGAACCTTTTCAAACTGTTTCTGGGAGGGAAAGCAAATGGGGCAACCCCATGGCAGGAGCTCCCCACCTTCTCTCCCCTGTGTGGGGAAGTTCAAGCTCATTTCACTCTCGCTTTAGGGTTCCTCTCTAACAGGTTTGCTCGGCTCACACTCTCTGTTACGTTTTGTCTCAGTGCTTGTAGGTTCCTCACAGCTTTCCTCTGCCCACAGAACACCGAGCAGATTTCATTAAAATCATTAATTTGAGTGGTATTTCCTCATCTCACACTTTCTGCCCGAGCCATATTTTCTGGTTTGAGCTGAAGTTAAGGATAACTGTGTGGGGCCAGGACACAAATCCAAGGAATTTGCTGGTGAACCCAAACCTCATTCAGGCAAAAAAAAAAAATAGAAATCCCAGAAAAAAAAAGGAGTTTCATCTGTCTTGTTTCCCTGCTGACAGCTCCACTGCTGCCCTTTTCTCAGAGATTGCCACTTCTAGATGCTGGCAGAGAACAAAAGCTATTGTATCCTGCCCTCACCAACAGAGCATTTTGGCACCAGGAACCCTCTCCTGGCCTGGCAGCAGTGAATTTCAGCCTTGGCAAGGATGTTACCTGCCAGTTCTTACCTGTCAAGTGACAGCTTGGCTTTGATGCTGCCTTTCTCCGAGCGAGCAGGGGCGATGGGGATGGCATTTTCCCCACACTGAGATCTCTCACAGCATCAATGCCCCTTTAATCCTTTCCCAAACCCATCACCCTCCGAACAGAAGTGACAGATCCAAGCCCATCTGCATTAACAGGAGCACAAATTCAGCTGGATTCGGGGAGGAAATGCTGCAAAGCTCCCTGTGACAGCTTTGGTTTGATGTGTTTGGATGTGGCAGGGACTTCACGTTAAACGCCCAGGTCCTCTTGGAGCAGAGCTTCTCCGAGAGCCCCACGGGGAGCTGTGACTGCAGCCTGATCTGCCCTGAGACTAAAGTCTCTTCTCTTCCCCACAAACCTGGTGTGACAGGAGAAAACCTTTCCTGACCTGCTGTAACAGCTCGGTAAATAAGGAGCTTTGTGTCTGTGAGATGCCCGGGAAAGCTGCACTGGGATGGAGCTTTCCAAATTCCCCATCGGGGATCCATGGGGATGGAGCTCTTCCAGCCACAGGGAAAAGGTGCTGCAGTCCCTTGGGGGTGGCTGCAAACCCTGCCCTGTCACAAACCCACCAGGAAAGAGCTGATTTTTATCAAACTGCTCCTGTGACAGCTTTTCCACCTTCTCTCCCTTTCTTAGGGGTTTTTCCTGACCCACAGCAGGGCCCAGAGAAGTTTCAGGGCCCCTCCAAGGCTGAAGGAGTTTGTTGAGATGTGTTTTAACTGGGAAGGGCATCCCCAAATCCATCAGGCTCTTGCCCAACCTGCCTCCCCTCCACATTCCTGCAAAGGGAAGCCAAAGGCAGCCCTGCTGTGCCATAAGTGGTTATTTTCTTGTTGCCAGCCTGGCTTCTTTTAATGAAAAGAACTAAATAAATCATTAGAAATATTTTAATTAAAGGAACAGGGCAAAGAACAGACATTCGCATCCTGGAGACAATCTTGCTCCCAAGGGTTGTATTAACTGATTTGTTTGAAACGCTTCTATTCCCTGCTTGGTTTTAACCAAGCTCATTTTAACTCTGCCCATTCCTCCCTTCCTCTCTTTCCATCTCCTCCTTTCTCTCCTTCCATCCAGTGAAGCCACAGGGGCTTCCAGCTCATCAGCTTTGATGGAGAGTTCACCGAATTTTGAGGCTGATCCAGCCAGCAAGCAAATTAGAGCCACTTAGATTGTCTAACTTGCTGCTGCTTTTGGGCAGGGAGAGGCAGGGCTTTTTGACATCCAATTTTTAATACATTTATGTAACGCACCAAACGCGTCCTTTCCTGATTTAGCTTAACCAGAGGAATTTTTTCCACAGCCATATGAGAGCTGCTCTCTCTGCTCACAGGATGCTCCATAAAGCACAAGCTCATTAATGTGCTGGTGATCTATAGATCTGACAGGGGCTGGGCTTGGTAAATGTCATCTTTTTTATCCCCCCCCCCCCCNTTTCTTTGCCCCTCTGGAAAACACTGCAGAGTTCCAGCAGAGTGATTTGCTGTAAATCACGAGCCGAGGTTTGGAAACTTCACGGGGGAAGGGAGCGAGGAGGGGCTGTGATTTAGGGAAGGGAAGGGGGAAGCTGCAGACCCTGACCTCAGCTCTCCCCATCCTAAGTGAGGCCGATCAGTCCCCACTTAAGCACAGGCCCTGCTGGTGTCCTGAGACAGAGCAGTGAAGAGCTGGGGCTGTTAATTGGGGTGTTGATGAGATACAGATGAGTTCCCCACTGATAGCTCTGGGACCCTCCTCAGTCCCCGCCACATCAAACCTTTTTAATTTAGCAGTGGCTAATCAGCCTCGGTGGGACTGGTTCCTCTCCAGCTGCCACCCCCACGGACAGCTCAGGGACAGGTTCTGCCAAGAGCTTGATGGCTTTTGCCCCCAGGACCTGACAAACTCAGTGTGTGCCACCACAGCCCTGCCCAGGCTGTGCCAGGTGTCAATCATGTGGCCCAGATGGGACATTTGGGGAGGAGGGGACATCTGGGAGATGCTGGTGGCCTCAGGGGTGAGGTGTGTGTGTGACTCGTGCTTCTTTGGTTTAACAGCTGATGCTTTCAGTGCTATTTTCAGTGGAGGAACTTTTGTCTCCTTGCTGTGCTGGTGTCAGTGGTGTCACTGAGGAGTGCAAGCCCATGGCAGCCCTGGGCTGTGTCCTCAGAGGGATTTCCTTCATTTGTTTGTTTGATTCCCTTTTTCCCCTCCCCGGTCACTGCCAGATTCCCTCTCCTTGGGGCACCTTGATTGCATTGTGCACTCCTTCCTTTTCCTGGGGACACGGAGAGGAGGAGATGATGGATGCAAGCTGTAGGACAGCACTTGTAATCAGAGCCCAGAAGGTGCCTGTTGTTGTCTGCCTGTTCCAAGATCTGGATTCAGGCCTCGCTTTACCTTAATTTGAAGCTGGGAATGGGGATGGTAAATACCTGTGGTGCCTCTGAAGCTCGGGGAGAAGTCTTGCCCTGTCATCCCTGTGCCTACTGAAAAATAAGCAGAAGATTTCATTAAAATCATTACTTTGAGTGGTGTTTCATCGCCTCACACCACGAGGAGCCTCAAAGCCTCTGCACAGAGGGTGGAAGGAGCGAGCCAGGAATGATCCACGTGGGGATTTTGTATGGAGATGAGAAATCTTCCTGTGCCACCAACCCAAACACCACCTTTTTTTCAGAGCAGCTAAATTGAGGCACCTCATGTGCCTGTGGGGATGGAGCAGTGGCACTTCCCTGCTCCTTCCAGCCTCGAGGCTTTCTGGGCTGGTTCATGCTCCCACTTTCACAGTTTGTGTTTGCTCCCTGCCTTCACAAGGATGAACAAGGCAGATCTGCTTCGAGATGCCCGTGGCTGTTCCAGGATCTCCTTAGGGCACAGGGAGACTCTGGGAGGTGCAGAGATGATCCCGTGGGGGTCACACATCCCTGAGGACGTGGAGGGAACTTTCTCCATCAGGCCCTGGGCTGTCACTAGGTCACATAATCCCTCTCACAAATGTGTTGATCTCCGGTTTGCACCCAGCTGCTTGTGCTGCCCTCGTTGCTCCTCTAGGACAGGTGTCACCCCAGCTCCCCTGATCATTAGGAACCTCTCCCCTGCTTTGTCAGCCTGTTTATTTCTGGCTGGTTTGTGTGTATTTATTTTTGTGCCAACGCCATCATTTCAGCTTCAAAAGCTGTTCGACCTCTTTGCTAGAGACCTCCTCCACCTGCAGTATTTATACAAACCAATCACATCCACTACTTAAAAACCCTGAGTCCTAAAAACCCCAGAGTCCTTGTCCAGAGCCTTAACATCAGGATGGTCTCATCCATGCCCGCGTGGAGCATTTGATTGTTTCCTTAAAAACTTTGCAGATGGATATGTTTGCTGTTTTCCAGAGGCTCTTTATATGTAGATAGAGATGATTAAAATCACCTTGACATCCATCTTGCAGAGGAGGGATGTGAGGAGCCCAGGCACCCTCTGACACTGCAGAAACAGCAGCGTGAGGAGCTTTGTCACCGTGTGAGGGGCACAGTGGTGAGCTGGCACCAGCCAGGATGGGGGAAGTGCCCCAGCATGTGGGACTGCGTGGCCTCGGTGCTTTTAAAGGCAAGGTCAAACCCACGGCACTGTCAGAAGAAGAGGCAATTAGTCTCAGCACATGCCAGCAGGGGAGGGACAAATTGGAGAACAGCGAGGGCTGTTAAAATTAAAGTTAATCTGTCACTAATCTCTGGCGGAGGAATCCAGGAGGGAAGAAAAATTAGGCAATGTTTGTGAGTGATGAGTCGCTCTGAGAGGCGACTGCTGCACAGGGGCTGGTGTTCAGCAATCACAGCAGGAGAGACCTCTGTGCAGAGGTGGGGAATGCAGGAGGGATCCGTCCTGCATGGATTCAGAGCCTGTGCAGCCCACTGAAAGCTGTGCTTCAAGGGCTCCCTGCCCGTGGAATATGTGGGAAATCTCCCAGTTTGGGGCTGTTGTTCCCAGAGGTGAGTCCTGCACTAGGAGTGGTCCTGGCCCCGAGGCTGCCAGAGCTCCAGGAGGGTTTGGACAACGCTCTCAGTTATGGGGTGGGGTTGTTGGGGTGTCTGTGCAGGGCCAGGATTGCTGATTCTGAGTGCAAAGCTGTTCTGCTTGCCCTTCCCACTGCTCCTTGTGCCTGGAGGAGGCTGCATTTGGGACTCCTCACAGATTCCCACTGTGGCTTGTCGGTCACTTGGGCTGGATTTGCACCTGCACCTGGGAGAAGAAAGGACTTGGCCCTTCCCTCAATACCCAGAGGGATCCAGTGTGTGCAGGGTGTCTGCTGGGCTCACAACCAAGTGACCCTCAAGCCCTCGAGCCATGGGTCCCACTGGAGGCCAGGCAGTGCTGAGAGCAGGCACGGAGTCAATCCCAGGGCTCCACACCACCTTCCCCCCTCCCTGGACCTAACAAGATTACTCTGTGACTGAAGGGAAAATCAATTTGTTCCTCCCACCCTGACAGCGAGAGGACAGCCTGCCTCAGTCCCACTGTCACAGCAGGGAGCTGGGCATGGATTTGCTCTGGAGGAGCTCTCAAGACCCCCCTGCACCTTTGGGGTCACCCACTGCCTCTCAGGGCCACAGCACCCCACTGCAGAGGTGTCAGAGGACATCAGCAGAGTGCTGGAACCTGATGGCACAGAGGAGAAAGAGGAGGAGAAGGGGATTCAGAGGGAGCTGGCCTCCCTCAGCCCCCCCTGTATCCACCAGGAAAAGCAGAGGAGGAAAAGCAGAGGCTCTTTTAAGGACAATAAGAGAGCAAGAGTTTAATTTGCGTGCTCTGAAGGAGCTGCTGGAGGTGCTGATCTTTCTCCCCAGAGCTCTGAGGGAGGGAGATTAGGCTCTTGAAGTTAAAATGAGGTTTTGTGGAATATTCCTCCCCCCTGGCTGAAGGCAGTTGCGTCCCAGCTGAATCACGCTGTCCTCCCGAGCACTGGGGGGACTGGTCCCTGCCATCCACACTGGGAATTTGGGTTTGCTGATGCTTGGATGGGTAAATTGGGCTGTGGGCCGAGCTGTTGGGAGTGATGAGCCTGAATCAAAGGATTGGGAAGTGCTTAACTGTGGTAATTAGGAGCTGGAAGAGGACACAGTGGTGGAGCAGCACCACTGAGAAGGTGGCTTTGTCCCATCACTGCCACTGAGGTGCGTGGCAGAGGCTCCCACCACCACGCTGGGAGGGACAAACCCACAGGTTGGGGATTTCTGGCTAAGATGGACCCATTTGATGGCGTTTGGGGACAACACCCAAGGCCGTGTGGCTCCCAGGGCAGGGCTCTGCAGGGAGGACACGTGGGAAGGCAGCACAGGGCCGGGCTGGTGGCACTGCAGAGCAGGTGAGGTGGGCACAGCGGGTTAATCTCTCTGCTGACCCGTTCTGGGGTGCGTTGTGAAGGTAATGGAGCGTCCCTAAACAGGCCAGCTCCAGAGTTGTCCCTCACCAGAGCCATATGGGCCGTGACTCGCCCTATAAATCCCCTTATTGTGCCGTTTCTCTCTCCAGATTGGCCACTGGCACGTCTCCGAAGGGCTCAGCATGGACAACAGGATCTTCTCCTCCAACATATCCGACAGCCTGTTCAACACCACGCTCATCGTCACCACCATCCTGGTAAGGGAGGGGGGCACCTGCAGTTCCCATCAGCTCCCAGCCAGCCCAGCCCTCAGGGCTGGGATCAGCTGGAATATTGCTCCCTGTTCCTACCCCCCACCCTGTGGCCTTTGCACGCTGATTCCACAAAGGAGAGGCGAGCAAATCTCTAATTACAGCACAGGGGACAATTCCTGGCGGAGAAATTGAGCTGAAGTCGATGTTTCGTGTGGAAATGGCGTTTGATGGGTTCAGAGGCAGCTGGGGACAGGGCTGGGATGGCGACACGCTGCCATTCTGCATTCAGCTTGGGATGGGGCTCTTGTTTGGTGTACAGCTGCTGAGTGGGAAGGGACAGTTGCCCCTTCTACCCATAAAATTATAAAAATTAGCCAAGATGGGCACGATTTTTATGAAGACTTCACATCCACAGGCACCACTGTTTGTGTTCAGCAGGTTCCCCTTCCAGGTGCTGCCTGTCCAGTGATTTTTTTGCTCCTTCTTTAAAGACACCCAAACTCCTGACTGTCTCTTCTTGTCCTACAAAGTTTGTTGGAGAAGTGGCTCTGTGCCAGGAGAGATTGAGGTCTGGATATCCTGCCATGACTTGGAGCAGTCACTGGGCTGCTCTGGCACTTCCCAGCTGGAACCAGCCCCCAAATCGTGATCCCTTAGCTCTGCTTTGTGTCCTAAACCAGGATAAATCTGCTGCACCCCACACAGCAGAGGCCAGGGAACGCCAGCGTGGAGACAGCTCTGAGAGCTTGACACCACCTGAGCTCCCAAGCCTCCCTTATCCAGGCTGAGAGGGATTCATCGGGCTGGGATTTGCCTTTTGGGGTTGGAACTAGATGTTTTTTAAGGTTTCTCCCCAATCAACCCACCCTGTGAGCCTCTGGCACCCTGGCACTGCCCTCCCATATCCGGGCTGAGAGGGATTCATCGGGCTGGGATTTGCCTTTTGGGGTTGGAACTAGATGTTTTTTAAGGTTTCTCCCCAATCAACCCACCCTGTGAGCCTCTGGCACCCTGGCACTGCCCTCCCTGCTCCATGCTGAGAGGGATTAATCGGGCTGGGATTTGCCTTTTGGGGTTGGAACTAGATGTTTTTTAAGGTTTCTCCCCAATCAACCCACCCTGTGAGCCTCTGGCACCCTGGCACTGCCCTCCCTGCTCCGTGCTGGCGGGACACCTCGGCTAAGATGGGAATGACAGCTGCCCAGTTTCACTGCAGGAAAACCCTTATTTAATGCTGAAGTGGAACCACCAGGAGCTGGAAGGCAACGACCGCTACGAGGGCTTCTGCGTGGACATGCTGAAGGAGCTGGCGGAGATCCTGCGCTTCAACTACAAAATCCACCTGGTTGGGGACGGCGTCTACGGAGTCCCCGAGGCCAATGGCACCTGGACAGGGATGGTCGGGGAGCTGATAGCTCGGGTAAGTGGATTAGCTGCTCCTTTTAACTCTGCTCCGCTGGGATTTGGCGCTGCTAAGCCCCGGTGCTTCGCCAAGTGCTCCGGGATGATGAGGATGGATGGGGGTTTAGTCCATTTGGGAGGTTTGGAGCAGAGGATTTCCACTTAATGTGTTCTGCCGATGGAAGACGTGTTTCTTGGGGTGGTGTGATGGTGTGGGAAGAAGTCAGAGCAAGAACAGGGCCGTGGGATGCCCTCAGGGGTGCTCGCTTTGTTGGAAAGGAGACCTGAACTCTGGGATTCTATATAAGAACTCAGTACAGAATCAATTATTAATGAAAAGTTGCAACAGGAAAATGCACAGACTCTGGCAGGGCTTGGAACAAGCTGAAAAGAATTTACAAAACCACACTGGGATGGAGGCAAGTCAGAATCCCATTTCTGCCTGGAAAAGTTTTGGCAGATTCAGTTCAGCTGCTTAACTCCGTGCTGCTTTTGGAGAAGAACATTTTCTATTTCCTTGAAGTGTGTGGCTCGAGATCTTTTCACTGCTGTGCTCTGTGCAGCTGCTGCCCAGCAGCAAGGCTGAAAACTGAATTATTTTGCTGGGTTTGACAATAATTCTGTGTACACCTGGGCTCAGCCAGCCTGAACCCCCCTTCCCGCTCTTTGTTTTCCTCTGTGGTCCTTCCCAGGCTTCCTGAAGCTTAAATACAGCTCAGAAAATGCTCTGAGATCCTTAGGAAAATAGGCTTAGCCTCAGCTAACAGTGAGATTGATGCTATTTAAGCCAATACCTCCTCTCTGACTTCTACCCTGCCTTGTCATTACTGACGTGGCTGTGAGAGCCCAGCTGGTGACAAATCCACGGTGATGAGGATTGGTGATAATCCCCCCACTGTGGGAGAGGAGACCCTGAGTCATTTTCCTTCCACAGAGCAGGGGAACAAGGGTCCAAATCCATCCCCTGTGGCTCCAGGCAGGGCTCTGAGGCTCCTGCCAGATCTTTCCTCCCTGCAAGATGAGCATCATTTCACTCTGTGGTTTATTGGGCATGGTGGGATTTGGTTGAAGGTTGGACTGGAGGATTTTGGAGGTCTTTTCCATGATTCTGTGGTCTTTTATGGTTCCATGATCTCTAGAAGATGCCCACTGGCACCTTCTGCTTCTTCCCCACACGGCGAAGGGTGAACTCATCCCACTTTAGGAGTTTCAGCTGAGTGTTGGAGGTCAGCTGGGACAACTCTTTTTCTGGAAGAGGAAGGGATTTTGGGGTTTCTGAGGCTCACAGACAGGGCACTGAACAGACTGGAGCCTCTCCTGAGCTCCCCCCTGTCTCCTGGGTCACTCTTCCCTGAGCAGTCGCTGTCAACACCAGCTGAGATCCCACCTCCATCTGCTCTTTTAAAAGAGCTTCTGTGAGGCTGTTTGCGAATGCCGCAGGCTGTTGGCATCGTTCTTATCCCTCCTTGTGTCTGTGTGTGTGTACACACACACAATTACACTCCTGCAACATTCCTTTGGGGAGGCAGGAGGGAAGGAGCCGAGAGCAGCATCTGATCAAAGGAAGGGAGCAGCCATCAAACTTTTGGCCTGCTAACCCTGGCAGTGCCTCTTCATTAAATGGGACCTTCTGGGGGGTTGTTTTTCTGCAGCGATGAGTGTTTTAACTTCACACAGTTTGTTTCTTCTGCAGCTCAAGCCTTATTTAGGAGGATTTTTACTTGTGCTTCTGCAGGGCAGAGCTGTCAGAGCCTGTGAGGCTGGATCACAAATTGGAGAAGAGAAACAGCTTTGTCTGTTGTTCTCCCTATATCCCTGAGAGTTTTTCTAATGGTTTCAGCAAGTTTTTGATCAATCCCAGGGACTGGGCTCAGGTCAGCCGGGGCAGAGCTGGCTGTGCTTGGTGTTGTGTGTATTCAGGGCTGCCTGGGATGTTTTTTGAGGGCTTTTCACTGTCCAAGGGGCTTCTCTCCATCCATAACAGTCAGTCCCCAAGGGAGTTTGTCCTTGATTCCAGCCCCTTGTTCATCCCTGTCCCGTGGGATGCAGCAGATCCTGTGCTGGGTGCACACATTCCTCTTCCAGTGGATTTATCCCCTGGGCAGAGAGGGGATCAGTTGGGGCACAAACCTCTCACGAAAATCCCAAATCCTTCCCAAAATGAAAGCTCTCCCTCTGTCCAGCACAATATCACTGCAGGAAAATGATTCCTCCTTGACCCTGATCAGCCATCAGAAAATAAAGTTTGACTCACACTCAATAATGTGCAGGACCAGAAGGTCACAGAATTATCCAGCTCCATGCAACGCTTTCCCTGTAATCCCTCTGTGGCAGGGAATCTCCTCAGAGCAACTCTAGGCTATTTGGGAAAAAAATGTTTCTTTTTATTGCTTCTAAATTAACCAGCTATTGATTTATTCTTAAGCTCTGGAAATTCCATTACAGCTAATTGTGCACTGTGATATGATTGAGCAGGATGCTGTACTAACATAAATTTGCTGTTGACCCAAATTCACCAGTACATATCTTATTGACCTGCTCACAGAACAGTTTGTGAGGTAAGGAAGAGGGGGAATGGGATGGTTTGGGAATCCTGTACAGGTTGTGATCAGCTCATGGAGCTTTGGCTTGGGAGAAATCGCTTGGAAGGACTCAGAATCGCAGAATGGGGATTTAGTTCCAACCCCCTTTACACCTTCCACCATCCCAGGGTGCTCCAAACCTCATCCAGCCTGGCCTTGGCCACTCCCAGGGATGGGGCAGCCACAGCTTCTCTGAGAATTCCATCCCAGCCCCTTCCCACCCTCACAGGAAGAATTCCTTCCCAATATCTCATCCTTTTGTCCCTCAGTTTGAAGCCTCTCCCCCTTGTCCTGCCACTCCAGTTCCTGATGAAGGGTCCCTCCAGCCCTTTCTGTAGTGAAGGGTGTCACAAACCCAGAAGAGTCCGGGCTGATTTTTCCCTCTGAGTGTGCAGGGCAGGGACATGGAGCACCCTGCTCCTGTTCTGGAGTGAGCAGGGCAGCAAAGCCCTGTCAGCCTCCCTGGCTCTGGCACAGGCAAACAAACAAGGGAGAGCAGCAAATCTTCCCCATCTCCTGCTTTCTGACATCTGAGACTTAAAGGGCATTTGGGCTGCAAGAATTACACCCTGCTCCCTGCCGCTGCACTGCAGCTCTGCCTCAGAGTCCCTGATGGTGTCTGTGCTTCCCCTTTGCTCCCTCCCCAGCTCATCCTTGAGCTGAAATGAATCCTCTGGCATGACACAAACCGAGGGATGTATTTTCACAGCAACATGACAGCCTTGGCCTTGTCCCACCCCTACTGGCCTTTGCTCTCCTGGCTTGAATCTGGCCGGGATCAGTGGTGACTAAAGCTCTTTTTAAAGTGAGGGACATGAAGTTGTCCATTTTGTCCAGCCTCAGGAGCAGCACCACCAAGAACGGGAAACCCCTTAAAGCTTTGGGGTGCTGGTGGCTGGGTGGTGCCTTCCCTTCAGCTGCTCCAAAGCTGGGGAGTGGCAGGAAGGGGAAAGGAAGGAGAAAACTCTCCAGAACTGGCAGAGTCCTGCTCTGTGCTCACAGTGGGTGTTGGTGTGTGGAGACAAGAGCTGTGTGTGGGTGAGGGAGGTGATGCCTCCTGCAGCCACCTAGAAACAGAGACTAGACAAGAGTAAAGGAATAAAGATAGATATTTATTTGAAGGGCCTTCAAGGTACACCCTGGGGGAGCCAAAGGCTGCTTCCAAAAAATGGACCCCAAGATGGACCCCAGGTCACGAGTTCTTCACACTTTTATAGGTTTGGATCATTTGCATATCAGGGTTAATTCTCCAATTAAAGCCCCAGTTTAATGATGTCATTCCCCTCAGCTTGCCCCCCCTTAGAATCTTTGGTTTCCACATTTTGGGCCTAGAACAGCCTGGCTGTCCTTGAAGGCAAAGCCTGGAGAGGCTTTGTTCTGTCTGCCCAGTACGAGAGAGCAGGAATTACAGGCTCCAAGGAACTTCAGAGTTACACTCTGAGCAGTACAGAATTTGAAAATAAAGAAGTTAAAACCTAAGGCATCAGAGGCAGGGGGAGGGTGTTCGGAGGCTGTCGTGGTGGCAGCTGTGACAAGGGGGGCTCCAGGAGAGGCTGGGAAGGGAAGGAGCTGTGGGTTTTTGTGCAAACACAGTGAGGGGACGGGCAGAGGGGTCTGCAAAGTGCTGCTGAGAAATCCAACACAGAATGGGGAGGGTGGGGTGAGCTGGGATGGTCTCAGTGCTGTCCCTGTGTGCTTTGGGTCCCCATTCCTGGTGCTTCACCTCAGATGGCTTTGCCATGGGCAGGGTGAACACCTGGCACAGGCTTTGTGCTCCCAGCCACAGAGAGAGTGCAGGTGAGGGCAGACTCGAGGCTGACATCTGCACTGAGTGCTGGTCACCCAGCCCTGACTGTGGCCTGCAGGGAGAGCTGCAGCCTCCAGGGTTTGCAGGCTGTCACTTCTGATATGGCAGCACTCACACTTGTCCTTAAAAAAACCCCAAACACCTGTTTGGAGTGACCCTCCTGCCTTTCAGTGCAAGAATAGGCATCTGAGCATCATGGAGTTGTGTGGAATAGCAGAGAACCTCTGGAGATCCTGCAGGGAGCAGGGTCACCCCCAGCTGGGGGGATTTCCACTGGGACAACAACCCCATGCTGCTGCTGCTGGGTCTGCACAGGTCAGTGCCCTGTGACCCTCAGAAACCTGAAAATCCCTTCCTCTTCCAGAAAAAGAGTTGTCCCAGCTGACCTCCAACACTCAGCTGAAACTCCTAAAGTGGGATGAGTTCACCCTTCGCCGTGTGGGGAAGAAGCAGAAGGTGCCAGTGGGCATCTTCTAGAGATCATGGAACCATTAAAGACCACAGACCTGGCAGCCAGCTGGCTCCTGAGGCTTGAACAGCTATTTCACCTTTCTGGGAGGTTTTTTTGAGCACAGGGACAGGGTAGAAAAAGGTTTTGCTGCCCCTGGTCATGCTCCCAGGGCTCCGTGGGCAGCGCTGGTGACAACACCGCTGTCACAGGCACCCAGGGGACGCAGCATCCAAGGAGCTGTTCAAGCGAGGGACTCCTGCTCCTGGAAGAGATGCCAGCCCTGTGCTCCCAGAGCTGTCCTGGCTTGTTTTCCAGGTGTTTGACACAGACACAGCTCCGCTGGCACCTTCTCCCCGCGCTGTGTCCCCGCAGCCTGGCAGAGGGCTGCGAATCGCTGTGGAGCCAGAGCTGGGCTGTGCTCCCGGCTGGTTCCTGCTGTCCCATGCCGTGGGAGGCTTCTCTGGGCTGCTCTCCGGGCTGGGGCTGACGTCAGGCCCCATTCATCCCCGTTAGCACCGAGCTGAGCCCTGCCAGCCCCGCGGAGAGGGGGCGGATGCCGCCCCTGGACTGGCAGTCCCTGCAATTTGCTCCTGAAGGATGCTTAATTGTTGTTCCTCCTCGGGAGCCCGGCTCAGCCCCCGTGTTTAATGTCCTTTCCAGAGTGCTGATGCAGGCAGAGCCCACGGGAGTGCCAGGTAGGGCAGTGGTGGTGGTGGCAGCTTTTGTCTGGCATGCCAGCCCACCTGGGTTTCCTCTCACCTAGCGAGGGTTTGGCCTTGCTTAGGCGGTGTTTTGTCAAGAGAAGTGGCTGTCTCCGCTCCTAAAGAGCTCTGGGTGGTTTTCTAAGCCTATTTCATGCTGACATTTATAACTGCAGCTGTGCTGGGAGGATGAAAACCAACCCCTCTTCCCCCCCCGTCCTTTGCCTCCTGATTTTCCCTCTCCTCAGAGCCCAGATGTGGACAGAGTGCAGGGGCGCAAGGCAAAATCCATTTCTCCTCCCCCAGGGCATCCCTCAGCCCAAAAAATCCCAACACCTACCTGTGCTCAGGTGGGGGAGGCTGGAGAGGACTCAGGTCTGCAGAGCTCCACTGAGCTCAGTGAATCACAAGGAGTTTGAGTTGAAAGCATGAAACGGATGAAATTCAGGCAGAGAATTCTTTGCATGCCATTCCCAGATCAAAGTTTCCTGCTATCAGAGATCAGCTCTTAACTTGCATGACTGAGCCTGCAGAGAGAAGAAAGAGAGAGAGAGAGAGTGATGAGGAGCTGGGGCTCTGCTGCAGAAAGTTCTGCACCTCAGATGTGGTAAAAGTGCTGAAAAGTTGTCAGGGAGTGAGCAGGAGGAAATAACTCTGATGGAATGGCAGAACCCGCTGGAGATGAGAGGAGGGAGCTGGGCACAAAATCCGAGTGCCCGGGGAAGGCTGAGCTGTGTCTGTGCTCCGTGGGCAAAGGGAGGGGGATGGATTTTGTTATATTTTGTGTAGGGAAGAGCATTTCAAGATGCTGCTGCCTACATTCAGCAACACCGAGAGGTTCAGGGAACAACCAAGATGTTGCTTCTCCCCAGGGAATGGTCGGGACCCCAAAGCTGGGTAAAACCTGGGGGCAGAGCTGCTCCTTCCATCAGCAGTTTTGTATTTGCCCCCAAAATGAAAATTTCCTGGAAGCTTTGCCACGAAACACTTCTGACACTGCATTTTTACCCTCTGTTGTAGTCTGTGACTTTGCTGGTGGAGTTGTGTTTAGTTTGGAGAACTGGGAGAAGAATTCCATTGCCAGACTAAGCCGTGTCTGCACCAGGGGCTTTGCTGGGAAAGCTCTCCCCGGGACAATGGGACCTACAAACCTTTTAAGTAGAGACAAGAGAGGTTTAGGGAGCTTTAGGCTTTCCTTGCAGATAAAATTCTCCACATGCCACGTTCCAGAGATGAACTGATCCCGTTTTAGTAATCTGCTGGTGTTTACACAGGGCTCAACTGCTCGCACACCACGTTGGGATTATCGGTGTCTTTTAAAAAGCCCGTGGGTAAATGTCTGGCTATGCAGAAATTCTCCTCAGCTCATAATTCATTCCAGCCTGAACCTCTTAGGAATCTGTAGGAGCTGCTTGGAAACAAAAAAAGCTGGCACTGAGCATGTCCAAGCAGCCCTGCATGGCCTGGGAGGTGTCACCTTCTCCGTGACCCCTTCCTGGGCTTGTGGGTCACCTTCCCTTCCCTTTCTTTCCCCTCTCCTGCTTCCAGCAGTGCTGCTCCTCTTTCTTGCAACCCCAGCCTTTCCCAGGATCCCCATCAGGCCCAGTGGTGCCTTGGCATCTGCACAGACCTTGTCAAATTTAGGGACAAAAAGTGCAAATAGCTTTTCTTTCCCCTCCCATCTTCTCTTTTTCCACATGCATAATCATCTCCCTGCAAAGCAGAGAAACAAATGGATAAGGGAGTGGAGGTTTCATTTTTACAGAAAGCAATTACAGACATTAAAAGAGCTAAAGTAATAAAAATAATATTTAAAATTCAAATCCCTTATCTCTATTACAAGGGTATTAACATGGGAAGAAGTTATTTTTATTTTTTTCTCCCCCTAATCTCATTTGCTTTGCAAGTCAATCTGCAAACTTTAATGCCAGGCCTCTGAATTTTTTTATTTTTTTATTTGTTGGAGACGAATCTTTAGTTCTGGAAGTCTGGGTTTGGCAGGTTTGTGAACTCCATGGCTCAGGGGATGGCGTGAGGGTGCTGCTTCATCACCTACCTGTGGTGCTGGTTTGTAGCAGAAGGGACAGATGTGTTCAGCAGGGAAGGGGGAGGTTGTATTTTCTATAGATTAATATAATATTTATTGGTTTACGGCTCCAAGTTTTAAGGCATTAAATGAATAAAAATGGCAATCAGGCTGTGAGCACTTGGGGGAAGGAGCTGCTGTTCTGGTGCTGCTTCAGCCTGAGAGGGAAGAAAAAGTGGAGAAAGGGAAGGGAAAATGGAGAAAGGGAAGGGAAAATGGAGAAAGGGAAGGGAAAATGGAGAAAGGGAAGGGAAAATGGAGAAAGGGAAGGGAAAATGGAGAAAGGGAAGGGAAAATGGAGAAAGGGAAGGGAAAATGGGGAGAATACTCCAGAGCACAGGGTGGGCTAAACTTTGGGGTGTGTTTGAGCAGGGCTTGTGTGAAACCCACCCTGGCAGGGCGATGTGGGAGCTGATGGATGCCACCAGCAAAACTCCTGCTGTTCCCACAGTGATGCCCCAGGAAGGTGGGACACCCCCTGCAGCAGCAGATGTCCTGTGTGGCCCCAGGTTTGCTGCTTTCCCAGGATTCTGACCTTTTCCACTCTCCCTTCTCCCCAGAAAGCCGATCTGGCCGTGGCGGGGCTGACGATCACGGCGGAGCGGGAGAAGGTGATCGATTTCTCCAAGCCCTTCATGACTCTGGGAATTAGCATTCTCTACCGAGTTCACATGGTAAGAGCCTGATTTTAGAGCCATTTATGTCCCTCCGTTATTTGCGTGCAAACCTGCCTGGTTATAGGAGAATAATGAACGACTCATAAAAATATTTTGGTTTCTTATTTAAACGCAAATGGGCTCAACCTTTATTTCCTGCTTTGCTCTGTCTTTCTGCCGTGTGTCAGGATTGCTGGATTCTACTCCTGTTCATCCCCCCCAGCCCTTTGGCTTCTCTCCCCCATCCTCCCTGGGCAATTATGGGGTTTTTTGGCATGGTGGGGGCTGCAGGATGGTTTTAGAGTGGCTTTAAGGCCACTGGGTGAGGGGTGCAGAGGGCAGGCTTGGCTGGAGGGGTGAGGCAGCCCAGCAGCGTGGCTGGGTGGCCCCACAATTGCAGAAAGCTGGCTTGGAGTCACCATCCAGTTGGATTTAGTGGAAAGATTGGCTGAGAGGCTGAGCTGGGATATCTGTGAGTGCAGATTAGGCCGTGTCCTGATCTCAGCTTTGCTCTCTTGCTGCCTTCTCCCACCCGAGAATCACATCAAGAAGGAATCCTGGGTTGCTTTCTTTGCTGTCACCTCCTGGAAATGCTCTAGAGCAGAGATCAGCCCTCTGCTTTCCTAACCCCAGGGGAAAATGTTCCTCCTGGGGTGCCTGGGATGGGCAGGGTGCCAGGCTGAGCTCAGCACGGGCACTCAGCTCCTCACCCTGCCTGGGCTCTGCCTCTCTGCTCTCAGCCCTCCTCATTTCTTCACCCTAAAATCAGCCCAAGGAAAGCTCCTTAACCTCAATGGTGCTCTCAGCACAGTTACAGAATCACAGGATCCTGGAATGGTTTGGGTTGGGATGGACCTTAAAGCCCATCCAGTGCCACCCCATGCCATGGGCAGGGACACCTTCCACTATCCCAGGCTGCTCCAAGCCCCATCCAACCTGGCCTTGGACACTTCCAGGAGTGGGGCAATGTTTTTTTCTGTATTGAAACAGCTGGGAACATTCCCAAGGGATTTGTGGGTGCAAGAGTCTACATGGCGTGGTGTCTTTGCTCAGCCAAACTTGTCTTAAATTCCCACAGATCCTCTTTTATTTGCATCCTCCATTGTTTTATCATCTCCCCGAAGCTCAGGAGAGGCCAGACTTTGCCCAGTTTGTCCCAAACCCCAGTGTCACAGGAAGCCAGCTCCTTTTGCAGCCTCGTTACTCCCAATGTGCATTTTGGAAGCGCGGTGTCGAGTGTGATGTGAGTGACAGTGCCTCGCTTTCTGTCAGCCCAACAATAGCAGCCAGAAGGAAAAAACCATTCAAGCTGCCTCTCCCAGCCCCCTCTCCATCCTGTTAAGGATGCAGCGTTGGGGATGAACAGAGACAAATTCACGCATCTATCTCTGTGCTGAGTGGCTCCTGCCAAGAGCAAACAAGTAATTAAAATCTAGTTAAAATTCCAGTTCCTCTGGTACGTGCAGAATTTAGGATCGATGACTTAACTGATCACACAAAAAAAGGGGCTTGACTCCTCCAGCTCCTGGAAATGAAGTGGAATTGTCCCTTCCCCAGCTCAGTTGGGTTTTCACGTCAGCTGCTGCCTTGTGGAGCCAGGACCTTTCTCTGCCAGTGGATTAAAATCGGATTTGGTGATTAAATACTGTGTTATATTAGGATGGAATTCTTCCCTGTGAGGGTGGGGAGGCCTTGGAATGGATTTCCCAGGGAAACTGTGGCTGCCCCATCCCTGGGAGTGTCCAAGGCCAGGTTGGATGGAGCTCTGGGATAGTGAACATTGTCCCTGCCTACGAAAAGGGGTTGGAATAAGATGATCTTTAAGGTCCCTTCCAATCCAAACCGTTCTGTGCGTGTCCTGCCTCAGATCTGCACCACAATCTTCAGCAGTTCCCTGAGCAGCATTCCCTGAGCAGCTCCAGAGGAGAGGCAGGAATGCTGGTGCAGGCTCTGCACAGGATCTGCTCATCAGAGGCATTTGCTGCTGCCTCGGGGAGCTCTGTGGGATTGTCTGACACTTCTATTTAGGGTGGCAGCTCTTCAGGGCAGGGAGCATCTGCTGCCACCAGAGGAGCAGAGCCCAGCCATGCTGCAGCCTGCCCGTCAGGCATTCACCAAACGGAGCAGGGTTCACAATTACAGACTCCAGAGGGGTTTGGGAATATCCCCTGCTCTCAGCAGGGCTTCAGCTGCTCCACAGAGGAGATGCCCAGGGATTGCAAAGCCATCTCTCAGGTCAGGTCACCCCTCCAGTGACCCCAGTTGGCTGAACTGGGGACATGAGGGACATGGAGGGGCAGCCAGGGCTTGTGCCCTCCCCAGGAGAGGGGGGATCCCCACAGGGGAGCTCAGAGCCCCCCCTTCCCTCTCCAGCCCTTGGCATCTCTTCCTCCAGACCCCTCCTGCTCGGCTTGAGGAGGCTGCCTGAGAGCTGTGTGCCCATTAACTTCTCCAAGTGGTAAACATTTGTTCAACCAGACAGTTCTGGTTTTCCTTTAAGGATGTGCTTTGCAGAGCAGCCCCACAGCCTTCTTCTCCCCACCCCAAAAACCACCTCTGCAATGTCAAAAATTGCAGCTGACGTCTGTTAATCACGGCTCAGATGAGATGGAGCCTAATAAATAACCACAAATGAGCCTCTTCCTCGCTGAGGAGTTGTCTCCACGCCCTGGGCTCCTCTGAATCTGATGACATTTTATTTAAATTTCCATGTAGCTCCAGTGGCAAGTGATTTCTCACCCCTTTCTCCTCCCCACGCCGCCAACCCAGCCACCACCGAGCCTGTGCCTCTTATCACACATAACCAAATATGGCAGCTTTAACCAGGGCTGTCATTTTTCTCAATTTCACTGCTTGTGATACAATCAAGGCTGGGTTTCTGACACGGGAGCTCTAACAGGCTTCCTGACTCGCAGGCTGCTGAGAGGAAAGGCTTGGTTGGTTTTATCCCATTCTGCCCAGCCAGGGGGATGTGGGGATGGCAGGAGAAGGGATGAGAAGCCCTGAGCAGCCCCTGGGTTTGGCAGGGGCTGGGATCAGGTGCCCAGGGTCATTTCTGCACAGAGGATAAATGAGGATTATTTGTGTCTCACACATCTTTGCTCTCATCCTGCCTCTGTGGCAGGGAATGAGGGGCTAGAGATGATTCTGGCTCCTCAGCCCTGAAAGTCCTTGCCTTCAGAATGAGGAAATGGAGATTGGGAGAGTGCACAGGAATAGCTGAGTTTAGGCCAAGTGAGCTGAGGCTTAAAGTGCTTCGATTTGATTGCTGCGGAGGACACGAAATGGGAAGGATGAACTGCAAAGCTCCTTCATTCCAGCCAGAGGAGGCTTGAGAGGGGCTGAGAGGAGCTGAGCCCCCTTCCTGACAGCTCCTCCAGCAAGAATCCCTCCCTGCCAGAGCAGGATGGGAGCAACTGCTGACCCCAGGACTGTGAAATGCATTGGCTGGTTAAGAACCGTGTGGTGACTCCAAATTAAGCTCAGGATCCACAGCAGCCTGTGCCTGGCTTTTACTGACTCCAGGGAAAAGGAGGGGTCTGGATCTGCCCCTGGATCAGGTGTGGTTATCCCAGGATATGCCCTGGTTGGGTGCCCTGCAGCTGTACCAAGCACACAGCAGCATTTCTGCCTCTCCAGGCTGAGTTTTCTTGCTTTCCCTCTGGCTTCCAGAGGCAGAAGAGAGCTCTCTGTCCTCCTTTTTTTGGAGAAAACACTTGTGAGAAATGACGTGGATGGGGCTGACTGGGATCCCTCCAGACCGTGTGTGTGCAGGGCAGGGAGTGCTGAAAACAGCAAATCCAGGGCTGTCCTCTCCTTGCCAGATGTCCCCCTTGCCCAAGCTCTTCAGTCACCAGTGTCTTCCCAGAAAACTGCTGCTCACTGGCTGAAAAAATGAAGATTTCCAAGAACAACTTAGGAGGAGGGTAAATTAATCTCTCCCACTTCCATCTGAGGATTTGCACGAGGCCTTCATCAATTATTGGCCATTCTGAACATATCTATTCCAGGAAAAATAGCTCTTCCAATTAACAAAGCTCTATTGGGACTGCCTAAAAATATCTGACAGACTCCAGATATTGTCATTCCCATCTTCAAAACAGACAGATAAGAGAGAGTTTGTGCCCTCCGTGGGAACAGAATATCTTTATTCTTACCCACAACTGTGAATGAAGAGAATATGTCCCAGCAGCCTGGAAATGACTGTAGCTGAAAAGAACCAGAACTACTACAACTGTAAAGTCACAGGAGAGATTCACTGCCAAGCTGGAGACTCAAAGCTTCCAACGCAATTTCCTTAATGAGAGTAATTTATTGACAAACTGCCCCAGAAATATAAAAAAGACATCAAGGCCTTAATTGCAGAAAGGAACTTTGTCACAGGAGCAGCTCACAGAGGAGGCTCAGCCAAGGCTCTGCCAGGGCCTGCGAGTTCCCTGCCAGCTCTGGGATGCCAGGGAGGATCAATCCCTGCCCTGCCTCGAGTGATGTGCTCCAGGAGCTCCCGTTTGCTCAGCAGCCTGTGCCCTTCACTCCTTGCGGGTTCCCATGATGCCTCAGATTTTAACTTTTCTATTTTCAAATTCTGTGCTGCTCAGAGTGTAACTCTGAAGTTCCTTGGAGCCTGTAATTCCTGCTCTCTCGTACTGGGCAGACATAACAAAGCCTCTCCAGGCTTTGCCTTCAAGGACAGCCAGGCTGTTCTAGGCCCAAAATGTGTAAACCAAAGATTCTAAGTGGGGGCAAGCTGAGGGGAATGACATCATTAAACTGGGGCTTGAATTGGAGAATTAACCCTGATATGCAAATGATCCAAACCTATAAAAGTGTGAAGAACTCGTGACCTGGGGTCCATCTTGGGGTCCAATTTTTGGAAGCAGCCTCTGGCTCCCCCAGGGTGTACCTTGAAGGCCCTTCAAATAAATACCTATCTTTATTCCCTTACTCTTGTCTAGTCTCTGTTTCTAGGTGGCTGCAGGAGGCATCACCCAGAGCCTCGTTTCATCCTTGACTGTGCAAACACCCGCAGGAATAAAGAGTTTTGGAGCCAGTTTAGCTCCAGAGGAAGAAGGGAACCAGGGCTTGAGGGGCATCCAGGAGAGCCGTGAAGGGGGGAGCTTTGGCAGTGCCAGCCTTTGGTGTGGATGCTGTGGGTGGGATCAGTGGGAAGGGCAGAGGGAGCACCCCGTGGCACCTGCAGGGCTGTGAGAGGCTCTGGATTAGTGAGAGGAGCTCCAGCACAGTGAGCAAAGGGTGATCCTGGAAATGGGAGTTCCTCAGCATGCTGGGGGTTTCCTGCAGTTTCTGTGGCTCTGAAAGCCAGAACACAGCAGCAACTGACCCAAAAATTGGGAAAAGACAAGGGGAATGCAGAGTTTTTCCACTGTTTGGACCTCACCTGTGTGTAGGAGATAACCTGGAACAAAAAAGAGACACTGCCTTAAAGAGAGACTCTGGAATTAACCCCAGGAGAATTGGAATTTTTCCTTGAGAATTGACTTCAGATTAATCTGAGAATGGATGCTGAACCCCTGGTCCTCAACTCATCTGTTTGCTAAAAGCCTTAACAAGCCAGATTCTCTAAAAATGCTCATCCCAGAATGGTTTGGCTTGGAAAGGGACCTCGAAGACCCTTTAGTTCCAAGCTCCCCACCACGGGCAGGGACAGATCCCAAACTCATTTTGTCCTGAAGGATCCAGGGACAGGTTGTTGTGGTGTGCTGGGTTTTTCCTTCGTGCAGGCTTTGCTGGGGAAGGTTTCTGACATGTTACAGGTTCCCAGATGGTGACTGGAGCTGAGGATTTCACAGTCTCCTGGATATTTTTAGCACAGGAAGATTTTTGTTCAACAACTGTTGCCTTTTCTAGCGACGACTCAAGTCTTCAGGAGAACTGCTGAGACCTTGTGAAATTCAGGTTTTGCATAACATTCAGTAGTAAAACAGCGAGGTTTGGATGGAAATGGAATTTAAAGCCTGGGGAAGGAAAAAAAAAAAGCCTTTGCAGAGCTGAGACTCGTGGGAAGCTTCCCAGTTCCAGGTGCTTGGGGAAGCTGTGGAGCTGCTTTTAGGGATGCCAGGACTGAATTTGTGGTTTGGGACAGAAAATAAAGGCTCTTGTGAGCTGTGGGATGATGTCCCTTGTCCCCATGGTGACTTGGGTGTGCTTGAGCTGCTCTTTCCTTTCAGAGGAGCTGCATCCACAGAGCCTGGTGGTGAAAGGAGAAATCCACTCAAAATGGGGGATGTTCAGCTTTTGAGAAACTTCTCCAAAAAATTAATCTCCCCCTTTGCACAAATTTTGTGACGTTTGACAATTTTCCGGTGGTGGCAGCATCCTTGTGAAAATTTAAACTGCTCTGGGAGAAGATCAACCTGCTTTTTCTAGCAGTGAGGCCTTATTTTTTCTCAAGGAAAGGTGGTTTGCCGAGGAAAACAACAAGAAATTCTGACGCATCCTGGAGATAAAAATATCCTGTTCCCGGAGATAAAAGTAATAATTTTATTGGGGTTTTTGTAAAAGAAGAAACATTTCAAGGCCAAAGAGAGAAAAGTTTCGAAAACATCTTTTTTTTTTTTTTTTTCCTTTTGCTTCACAAATCCATTTCCCACCCACCTGTGAGCTCAGGTGTTTCTTGTCAGGAGAGTCCCTTCTGCCCAGTTAAGTGTGGGATGGACAAGGCTGGGGATGCTCCCCCTTAGGGGTGAGGGTGCAGCAAACCCTGCCAGGGAGGGGCTAGATCACTGTGATTGCCTCATTTTTCTTTTAATTCATCTCTTTCTTTGCCTGGAGGAACAGGAATGGGGAGAAGAACAGATTTAGGGGATGAATCCAGCAGGGAGATGCTGCAGGACTGGGTCATTTGTTGGGTTGATGTCACTTGTTTGCCCTGCAAGGCTGTTCCAAAGCCTGGTTTATTCCCCTTCTCCCATTTATTCCCCTTTTTCTGTTTATCCCCCTTCTCCTTTTTATTCTCCTTTCTCTCATTTATTTCCCTTCTCTCTTTTATCCCTTTTTGCCTCATTTATCCCCCTTCTCCCATTTATTCTCCTTTCTCTCATTTATCCCCTTTCTCCCATTTATTTCCCTTCTCCTTTTTATTGCCCCTTCTTCTCTTTATTTCCCCTTGCCCCATTTATCCCCCTTTGCCCCATTTCTCCCCTTTCCTCCCGTTTCTCCCCTTTTCTCCCGTTTCTCCCTTTTCCTCCCGTTTCTCCCCTTTTCTCCCGTTTCTCCCCTTTTCTCCCGTTTCTCCCCTTTTCCCCATTTCTCCCCTTTCTCTCATTTCTCCCCATTTCTCCCCATTTCTCCCCTTTTCTCCCATTTCTCCCCTTTTCTCCCATTTCTCCCCTTTTCTCCCCTTTTCTCCCATTTCTCCCCTTTTCTCCCCATTTCTCCCCATTTCTCCCCTTTTCTCCCCATTTCTCCCCTTTTCTCCCCTTTTCTCCCCTTTTCTCCCCTTTTCTCCCCTTTTCTCCCCTTTTCTCCCCGTTTCTCCCCGTTTCTCCCCTTTCCTCCCGTTTCTCCCCTTTCCTCCCGTTTCTCCCCTTTCCTCCCGTTTCTCCCCTTTCCTCCCGTTTCTCCCCTTTCCTCCCGTTTCTCCCCTTTCCTCCCGTTTCTCCCCTTTCCTCCCGTTTCTCCCCTTTCCTCCCGTTTCTCCCCTTTCCTCCCGTTTCTCCCCTTTCCTCCCGTTTCTCCCCTTTCCTCCCGTTTCTCCCCTTTCCTCCCGTTTCTCCCCTTTCCTCCCGTTTCTCCCCTTTCCTCCCGTTTCTCCCCTTTCCTCCCGTTTCTCCCCTTTCCTCCCGTTTCTCCCCTTTCCTCCCGTTTCTCCCCTTTCCTCCCGTTTCTCCCCTTTCCTCCCGTTTCTCCCCTTTCCTCCCGTTTCTCCCCTTTCCTCCCGTTTCTCCCCTTTCCTCCCGTTTCTCCCCTTTCCTCCCGTTTCTCCCCTTTCCTCCCGTTTCTCCCCTTTCCTCCCGTTTCTCCCCTTTCCTCCCGTTTCTCCCCTTTCCTCCCGTTTCTCCCCTTTCCTCCCGTTTCTCCCCTTTCCTCCCGTTTCTCCCCTTTCCTCCCGTTTCTCCCCTTTCCTCCCGTTTCTCCCCTTTCCTCCCGTTTCTCCCCTTTCCTCCCATTTCTCCCCTTTCCTCCCATTTCTCCCCTTTTCTCCCATTTCTCCCCTTTTCTCCCATTTCTCCCCTTTTCTCCCATTTCTCCCCTTTTCCCCATTTCTCCCCCATCTCCCATTTCTCCACTCCCCGCTGCCGTACCACCAGGGCAGCTATGTCCCTTCGTGCCCTTCCAGAACTATTTTCACCTCTCCAAACCCATCCAGCTGCAACTCCTGCGCTTTTCCCTTCCCAGGGCCGCAGACCCGGCTACTTCTCCTTCTTGGATCCCTTTTCTCCCGGCGTCTGGCTCTTCATGCTGCTCGCCTACCTGGCCGTCAGCTGTGTCCTCTTCCTGGTGGCTCGGTAATGTCGCGGTGCCTTTCCCTTCCTCGCGGTGCCACCTAGTGTCACTCACAGACCCGCGGAGAGGGGATGCCCGGGGGGGGACACGGGGACATCCTTTGCCCCCCAGGGTCACCGGGATGGGCTGGCAAGAAGCGTCCCGGCCCTCTGCCAGCGGGGGACTGAGGTTTGTCACTGTGTCCCCACGCTGGGGTGGCCATCGTGCGCTGGGTCAGGATGTGCTTGGCCACAGTGGTGCCCAGAGCAGCGTGGCAAGGGTGGGAGAAGGTTTTGGAGAAGGTTTTGGAGAAGGTTTTGGTGCTGTTTAAGTGCTCCCTGCAGATATTTTCACACCCCTTGTCCTTGAGCAGGGAGGGTGGAGGCTGTCAGAAACCTGCAAATCCATTCCAAGGTGTCAACACGAATTCCACGAGGGATGTCAGGCTCCCCCGGCCCTGAGCAACCCAGTTTGTGGAGAAAAGGAAAGTTCATGACTATCTTTGAGCAGCTGACGTGCAGAGCCTCACTTGGCAGCTCTCAGCCCCATTCCCCTATGACTAATTTAAATCAGTCTTAAAATACCTCGCTGAGTGCTCGCCTGCAGCGTGGCCCCATCAAGGCCCAGGGTCTGGGCTCCACTGCTGCTCTCCCTGACCTCCCCACGTCCCTGTGGATGGGCTGGTACAGGCAGAGTGGAGCTGTGTCCTGGCTCGGGGCTCGATGGCTCTTTGGGGACACCCTTAATGCCCAATTCTCGTTGCACAAATTGGAACTGCGCTGTCACCCGCTCCCTCAGCGTGGCTGAAATTGTCATCCTGACAAGGCTCTAATGGGTTCTTCGAATGCTGTTACAGCCTCAGAAATGCAGTTCTGGAGAAACCATTGAATAATGCAGGGCTCTTTAGCCCCTTCCTCGTGTTTTAAATGTGACCCTCCACAAAGGTGCCTTTAACCACTGGAGAGGGAGCTTTGGCTGCTGCTCCCTGCCTCTCTCAGCAGGAAGGAGCTTTAGCCCCTGTGAATGGCAGAGTCTCCCAGAGCACTGGGGTTTGCTGCCAGGGCTTCATCCACCATGGAAAGTCTGCAGGAAATAACCTCCTCTCCTCCCTGGCACCACGGCGAGAAGGAGATGCAGGGATGAAAATAAACCCCTCATTTTGGCTAAACACGATGTGAACTGGCAGGGCCCTGCAGCTGTTTTGGCAACAGCCCCAAAATGACCCTCCCAGGCCCCAGCTTTCTTAGCCAGAGCAGTATGATGGAGTGCAGCTCAGGAATCTGCAGGCTTTCTTAGCAACCAGGGATCTGGGGACTGGAAACAGCAGAAGAGAGAGAGAGAGGTGCAGTCACAACAGTGACAGGCTGTCAGATATTCCCCATTCCCACCTCTGGCCTGTCCCTGAAGGATGGGATGCTTTGAAACACCAGCACTCGGCTTCCAACTACCCCTCAGACCTTCTCAGAGGAACCCTTTGCACCAACACCGTTTTTTTTTGATGGTTTAATGCAGCCAGGGCTCACACATTTTGCTTTTGAACTTTCCATCAGTGCTCATGCTCCGGCAGGGAACACAGCCAAAGACTTTTGATTTCTATTTCCCATCAAGTCTGTGCACTTCTGGAGTTACAGCTGTGCTGTGAATCCGCACACAGGGCTGCAGGATGCACGCAGAGCTGCCCAGAGCAGAGCCTCTCAAAGTTTTTTGCAAATCTTTACAAGAAAGCCTCTGGCTCCTGAGTCTTAGAGCAAACGTTTCACATAGCTCTGAGCCCTGGGCATCAACTGACAGCAAAGAGTTTCCTCCTCAGAAAACCCTGCCTCCAGGAGAGCTGCAGCTTCACAGCTTTTTTTCTTTTCTTTCTTTTTTTTTTTTTTTTTTTATAAAAGTGTCCCATTTCCCAGCGCATTCCCTGAGCTCCCCGTTTCTCGTCCTTCCAGGCTGACGCCGTACGAGTGGTACAGCCCCCACCCCTGCTCCCAAGGGCGATGCAACCTCCTGGTGAACCAGTACTCCCTGGGGAACTCGCTGTGGTTCCCAGTGGGGGGGTTCATGCAGCAGGGCTCCACCATTGCCCCCCAGGCGCTGTCCACGCGCTGCGTCAGCGGAGTCTGGTAAGGAGGGCAGCCCTTCCCTTCAGGAAGGTTCCTCCGGGCAGAAGTGGATGTGGAGGAGGAATTTCCTCATGGAAAGGGTTGTGGGATGTTGGAAGGGGCCACGCAGGGAGGTGGTGGGGGTGTTCAAGGATGACTGGATATGGCATTCGTTTCTCCGGGTGACGAGGTGGGGATGGGTGGTTTTGGAGGGATTTTGCAACCTCAGTGATTCTGAGAGGCGCAGGTTAGGGATGGAGAGCAGATCTCCTGAGGGAAACCTCATCTTCTCTTCCCCTCTCCCTAGGTGGGCTTTCACCTTGATCATCATCTCCTCCTACACGGCCAACCTGGCAGCGTTCCTGACCGTGCAGAGGATGGACGTCCCCATCGAGTCCGTGGATGACCTGGCTGACCAGACCACCATCGAGTACGGCACCATCCACGGTGGCTCCAGCATGACCTTCTTCCAAGTAAACCCAGTTCTTTGGCTTCCTGGGGAGCAGGGGGTGCACAGGGCACTCCTCAGTCAGATTTGGGTGTCCCCTCAGCCTGCTGTGCCCGTGTCACTCCAGTTTCTGGAGAGATCCCTGCACAGGACCCACAGTGGGGGATGATGGGATGAAGGTGGGAGAGGCGTGATGGAGGGCAGAGAAGGGAATTTGACAAAAAGTCAAATTTTCATGAGTCTCTGCGTGGTTTTAGCTTCCATTTGAGAGTCTTTCAGGTGGGATAAGCAAAACAACATTTGCACAGCCCAGGCAGGCTCGCAGAAGTCAAAGTGCTGGAGCCTGTGTGAGGTCAGTGGCACTGAAAAGAAATAAGTCAACTGTATGCAAAGTTATGTGGGCCATTTAGCCCAATTTAATTTTTATCTTCCCTGCTCTGCTCAGAAGGGAGATAAATGAGTGAATCTTTTCTGCAGCGCTCTGAACGCACAAAGAACTGCTTGAGTATTATTTATTTATTTATTACTTGTTGAAATTCCAAAAGGAGAGAAAGCTTGTTCTCACTTTTTTTCCCCCACTCTGAGTCTGAACTGAATTCGGAAGGCTGGGAAATCTCTGGAGTGAGCCTGAGCTTTTCAGCCCAACTTTATGCTCTTCAGGGGTATGGAAAAGAGCTACTTTTAAGCCAAACTTTACATCTAAAATGAGCTGAGCAGAGCCTGAGTGAGTGAGGTGGTTGTATATGAGAGGCTCACTTGAGGAAAGCTTTCAAGTTTAAACCCCTGCCTGTGTGTCTGCACTCCTGCTGGGTGCTGGAGATCAGAGAGGAAATTAGAAAAAGAGGGTTTTGTCCCATTTGGGGTGCTTTAAGCTGTGCTGGGATCCATTTGCCCCTGGTGTAAAGGATGGGGAGGTCAAAGCAGTGATGGATAGCTGCCTCCATCACCCCTCCCTTCCTGGGTGCATGAGATGTTTGTCTCCTCCTTGTCCCATAACCTGTCCTGGCAGTGCTTCCCATGCAGTTTAAGGTTTAAAAATGCAGCGAATCGGGACCAAACCCCCCCCTGCTCATCTGTCTCCTGCCCGAGTGGCTGTGCCCAGAGGACAGAGCTGGACAGATGAGGACAGGAACTGGGTCAGCAGCAGATTCCCCGAGGCTCTCCAGCATCGCTCACCAGCCACAGAAAACGAGCCCTTGACAGTTTGAAAATCCTGGTGTAGAGCAGAGTGTGTTTATATTCAGTCTCTGTGCAAGCAGGTCTCACTCTCTGCTCAGTGCAGGCAGGAGAGATTAATCATTCTCAGCTTTCTTTCCATCACACCAAGGTGGTTCAGCCACCAGCAAACTCGGAGGATTTGGGACTGGCTGAGCTTTAGTTGATTGTAATCAGTGACAAAAAACCCCAGTTCTTTTCAGCAAGCACTTTAACTTGCCTGACAGGGGGGCAAACCAAATCTGGATTATTTTTTTAAGAAAATTTGTGAGCACCAAGCTCCAGAGAGCTTTTGTGCTGCTCCCAGCCCTCAGTGCCCTCCTCAGGGTGCTGGTCTGGCTCTGACACTGAAGAACTCTTGGGACAATGTTTGAGGTATGGTCAGTAGGGTGTGAGCTCTACAGGAAGCATCTAGAGGTTTCAATCAGCTAAGCAGGAGCTATTTTTTTCTGGCTTTTTTGGTGTGTTTTTGATACGTGGTTACTGAAAGTATGGTTTTTTTTCTAAAGTTGAATTCACACAAAGAGTTTTGCCAGACCCCGTTGGAATTGGGGCATTTCATGCCCATCTTTGCCAACAAACTCCCAACATGTTTGGGCCTCTTTGAGAAAAATGAAGAGGAGGCATCAAAATCCTCTCTGAATCTGAAATCTGATTTGATACCTCTCTCCATTGTGGCCTTTTCGCAGCGGCACCTGATTTGGGGGTTTAATTTTGGGCGTCTAATTCTCCCCAAATCCCCTCCCTGAGCTGTGGCTGCCTCTTTTCTTCTCGCCAGAACTCCCGCTACCAGACCTACCAGCGGATGTGGAATTACATGTACTCCAAGCAGCCCAGCGTCTTCGTGAAGAGCACGGAGGAAGGGATCGCGCGCGTGCTGAACTCCAACTACGCCTTCCTGCTGGAGTCCACCATGAACGAGTATTATCGGCAGCGCAATTGCAACCTCACGCAGGTCGGGGGCCTTCTGGACACCAAGGGCTACGGGATTGGCATGCCCGTCGGTAGGCAGTGAAGAACAATTCTAGTCCTTCTCAGCTGTCGGCAGAGGACCGGAGCGTTCCAAAGGCTGCGCCGGCTCTAAAAGCCAACGTTGCATCTCACAGCTCTGCCCAGGGTCATTTTTATTTCTTACTTGTTGCCCACGCTCAGAGCCAGATGTGCGAGACCCTGCTCTGGTCCAGAGCCAGATGTGCGAGACCGTGCTCTGGTCCAGAGCCAGATGTGCGAGACCCTGCTCTGGTCCAGAGCCAGATGTGCGAGACCCTGCTCTGGTCCAGAGCCATGTGAGACGCGACCGCGGCTCTTTCAATAATTCATGTGAAAGATGTCTCAAAATTGCTGCTTGTTTTCTGCATATCTGCTCCTTGCTGACTGTTTCCTTCCCCAACCAGTGTTTGTGCATCGTTTTGTGCTCCTTGTTTTAATCCCAGAAGTGATGTCAAAGCTGTTGCAACTCTGGTAGTTTTTAGCACGAGTGTCTTTTAACAGCTGGTGGTTCTTCAAACAGCGGGACAGAGTTGGGCGATTCAGGGGCTATCTCAGCTCATCATCATTTAACAAATGCAGGGGTTTTGTCTTTCAAATGCATGAGCTCATGAGAGAACATCACCGCTAAATAAGGGTTTAGCTGTTGTTATTCCATACGATCCGCTGATCTTTTGGACAGCCTGGAAGCCTTGTGCTGACCTTTAAGCCCCGGCATTTAGCAGCACAAAGTTGAGGTGGATTACATAAGGCCCCCGTCACACAAACAGCCACTCTAGTTTAGCGAACATGGGTAAGCTTGTAAAGTCACAGCAACCTGATCAAAGTGAGTACAAATCCCTACCTTCAGGGCTAAATTTGTTCTGACATTGTCTTGTTAAACAGCGAAACCGTAGCAGATAAGAGGAGCAGAAAGCGGCTGGCTGGGACAATAGTGCAGAGTTACCGGGAGAAGCGCAGTCTTTCCCACGGCCCTTCCTTGGGATCTCTG
Organism: Falcunculus frontatus; assembly: GCA_013398115.1. NCBI lineage: Eukaryota > Metazoa > Chordata > Aves > Passeriformes > Falcunculus > Falcunculus frontatus. The sequence goes on from VZRV01007180.1 coordinate 423,414, forward strand.
GTGGCAGACAAGGATTTCTTGTACCAGACAAGGATCTCTGGTAGCAGACACCGGGACTGCAGCAGAGCTCTACACCCAGCACGGGACTGAGCTCCTCCACCATTTGGGCTTCCGTGATCCTTGGGGTCCTTCCAACTCAGGATTTCTATTCCATGACCAGTTTGAGGGAAAGGAGCGTTAGAACAAGGTTGAATTGGAGGTGGAATGACAAGAGAGGGACCTCCATGGTCTGCAGGAGCAGTGATACTGAACTGCTCATTCAAAAGCCCCTTGTCATGGACCTCCTCCAGTGGCCTGTGTGGGTCCTGGTGGCCAGGCAAAGTCACCTTCTGCAAGTGACATTAACCAGGTGACATTCCCAGTGGGGAGGCTGCAGCTTTCCATGGCTTGCATGGACTGACACCTCCTCCAAGCCACCCAGAGAGGAGCTGTGGTAGCTGGGCACGCTGGGGTGGGGCGAGTGGGGAGGATGATGATGGGGAGGAAGGTGGGGCCCTACCACGTCCCTCTCGGCCTTGCAGGCTCCGTGTTCCGCGACGAGTTCGACCTGGCCATCCTCCAGCTGCAGGAGAACAACCGCCTGGAAATCCTCAAGCGCAAGTGGTGGGAAGGAGGGAAGTGTCCCAAAGAGGAGGACCACAGAGCCAAAGGTGAGAGCCCTGCACTCCCAGGAGACCAGGCACAGAAACATCCCGGTCAGAGGTGCAAGGATGAACACCCAGCTGCACATCTGCCAGGTTTTCTGCCTGCAAATCACTTTTTCCCCTTCTCCTGACCTGAGATTCCTTCCGTCTCTATTCAAGGAGAAAGCCAAACAGCTCCGCTGTGCCTCACGCTGTGTGTTTTTGCCTGGGGCAGAGATAGCGGGAACAACCAAATGACAAATATTGGAGGCATATGGAGGGTAAATTAGCTTCTAATGAATGTCTGGGAAAATGGATGGCTAAAGGGATCAGACCAAAATCCTGAGTTCCTTGAAGGGAGATGGATCTCCACCACAGGCCCGCTGGTTAATGGCTCCAAGTGAAATCGTCTCTTAAACAGTCAGGGGAAGGGACACAAGGACTTTATTAGTACATTTGTAAACTGAGGAGCAAATTCTTTTGGGTAATGCTATGCAAATTGCCATAAAAGCCACCACATTAAGGCTGACGTCCCAGCGTGAGAGCAGTTGCCAGCTTAACACAGTTGCTGCATTTTTTAGTTTTGGCAGCCGCCCTTTCCCCAGCAAGTGTTTTCTGGGAGGCCAGCAGGCCCCCCAGTTAAAAGCACAGCGTTGTGACCTTTGTGAGAGCAGAGAAAAAAAGTCAGGCCAGGTCAGAGGAAGCTCTTTTTGGGGTTTTTGACCTTGCAGCAGGTGTAGGTGAGTGTGTCTGTGCAGTTCCTGATGGGACCCCATGGGGCTGGGAGGTGATGCTCACTTTTGGGCAGTGCTGCTCTAAAGGCAACCCCAGTAATTAATCTCCAAGCTGAAGGTGTAAGATATCAGGTTGTTGCTATTAAAGGAGTTATTTTGAAGGTGGAAGGGTTTGTTTTTTCTCTGTGAACTTTGCAAAAAGCAACTCCAAGGTGGAATCTAGGCTGGGGGCTGTTTTGAGATGGTTTTGGAAGGGGGAAGCTGGGCTGTTTCTGGCACTACCCAGCACAATCTGTGACCCTGGGCAAGTTTTTCTGCTGGTTTGTTCCCTGTGCCATGGCTCAGCTCCTCAGTTTGGGAGATGAGGAAGGGAAACACCTCTCAGTGAGCTTGGCTATCTGAGGTGGCACCCAGACAGAATGCTAGGAGGATGGAGAGGGAGGTACCAACCCTAAATTCACGCTTGTGAGCTGCTGGGAGGAGTGGATGGCCTTTACCTTTGGGTCTGAATCGGGATTCCGGGCTGTGTTTTCTGCCTTGCCGTTGCTGAGGAAGCATCTCTGCAAAAGGCTCTGATTTACAGACTCCCTGCATTGCTCTGGGGGTGGTGCCAAGAGGATGACGGAGGAGGAGGCAGAAATGTGACCTCCTAGGTTTTAGAACAAAACAGGTCAGCGATTTACAAGGATTTTGGTGAGGTTTTATGTCTGAAAGCCACGCCGAGATTAAGTCAATAAATCATCGATTCTTACACTTTGATTTAATGCTACAGGAGGGAGAGGAAGATTTTTATAGCTGTTCTTGTTGAGTAACGGCCTCGCACAGCCAACCCAGTGCAGGGCACGTGTTTTTTAGTAATCAATCCAATCAGGAACCCAAACCAAACACAGCACAGAGGAGCAACATCCCAGGACAGCAAATGTTGAGGTTGGCTCATGTCACAAGCAGATGGAGGCACAGTTTTGGGGATCAGGGTGGTGATGGGAAGCAAGGTGACAGCCTCAGAGCATGGAAAACTCAGGTTTTTGAGGGATGGGTTTTCCTTCAGCTGGGGAACTTTCTGGAGTGCAGGCTGGGTAGGGATGGTGGCCATCCCATGGAAGCCAGCTGGCCATCTGGCCGCGGGGGGTGGGATGAGTCCCCCCTCTAGGGGCTGTTTCCTCCTCGTGGGCCAGGTGTGCTGGGCAGAGAGACCCCGCCCATAACCAGGTACCCCTGGGTGGCAGGGACCCCATTCTGTCACCCTGCAGTGTGACACAGCATCCTGCTCTTGTTTGGAGCCTCTCCTTTCCCACTGCAGTCCAAGCAGCCGGAATCATTTTCCTGCAGCACTTTGTGATGCAATCAGAGGAGCTTTTCCTCGTGCCAGCTTCCTTTAAAGCCCTTCTGTGTCTCCTTCATCTCTTCTCCTTTAACAACCTTGCTCCTCTTCCATTGCAAAGTTCAAAGCCACCGGAGCTCGGTGAATAATTTGCAGGGATTAATGTGCCCCATTGATCCCGCGTTTTTCCCCTCCTGTTTTCGGTTTGTCCACAAATTGCTTTGTGCTTCCCTCCGATGTTCTGGCTGTTTATCTGCAAAATCATCATTTCTAAGAAGGCATCTTCGATCCTGCAGTTATTGCAAGTCACTCACTTGGCCATCTGAGTCATGCAGGAGCTATTAATAGGACACTGCTGGCTCGGTGGTTTTGGTTCCTGGCTGGGCATCTGCAATGCCAACAAAACAGCAAAACCTGGGCTTTCTGTGCAGTGATACTTGAGATTTATGACACGTCTGCCTCTCCAGAGTGTCTCTCCTGCTTTGTTTTAGGCTTGGGAATGGAGAACATTGGTGGAATCTTCGTGGTGCTCATCTGTGGCTTAATCGTAGCAATTTTTATGGCAATGCTGGAATTTCTGTGGAGCCTTCGACACTCTGAACAGTCAGAGGTAGGAGCTGGGAGTGTCCTGAGGGGACAGGGTGTGTTTATCGCTGTCTGTGGAGTGTCCTAGAGCGAGTCATGCACCCAGCCCTGAGGAGCAATCCCAACCTTGACACCTCAAACACAGGAGCAGTCTTGCTCCTTGGGCAGGGTCCAAAATCCATGAGCTTCTCATTCCCTCCTACTCAGAGCAAGGCTGTAGGGATGCTCCAAGGGATCAGAGCTGTGCACGACATCCAGGCACCTTTCCTGGAGGTGGGATTTCTACCTGCAGCAGGTTTGGATCTTGTGTTGACGTTGGGATCCAGAACACAGGAGGATCTCTGACGAGAGCCAGAGTTGGGTTAAATCAAGTGCAGATGCCTGAGCACTGATGTTAAAACCAGCAGCACTGAGTCTGTAAAAACTTGGCATCAGAATCATATCCTGGAATCATGGAATGGCCTGGGTTGGAAGGGACCTCAAAGATCCATGGTCCTTCCATGGACCTTCCCCTATCGCAGGTCGCTCCAGGCTCCAGAGCCCCTGAGGGACTCAGAGCTTGCTCAGGTGAGCAGGACACCTCCATTCTCCCCCTCAGGTGTCGGTGTGCCAAGAGATGGTGACGGAGCTGCGCAACATCATCCTGTGCAAGGACAGTTTCCACCCCCGTCGGAGGCGAGGGGGGGTGGTACGGACTCGCCCCGCTCTGCCCGAGGAGCGCCGAGCCCGCAGCACAACCACGCTCAGCAACGGCAAGCTGTGCAGCGGGGGCGAGCCAGACCCCCTGGCACAAAGACTGGCACAGGAGGCCGCCCTGGTCGCCCGGGGCTGCACCCACATCCGAGTGTGCCCCGAGTGCCGCCGCTTCCAGGGGCTCCGGGCGCGGCCGGCCGCGGGGTCACCGGCGCGGAGCGAGGAGAGCCTGGAGTGGGAGAAGGCCACCAACAGCAGCGAGCCCGAGTAACGCCGGGCCTGGGGGCGTCGGGGTGGGACGAGAGGGTCCTGTTCCATTTTACAGAACACGGACTTGTACAATGTCAACTCGTTTTTAAATCAATAGCAGTTACCTGGCTTCTCCAGAGCGAGGTGGACCTTGGGGTGGACACAACGGCGGGGGTCCGGCCGGAGGGCTGGCGGCGCTTTCGGTGTCCACTGCAGCCCGGCGTGGCAGGAGGGAGGTCCTCAGGCTGGTGGGTGTCCAGAGGTTGTCTCTGGGAAGGAGGGACGTGGTGGGTGGCTGGTGCAGCAGATATTGCCCACCCAGGGGCTGGAGGGGTTCTTGGAACTTCTCCCCCCTCTCCAAGGTCAGGAGAAAGGACACTGGCACTGCCTCTCCATCGCTTACTGGGGGATGTTCTCCGAGGGCAGGGGGTGGGACTTTTTATTTGCTGTGGATATGGGAAGGGAGGAGTCATTATTTTGGGTATTTTTGTTTAATTTGGGTATGTCAGGACCCAGTCTCCAAGGCACCAGGTGCTGAACTCTTCTTCCTTTTCAGAGGGTGGCAGGAGGGTTGAAGGGGGAAGGGGAGGATGGGATGGGACATGCTCCCTGTGAGAAGCAGCATTTGCTGGAAGTTCATCTGAGGAGTTGTTAAAATTACTTATATATAGAAATATATCTATACATAGATAGATATATATATATATATATTAAAATGCCAAAAAACAGCCAACAAACACAGTGAACTCAAAGAGGCCTTGAAACGCCTGGAATTTCAGGGGTTCTGTGTCTTTTGTTTTCTTTTGTTTCGTTCTGGGGTTACCTTTTGCTTTTTTTTTTTTTNTCCAAGGGATCAGAGCTGTGCACGACATCCAGGCACCTTTCCTGGAGGTGGGATTTCTACCTGCAGCAGGTTTGGATCTTGTGTTGACGTTGGGATCCAGAACACAGGAGGATCTCTGACGAGAGCCAGAGTTGGGTTAAATCAAGTGTAGATGCCTGAGCATTGATGTTAAAACCAGCAGCACTGAGTCTGTAAAAACTTGGCATCAGAATCATATCCTGGAATCATGGAATGGCCTGGGTTGGAAGGGACCTCAAAGATCCATGGTCCTTCCATGGACCTTCCCCTATCGCAGGTCGCTCCAGGCTCCAGAGCCCCTGAGGGACTCAGAGCTTGCTCAGGTGAGCAGGACACCTCCATTCTCCCCCTCAGGTGTCGGTGTGCCAAGAGATGGTGACGGAGCTGCGCAACATCATCCTGTGCAAGGACAGTTTCCACCCCCGTCGGAGGCGAGGGGGGGTGGTACGGACTCGCCCCGCTCTGCCCGAGGAGCGCCGAGCCCGCAGCACAACCACGCTCAGCAACGGCAAGCTGTGCAGCGGGGGCGAGCCAGACCCCCTGGCACAAAGACTGGCACAGGAGGCCGCCCTGGTCGCCCGGGGCTGCACCCACATCCGAGTGTGCCCCGAGTGCCGCCGCTTCCAGGGGCTCCGGGCGCGGCCGGCCGCGGGGTCACCGGCGCGGAGCGAGGAGAGCCTGGAGTGGGAGAAGGCCACCAACAGCAGCGAGCCCGAGTAACGCCGGGCCTGGGGGCGTCGGGGTGGGACGAGAGGGTCCTGTTCCATTTTACAGAACACGGACTTGTACAATGTCAACTCGTTTTTAAATCAATAGCAGTTACCCGGCTTCTCCAGAGCGAGGTGGACCTTGGGGTGGACACAACGGCGGGGGTCCGGCCGGAGGGCTGGCGGCGCTTTCGGTGTCCACTGCAGCCCGGCGTGGCAGGAGGGAGGTCCTCAGGCTGGTGGGTGTCCAGAGGTTGTCTCTGGGAAGGAGGGACGTGGTGGGTGGCTGGTGCAGCAGATATTGCCCACCCAGGGGCTGGAGGGGTTCTTGGAACTTCTCCCCCCTCTCCAAGGTCAGGAGAAAGGACACTGGCACTGCCTCTCCATCGCTTACTGGGGGATGTTCTCCGAGGGCAGGGGGTGGGACTTTTTATTTGCTGTGGATATGGGAAGGGAGGAGTCATTATTTTGGGTATTTTTGTTTAATTTGGGTATGTCAGGACCCAGTCTCCAAGGCACCAGGTGCTGAACTCTTCTTCCTTTTCAGAGGGTGGCAGGAGGGTTGAAGGGGGAAGGGGAGGATGGGATGGGACATGCTCCCTGTGAGAAGCAGCATTTGCTGGAAGTTCATCTGAGGAGTTGTTAAAATTACTTATATATAGAAATATATCTATACATAGATAGATATATATATATATTAAAATGCCAAAAAACAGCCAACAAACACAGTGAACTCAAAGAGGCCTTGAAACGCCTGGAATTTCAGGGGTTCTGTGTCTTTTGTTTTCTTTTGTTTCGTTCTGGGGTTACCTTTTGCTTTTTTTTTTTTTCCTCTTTTTCTTTCTGTTCTTGGGATGGGGCGGGGGGAACCTTTTGAGGGAGGTGAGTGGGGAGCACTGGGGGAGGCTGCCCGTTCCCCCCAGCTGAGGGAGGAGGTGTTGGGACCCCCAAAGTGTCCCTGGCTGTGCTCTGCACCCTCCTGAAGTGACTCTGAGCTCTGGCCCAGGCTCACGAGCTCCCCAAATCCATGACCCCACGGAGCACCCTCATCTTTCAGGGTGAATTCCAGCCACACAGCATTTGAGAAAACCATTAGCCCGGGATCTCGTGTAAGGTAAATATTGACTTCCCTAGAAACAGCAGCAGCTCACCCTCTGCTTGGTACAGATGTTAGGGTTTACACTGGTGAATTTAATTTTCTGATTGAAAAAACAAATTCTATGCAATTTCTGATTGTAAAAGGAAAGAGATGACAATGGAGAGGGGCAGGGGAGATAAAGCCTTGAGTGAAGGTACATCCTGTTCTTGAATTGTTTTCTTTTCTTTTTGTCTTGAATGTACTGAAATAAAAGATGTCCTTGTATAATCATGCTTTTTTTTTTTTTTCCCCTCTTTCCTTCCCCATTCAGAGTCAGGAAAGTTGTGAGACAGTTTGAGGCCCGTCTGCTCAGGGAGAAACCCAGCAGCTTGACAGGCAAGAGGTGCTTTGGCTGTTGCAGGTCTCTGCTGCCCGAGTGCATCCACACCCGTGGTGCTTCTATTGGTGTAGCTGAATGGAAAACGGGAGTTAAAAAGCAAAGGTCGATTAAAAAAAAACCCAAATACCTGGTGATGAGGGAGGAGAGAACTCAGAACTGACAGCAGGGTGAGCAGGGATGCAGTTCCATCCTTCCCAGACCTGCTGGTTGGTGCCCAGCTGCCCAGGGGTGAGTCCGGGATGATTCCAGCAGGTGTTTCTGAGCAGGATGTGCTGGGAATGGGGTGTGATCCAAGGCAATGGGCACTGTAGGGCTGTTCTGATGATTCCAGCAGGTGTTTCTGAGCAGGATGTGCTGGGAATGGGGTTTGATCCAAGGCAATGGGCACTGTAGGGCTGTTCTGATGATTCCAGCAGGTGTTTCTGAGCAGGATGTGCTGGGAATGGGGTGTGATCGTGGTGATGGACACAGCAGGGTCATTCTGTTGTTCCCAGCAGGGTGTGAAGGGAAGCTCTGCCTCCCAGTGACTAAAACAGGCAGCAAGGAGAGGATTTAGAGCTTCTTTTGTAGGATGTCGTAGGAGATGTCCACAGAGGTCCTTCCTGGCTGTCACATCTGTAAATCCACAGGATGCTCCCCTCTCCCTGACTTAAGCTGAGCAGTGAGGTAAGGTCAGGCTTCCCTAGAGCCGTGGGGTTGGAGAGGCAGATCCTCAGCTGAGGTGAGTTGGTACAACTCCATCGAGCTCTGCACGGAGCCAGGCTGGGCTTTGAGGGTCCTGACAGCAGCACTAGAGACATCTGAGAGCGCCTGTGTTGTGCTTAAAGGCCAACATGTTTCTACGAGCTGCAGAATATATTCATCAAAAGGAAGCTGCTTTTTAAAATTTATTTACAGATTAGCAGAAGAAAAGGCTCCATGAATCATTTATCAGACCTGATGTTTTTTTCACCGCTTCCCCGCATTGAATAAAGAGAAATCTTGACAGAGCCAGACATTATTCTGCATCTCCAAAGATCTTGCAGTCATCTGCTCAGACAGAGGATGTCAAGGAAAAAAATGATGAGAAAACCACCTGGTTTCTGAGTGTCTTTGCTTTTTATCTCCCCTGTTAGCTTGCTCCACCCATGGCATTTTATATCTGGGTCTGTATTTTAAGGAGATTTGTTTCATGTCCCTCTTGCCCTCTTCTCTCTTTTTAATGTTATTTTTTTTTTTCTTTTAATGTTCAGAGGCTTTGCACTCAGAGCAGAAATGGACCTCAGACGAGGAGGATAAAAGCTGCTGTCATTGAGATGCCTTTTCTAACGTGCCTCTGTCCTGCATTTTCTGCTCCCTGGTAAATCCTTGCAGGTCCCACCCTGGAGGGAGCAGGCAGCATTATGCATGTGCTGGGTCTGTGCTCACACGCCTTGGCGTGCCCAGATGGGTTTACATCTCACATATTCCCTCTGTCCCCAGGTTTTTTTTTTTCCTCTCATCTTTGAAACCATTGTGGGGGCTCTTTTGCTCAGCCAGCCCCGATGCTAATGCAGTTCAAGATCTGGAGTCGTTTGCCTTGCAAAAGGCACTTTCCCAGTATTGCTGTCTCCTGATAAAACCCGAGTAATTCTAGTAAGATATCTCTGCCAATTCCGCTGGGAGCCAAAGATTAGATCAATTAAAATGTAATACTTTGCTTTATCCTCTCTCACCAGCGTGTTTGAGCCTCCTGCTGCCCTCTGTTTCGGGCTCACGTCTCTCCCTGCCCTGACAGCCAATTCTCCAGCCCTGGCTCAGTCGACAGCAGCCTGGCAGCTTCCTAACTAAAAGGCCTGGAATCTCTCCTCGTGGGCTAAAGCCCGTGTTTGTGTTGTTTTTTCCAGGCAGTTCCATTTTCACCTAATGATAAAAAGCTGTTTTCTCCCCGGAGGTTGCATGGGTGAAGGTATTAACGAGGTCTGGACTAACCTGGGGGCATTTCCTGAGCCGAGCTGTGTACATGAAATAGAAAAGGGTTGTTCTGTGAGCACAAAACCTTGGGAAGAGAGATGCTGAGCTATAAATTATAGAACAGACACTAAGCCCTCAGTGGTCCTGAGGCAGGAATCTTTTTAACCATTCCAGATCCACAGAAATCTTCCCTGCTTCTGCCCTTCTCCTTGAGCCCCAAGTGCCTCCCCAGGTAAGTGACCTAAAAGGTGGAGGGAGATGCACAGGGAATAGGTTTTTTTGCAGAGATTTGGAGTTTATAGAGGGTCTGGAAGGGGTGTGAGTCCCTGTGAGCTGGCAGGGAACTGGGAACTGCAGGGTACCTGGGATAGGACCTGGAATGTGGGTAACTGCTTTGGATGGTTCTTGGGTGGGTGATGGCTCTGAATGGTTAAAAAGAAGGTAAAAAGAAGGGGCCTGTGGGTGAGAGCCGCTCAGTGGAGGCTGGCTGGTTCCTAAGGAGGTTTCTAAGCTGGTTTCTAAGTTTATGAAACTGCAAATAAGCAAAGGTGGACTGGTTTGGGGCGAAGCTGTTACAGCTCAGCTGTGAAAAGCCTGGTATGAGTGAACAAAGCCCCTCCATCACTTCAGTTTCATTTAGCTCTGCAGTTAATCACCTGCAGGAGGGGTGTTTCTCTCTTCTGCTTCACTTGTGCATCCAGTGAAGGTGATGGAATTTCTTGCAGTGACTTTGGCTGGAGGGGGGAAAGCGGCACTGGCCATCAGGAGAGCGAGGCACCACTCCAGGGCAAGGGAAACAGCCCCAGCGTGGGCAGAGTCAGGCAGAGGAACTGCAAGCTGCCCTCAGGAATGGTCTGGGCTCACATGTGACACTTGCAAAGTCTGCTGAGGATCTAAGAGTGAGGGAACAGCACTTTTGCCTGGAGTGAGGGGCTGAACACAGCTCAGGGAACAGCTCAGCGAGCCCAAACGCCTGCAGAACAGAGCATAAAGCACCCACAGTTCCAGAAACCCCATCAGGGTCTGATGGCCACTAACTGATTGAAAATACAGAGCTGAACTCTTCTGGGCACAAAGTGGCTCTCATGAATTCAGTATAAACAGGCTCCCCTGGAACCCGACACCACACTGGGAAAATCAGCCCTGTGTCAGCTGCACTGGACAATGGGCAGGTTTGTGCATCCTTCTGGGAGGGATTTTTCCCCTCCAAGGGGGGAATCTGCCGTGTTCCAGGTGAGTTATGAGTCTGGTTGGTGGCAGGGCCGCAGCATTTCATCCTGGGGAGCATTCCAGCCAGAGGGTGAGGATCTGGGGAGGGGACGTGTGGCACCATCACCAGCACAAAGAGCCACACAGCAGCGGCTCCCCGAGAGCCCTGCCGGGGCCAGAGCAGGATGAAAATGAAGGCAGCTTAATTAACAAAAGGCTTTCTCCTCTGCTGTGTTGAGGGCTGCAGTTATCAGCGTAGCTGGCAGTTCTCAAAGACTGAAATGACAGTAGTTGGCTGTAAAAGAGATAACTGTCAGATTAGCCGGGACATATCTCCGCCGAGGTTTTCTATATCATACCTATCTTGAAGCATCTCCATGTATCAAAGGGACTAGTTGGCCATTTGCCTCTCCAAAGTACCCTTTCCACCGTGATAAATAAGGCTCTGTTACGAGGGAAAGGCCTAACATTTCTTGTGCCTTGACTCAGGCTGCTTTGGAGCAGCGTTTTTCGGGCTTTGATCAATACGTGGAGACGGATCCTTTCTGTTGTTTTCAGTGCTTGATGTGTTGAGTTTAGGGTACAAGAGACAGAAAATGTCTGTTGGGGGATAAAGGCGGGAGAAGGAATGTTCCTGGCAGGTTCTTCACAGGGTAAGTGGGGTTTTCACTGACATTGGTGAGGAAAAGGCAGTTTAGATCCATGTTTTTTTCAAACCTCTTCCATCTTTTCCCTCTATCATCAAATCCCAGAATGGTTTCAGTTGGGAAGGACCTTAAAAGACCTTGTTCCAAGCCCTTTCCACAGGCAGGGACACTCTGCCTGCCAAGCACCTGTCTCTTTGCTGTTCATCCCCAAACACTTCTCCTCATGTTGCTCAGTCTCAGAAAAAAAAGGTCTCAGCCTGGCTTTTGCCTGAACTCCCAGGGAATGTTCCTGAACGGAGTCCTCTGCCTTCCCAGCTCTTGCTGAGCTGAGATTTAAAGCAATTGCCTTTCAAAGCCAGAAATGAACACAAACCAGGGGAAAGAACCAGGGCAGGGAAAGAAGAAAGACCTTTTTTATCCCCAGACGAGCACTGGGATGTCTGAGCTGCAAGCCTAAAACTGATTGTTCTTCCAGAGTCTGCAGCAGATGCTCCTGTGAGCACAGCCAGGGAGGATGCTCTGATTGCTGCTGGCTGAGCTAAACTGGAGCAAGGAGGTGAACACACAGCCCCTGGTTTTATTGAACCACTGCTCAGCCACAGCACCCTGAGCCCTCAGCTGAAATGGAGGTCGTGACAGGGTAGGGAGCCAGACGTGAGCAGAAAGCCACCAAATGTCCGTGTTCTGAGGTCCTGGGAGCCAGATTCCTCTCCTCTGTGAGGAAGATCAGTCTGCTGTCCATTTCTATGGCCCTGGCACACTGTGACTGGGTCAAGTGGATGGATATTTCTGTTTGGAGCTAGGCCTTGAGTGGGAAACAGGAGTTTTGTCAGGGAATGTCTTTGTGGAGGAAGTCTGCTGCTTTAGCAGATGTCATTTTTCACTCTAACCAATCTATTTCATTCCAATTCCTCCCTGTGAACGCTGTATTTCAAGGGGGCATCACTATTCTGCAATGAAACCCCACTGCTTTTAGGTTTGTTTTGAGCAAGGTCACGTCCACAAGGAGCTGCCAGAAAACAACAGCAAGGATGGCAACGCTGGGTGGCAAAAATGCCACAGCAGGGACAAGAGAAGCTGCTGTCACAGCAGCCCGTGCTCTGTGCTTTGCTCAGGGTTATTTCTGGGTTATTTTCTGCTGTGTCCCAGCAGCGAGGACAGAAGCAGAACTATCTCCCCACCAGTTTGCTGATCCATGACAGGCTCTGGGCTGAGTCTGCATCCCTTTCCTGCTTGGACTTTCTTGCCAGTGAGATAAGGACGAAGCCCTGCCAGGCAGAGGAAGGATGGGGCAGGGTTGGAGGCCACAAACACTCACTCTTGATGCACCAGCAGGGCTTGTTGGAGCTTTGGAAACGTCGCTTTTGCCACCACTCTGTAAAATGGGGGTGACCTGAGTATATCCCAACCTCATCCTGTTTGCTAAATGCTCTGTCGGAGAACTGAAGTGGAGGAACATCTTTGGATTAACATGTAGGACTGGAGGGGGTCTGGCAAAGTTTAATCTGTTCCTGTTTGCAGAGGACTCTGAGAGTGGGTGGAGATTTGCCAAGTGTTTGCCAGCATTAATGGTTAATTATTATGAATTCTGGCAGCCCACAGATGCAGCCAGCATCGTTCTCTGAGCGGGATCCAGACCTGTGATGGAGTTGTTACACACGGAAGATGGGAAGAGACAGCTTCTAGCTCTGTTCTGTCCTGTTCTCCCAGCCAAAGCCCCATTCCAAAATCAGACAGCAGTGGCACCTCTCTGTCTCATCAGAGCTACAAATCCAGGGCATTTGGCAGGGGGAGGCTCAGCTTTTTCCGTGCCTGGGCTCATTTCTGTCTGCCTGTGCCCTTTTTGTCTGAGTGAACAGGATGGAAATGGAGGTCTGAGATGAGATGTGTCTGGAACAGGTGGGTGCCACGCCAGGGGCAGATCCAGAGCTGGCTGGAGAAGGGCTCTGAGCATGATCCATGCCCAGGCTGAGTCAACAACCTCCTGGCCTTGCTGTGGCACTTCCAAATGTGAGGATGCCACGCTGAGGGCTCACAGGAGAGGACAGGGCTGGCACAGCAGGTCACACGTGGGTTTGGGCATCTCCCAAGCACAGCAGGGCAGCTGCACCCTGCACAGAGTGCCCAGGAGGATCCCCACGGTGCTGGAGAGGGTGACAGCAGCCAGATGAGCGGGTGTGGCCCCGAGTGGGGGAGATTTGATTTGCCAGACTTCATCCGCAGCGGTGCCGTTGCAGGGTACCTGAGAAAGCTGCCTTTATCTAATCGTAGCCATCCAGAAAATGAAATCAACTGCATAAAAGGCTCAAGGTTCATTTGGTCCTCTGAGCATGCCTAGCAATTGCCAAATTATGAAAATGCAATAGATCTTGAGACTTCACCGGCGCTGATTTATTTCTGATTTCTCCGTTTGAGCGCGCAGCCTCAATTCCCAGAGCTGAAAGCAGCATTGTCCCCATCTTTGGGCCACTGATAATATTTTAGAATTATGGCCACGGAGAAATGTTTGCTCTAAAAGGTAACTTGGAGGTGCATTAGTGTCGGGTAATTGACAGAGACTGAAGAAGTGATTTGGGAAGCGTTTATGCGGAACCAAAGATCCTGGTGAAGAGTTACCTTAAATTAATGGTGTAGCGAGGAGCAGCTTGGGCTCGATCAGCTGGCACTGGTGCTAAATGGAGTCAGGCTCTAAAGTTATTAGCAAAATACCTACGGAACAGCTCTGCTGTGGATTTATGAGCTTGCTCGAATCTTTAGGGGCCAAATCTGCAGTGTGCTCAGCATTCCCTGGCTGGGGTGGGAGCAGGGAATGCTCAGCATCCGTCAGGATTGGGCTCTGCTGGAGCTCAGGTCAGGCCAGCACAGCTCCCACCTTTAACTCCCTTCTTAATCCCCAGGTGGAATGAAAGGTCTTCTCTGCACACTTAGTAAATCTCCAATTTTATTTCTCATTATTAAATCATGCAATTGGCCATAAATGTTTAAATTAAGTGAAAGGAAGAGAGATTTGTGAGAAAATTGAAGCCTCTTTGAGGAATTGAAGAATAATCTCCAAGGATGAAGAAAGTTGCATTTGCCAGACCCAAAAGTGAAAGGATCAAAAAGCTACAGAAAAGAAATAGAAAATTGCATGGTTTAAATCCTCTCCCCCGCCCTCCCCCTAAAACCTCTGCTGTTTTTAATATAGGGAGAAGTATTCTGAAAAGCAGCAGAGTCTAAAAGATGCTCCTTCCTCTGCTGCTGCCATTATCTCTGTGTGTGACCCAGGGAAATTCGGTGACCTTGGTGTCCCCATGTCCCCAAGTGTGACAGTGACACCCCTGCTCTGTGTGCAGCGAGACCTTTTGAACATCATTAGTGTGAGCTGGGAATTAATTTGGTTTAGATGCCTCACTCTGACTGGAATAAAGCCTGTTTTTTGGTTTGGTTTTTTTTTTTTTTTCATTAGCACAGTGATTAATTAACTGTTTGATTTTTCACAGGCTGGCTTTGATTCTCCATCTCAGGTAATTTTTCAGGAATACATGGTGGGTTTGTTTTTTTCTTTTTTGCCCTTCAGAGCAAAAAGGCAGTGAAATTAGGGGAGATAGTGGCTTTTATTCTGGATGCAACAGAGATTCCCCTCTGGCCTCAGTGTGTGCAACCCAGACCCTGTAAGTGCCCCGGTGGCAGTGAGTGACATTAATTTGTGGTGCATCAGGAACACGAGTAATGAGGGAAGGCTTGGGACAGGATTACTGTCAGACATTGAGGATGTTTTACTTGCTGAGTTTAATCAGGTCCAGCTCTAAAAGTGGGAGAATAACTTGGATTTGGTGGCTCTGTCACCTCACACGGACGTGTCAGCGGGATGAATGTGGGTGTGAGGTATCACTGTTGGTATCCCTGGCAGGAAGGAGCTGCTGATCCCAGTTCTCCCAGTTCCCATGGCCTGTTTAACCCTGGGGAAGCGGCTGTGGGAAAGAGGGGAGCCTGCCAGGGAGGGGCCAGGGCTGGTAAAAGCTTCGGCAAGAGGATACCTGTGTGCCAGGGAGGAGGAGATGGAGCCCCATCAAACTCGAACAATGAGACAGCAACCGTGATAAGCACGGCGAATCTGGGTTAGCTTGGGCTCAATTCAAACTGGTCCCTGGAGGGGGAAGATTGTATTGTGTTAACAATTCCCTGACCTGTCCAGTCTCCGTGGAAATGGGCTCTGAAGTCAGCCAGGGGTGCAGCGGCCACTTTCTCACACTTGCAAGCACCGACCCAGTGGAGGTGAACACAGACATCTGCTCTATCCAGCCGATCTGTAATTACAGAGAGCAGCCCCTGAAATGTGCTTTAAACCGAGCTGTGGTGCCAGTTACCAGCTAAAGTATGCTCTGTCTGCCTTCTAGCAACTAAATAGCACAGGTGAGCCGTGCAAAGAAAAACCGTGAGGATTGTTAGGGAAAGAGTGTGGCCTCTGAATGCAATGGCATTCTTTATCTCGCTGAAACAGATCCGAGAAGCAGAGGGGGAAGGAAAACCGAGTGGAGACAAAGCTCTCTCCGGAATGTATTGAAAGAACCAAATGAGCCGTTCAGAGCACGGGCAGAGAGGGTTTTTAGGGAGTGTTAGCAAGGCAGTGTTCAGCTGTGCTGGCCTGCCCAGGAACCATATAATCCCAGTGTTGTGTCAACAGGGTAGAAAGGAAGAACACCCAAGTGGTTTTCTCTCTGTTAAAGGGCGAATGAAATGTATTTCAGCTTGGGCTGCTGCTGTGCTGGGAGTGGGGGTGGCAGGGTGACACACAGCAGAACTGCTGATGGAGATGGTCTGTGTGAGGTGGACTGGGACACCTGAAAAGCCCTGAGCCCTTTCACGTGGGTAAATTTGCCACAGGATGTGCAACAGCGACGTGAGTCTGTCACAAGCCTCGTCAGGCGAGGCTTTCTCCAGCAGAGTCTTGAAGATGCTGCCCCATGCTTTGTTTAAAAAGCTGCTGTGTGCCCAGTCTGAGGAGAAGCAGGGAATGGCAGACAGCACAGCTGTGTTTTAGTTGTGCTAATAGGTTTGGGCACCTCTGATTAGCTCATTAGATTCTATGACTAAGCCTATTAACAGCGTTTAAGTTTCTAGCTGGGGCTAATGCAATGTGCTGATAGCTCCAGCTCTGGCAATGGTCTCACTTTGCTTCTTGGGAGGGAGAATTTCTGCAGAGAAATCCTCAGTGCAGCTCTGGGGATCCCAGAATTGCCTCCTTGGCCTAGCACGAGTTGTGTGGGTGCAAACCTACGAGGCCAGTCCCAAGTGAGGCAGGGAATTCCTGGCAGAGCAGGAGTTAAGGCAGCCCCCGGGCTGGTGCTGAAGCCCTGCTGTTGTCCCGTGCCTGGGTGGCACCCACAAGGCTGCCTTTGTGTGCTGCAGCCCCGGAGGAGCGTGCACAAGCTGGGTAAGAGGATAAAGCTGTCCTGATGATGTTACAGGCTGGGGAGATGCACTGCAGCCATTCAGCCGTGACCCATGCGGCTCTCCTCCAGCTGCCCTGCCTTTGCCAGGCAGGAGAGGCCGTGCTCCAGGCAGTTTCTGATTCCTACCATGCGATCGTGGCAAGGATGGAGGTGGGGAGCCAGGCTGGGTGGATTTGAGCTCACTCCCAGCATGGTTTGTCATCCAGGTCAGGCTGGACAGGGCTTGGAGCAACCCGGTCTACTGGAGGGAGTCCCTGCCTATCCTGAGGGGTGGAATGGGATGAGCTTTAAGGTTCTTTCCAACCCAAACCAGGCTGGGATTCTATAATTTTGTCCTTCCCTCTGGGGCTGTGACCAGCCATGACACAAAAGAAGGTGCCAGCACTGAGTAAACAGGAGAGAAATGGGTGAACTGCTGAAGAGCAGGTGGGCACTGCCAGCAAAGGGGTGTAGCTGCTGCGTGAGCCAATACAGCCAGTGCTGCTGACGTTTTACATGGTGAGCATGCAGTGGTTATGGGTTTGCAGGTTGTAGGTAATTTTATGTAGCTGGCTCCAGCAGGACCCTGGGGGCAAGGGGAGTGCCACCCTGGGGCAGCTCCTGTGCCCAGAGCTGAACCCTGGCACCGCAGGGAGCTTGGCATCATCTCTGTTTGGCACCACAGAATCACAGACTGGGCCAGGGCAAAGAGACCTCAGTGGGTCACCTGCTCCAGCAGGGTCATCCCAAGGCACAGGATTGTGTCCAGGTGGTTCTGGAATATCTCCAGTGAGGGAGACTCCACTCTCCCTCCCTGGGCAGCCTGTTCAGGGCTCGGTCACTGAATAACAAAGTTCTTCCTCCTGTCCAGGGGGAACTCCCTGGGGTCAGTCCCTGCCCATTGCCCTTGTGCCACTGCTGGGCCCTGCTCGGAGCCCTCTCTGCGGGCACTGACAGACAGGAATGAGATCCCTTCTCGGCCCCTGAACACCCCCAGCTCCCTCTTCAGGGAGATGCTCCAGTGCCTTCATCTTCCTCCCCCTCCGCAGGCCCCGCTCCAGGAGCTCCCTGTCCCTCCCGTGCTGAGGAGCCCGGAGCCGGACCCAGCGCTCCCGATGCTCCTCGCAGGGCCGAGCAGAGGGTCAGGATCCCCTCTGTGACGCGCTGTCACCGCCGCTCCCGTCGCATCCCGGGAAAAACCTCCCCGGTGACAGCGATGACGTCATCGGCGTCGCCGTCTCCGCGGCAACCGGGGGCGCGCCCCCGCCACGTGACCGCGCGCGGTGTCACGTGATGTTTGGAGCTGCTTCCGGGTCGATGCGGGACGCGGCCGCCGGGCCTGGGTGAGAGGGGCGGGGGACAGGGGGGGACACGGGGGGACAGGGGACAGCGGGGGTCACTGCCACCCCCCGCCACCGCCCCGGCACCCCCGGGACCCCCCGGCTGCGGCCCCGGGAGCGGCGCGGAGCGGGAGCGCGGAGGCCGCTGTCAGCCGGGGCCAGCCCGGGGCCGTGTGAGGGGAGCGGGGCCGGTGGTGCGAGGGCCGGGGGAGGCCTCTGGGGGCTGCGGGCGCCGAGCTGTCAGGGGGAGCTGCGTGCTCATCCCGCCCCGGGGCACGGCAGCACGGACAGGGATCCGCACGGAGAGGGATTTCCCGGCAGGGAATTGCTGCTTCGGTGGGACACGGTGAGAAGCGTGCCAAGGGAGAATTCAGGTGTCTGCCGTGTGCTTTCTGGTCTCCTCACCGCGGTGCTGTGCTGTGGGAGCAAACAGCCGTGCTGGGTTTGATGGGGGCCTTGGCAGAGTTTCGCCTGTTTGCGTGGCTTGTCCTGGAGGCTCAGAGGGTCGGGCTCCCTGCCCTGGTACAATTCCTGATAAATCCTGATGGGATTTCCCTGCCCACGGCAGCGGGGTTGGAGCTAGATGATCTTCAAGGTCCTCTTCCAACCCAAACCAGTCTGTGATTCACTTCTCTGCCTCTCAAGATCATTTAAAAAATAATTCCCCTGAATCATGTGTCGGGAGAACGATGTTCCAGCTCCTTCCAGACGGATGTTTGTGCTGTTCATCCGCTCCTTACGCTTTGTTTTCCGTGTGTACAAACATGTCAGGGTGTGTTTGGTGTGTGACCATTCAGGATGTGCCCCGAAGGCATTTGAGTGGCACTGGAATTTCATTAGCATGTCATTAATGATGTCATTCTCCTGAAGGGTCTCTTATTCTCCTCGCAGCACGGGGATGGAAATGTTTTCCGTGTTGTTTTTAGTGTTCTCTTTCCATTTCACTCCTCAGCTGCAGCAGCACACTGGGGTTCCCTGGAATCTCAAGTCAGGGTCGTGCTCCTCTTTCCAGACACTTCCCAGTGCTGCTTCCAGCTTGGGAATCCCAGCACAGGAAGGACATGGAGCTGTTGGGGAGAGTCCAGGGGAGGCACCAGGATGATCAGAGGGATGGAGCAGCTCTGATGTGACAGGGAAAGGCTGGGAGAGCTGGGATTGTTCACCTGGACAAGAGAAGCTTTGGGGTGACCTCATTGTGGCCTTGAAGGGACAGATGGAGATGGACTGTTTCCAAGGGCCTGGAGTGATAGGACAAGGTCTCAGAGAGTGGGTTTAGACTGGATTTTGGGAAGAAATTCCTCCCTGTGAGGGTGGGGAGGCCCTGGCACAGAGAAGCTGTGGCTGCCTCATCCCTGGAAATGTCCAAGGCCAGGTTGGAACAGGGCTTGGAGCACCCTGGGACAGTGGAAGGTGTTGGAATGAGGGGTTGGAATGAGATTATTTTTAAGATCCCTTCCAACCCAACCCAACCCATTCTGGGATTCTTTGTTGTTTGTCACTGGGGCCACAGCCCTGCAGCAGAGCACTTAAATATAACAACAAAGGCTATTTGTTGACACCTCTCAAAGCCCAAGTGCCTCGTTGGCACTCTGTGCTGTCATTTAGGAAACCCAGAGTTATTTTGGGACTTGAATTGTTCCTCGTGCTGTCAGTAGGGCACGCTCAGAAACGTGCACCTTGCAGGCCACCCTGTCCTGCCCTTGTGCTGCCAGCATTCCCTTAAAACCTGTCATTCCCTTTGCATATCCTGCTGCTCCTTGCTCCCAGGCAATTGGAGGGATTCAGAGAAGCCATTTGCCTGACAGATGATTACAGGGGATGTGAAATCCCATGGGAAGGGAGGTGAGAAAGGTGACTGCCCACTCCATGACGTTTTTGTCATCTCACAGTGGCACTGACGTGCAAAAGTAGAGCTTGAGGAAGAAAATGTTGGGGATTCAAAGCTGTTGGATGTAAACGTCAGTGATTTTTCTTCTCAGTTCTGGATTGCTCTCACACTGTAGCTGAAAACACCAGTTTTTGCCTCTAAGGTGAGTTTCTCCTGTGGAATTTCCAGCTGATGTTTGCTCAGCAGATAAAGAGGGATGGAGCTGATGGAAAAGCCACGTGGAGGACAAAAATGTACAGGGGAGTTCCAGAATTTCCAGACCAGGAGGTCTGAATGTGTGTTTGGAAAGCCCTGTGTGTCTGTGGATGGTGCTGAGCTCCCAGAGCACTCTGGAATGAGGCCTCTCAGCCTAAACCTTGGCTGTCAGTGCAAATTGTTCCTGTACCATGTGGAAGGGTTTAGCCTAAAATTAAATGCCTTGTTCCTATCAAATTCGGTTTGAGGATTTATTTTTTGATTCTAGATAGAGTAGTGACGTGAGTCAAGTTTGAGCTATGAATCAACCAAGCTGTTGAGAGATGAAAATGGTGGGTTTTGGGTTTTTTTTAAGACCGATCCTATAAGTCCCTATTTGTGACATTTAAACTTTATATGTAATATAAAAATGATAACACACTGCAATCAATTGCTGCTTATTGTACTCAAGTCCTTTTGGTTGGTGGGTTTTAGGTTATCTGGTCATGAAGAAGTGAAGTGGAACTTGTTAAACAGGTGATTCTCAGTGAAGGGCGCCTTAGTGAAATCACTTTTGTTTAGAATTTTAAATCTAGATTTATATCCTTGCCTGTAACAAGTCTAAGGGAAGGAAACAGGCAGAAACTGTAATTCAGGATTAGCAACTTGGCTTAGCAAGTGTGGCCCCACTCTGAGGTTTAAAAAGGAAATTTTTGCAGTAATTAGTGAAAAAGCTGCCCCATGACTCTGTGGACACTGTAAGAAACCTGAACTGGTCCCTGCACATTCAGGATTGTGCTGGTGTGTCCATGATGGGCAGCAGGACTGGGAGACCTCTGGAAACAACAATCTCTTCATCCATGAACCGAGATCTCCTCCTCCTCTGCCACAAAACCATCAGTGCTAGTTTCAGAATGTGCACATGAAAATAAAGCAGAGAGAGAGGCTGAGTCCCACCTGGGCAGGGCAGAACCCCAGCCATGGAGGGATCCTGGTGCCAAAACCACTCCCAGCTGACTCTCAGTATCTCTGCAGGCAGCTCAGCAGCCTGTGATGAGGCAAGGCCTCCTTCCTGTGCTGCTCTGTGCTGTGCCCAGATATGCAGGGCACAGTTATTATCTCCCAGATACATTAAGGCAGCTGCAGAATGGAATTGGCAGAAGGTGCCTTCTGGCCTGGCCAAACGATGTTTGGTGACACAGCAGAAAAGGGAAGCTGGCAAACAGCTGTTGGGGCAATCTCTTTCTCACAAACAGCTGTTTGCTCCTTCCCCTCCTGGCTGCCCTGGAAATGTGTTTGAAGGTAGCTGTGGCTTTCTCACAGTCCTCGTGGGAGGGGCAGAAGTGGCAAGTGCAGAAGTCACCTTTTGCAGCCTGAATTATCCTGGAAGAGCATGTGGGGTAAGGAGGTCTTGAACTTGGCCTGTAATGCTGTGTTTGTACAGCACCAAAGCCTCTGGTTTTGGGTTCTTTTCAAGTAATGTTTTACTTTAATCTTGAATTTGAAATAGGACCTGCTAGACTAAACTGGAGCTCAGAAATAAAACTCATCTGCTTTCTTTCCCTGTGTTCTCAAGCACCACTGTTAGAAGTGATAATTATTTGCTGACTGCTCATATGCTCTGTTTTTCTTTTCATTAACCAGAAGTCCAAGAAGGGAGCATGGACCAGCCCAGTGGAAGGAGTTTCATGCAAGTTCTGTGTGAGAAATACAGCCCTGAGAACTTCCCCTACCGTCGTGGGCCTGGCATGGGGGTGCACGTCCCAGCAACTCCACAGGGCTCACCTATGAAAGGTAAATTCTAGTCTTCTGAGCATCTGGGAGGTGCTGGGAGGAATCAACTGAAGGGGGAATCACCTTGACTTGCCCAGAAAAAGAACCATCACAGTGTGGTTTTTACTGGAGACTGGGATCTAACAAAGGTAGAACGTGACTGAACTGGTTGCTGTAAAAAACTAAATTTCTCTACAGCAACAAAATCAGAATTAGAGAATAGAATAGAATCATTTGGGTTGGAAGGGACCTTCAAGATCACCAGGTTCCAGCCCTGTGAGTGTTGACCCTCTGCAGTCAGTGTTGTGAGGGTTCAGCAGTCCCTGGGGCTTGTTTTCTTCAGGCCACCGATCTTATTTTATTATTGGCTGCAGCAACACGTGTTTTGGCAGAGGTGGCTTTAAAAATACATGAAATATCTAAATTTGAGGTTGGTCAAATGCCACAGCTTGCTTTGATGCCTGCAGGGACAGGAGCTCAGTGTACACAGGAGGGGACATGTTTCAAGCAGAGCGATGAGCTGTTGAATCTCTGGCCAGGCTGCTTTTGTGCCAAGTGCCTCAGATGAACTTGCAGTGTGCTTTGTTTTCTCAAGGCACCAAATGCTTTGTGACCTAGTGGAGAATTCCCCTCTCCTGTGCTCCTGACCTTGTTGCCTCGAGGGAGTTTAGCCAGATATGTGTCTGAAGCTCTGTGGATGTCCTTGAGCCTCCCAGACTGCACAATCTGTGTCACCATCTCCTCTGAACTAGATCCATGTGACACCCTTTAGTCTTCCCTCACACTCTGATGCTGGCATTTCATTCTTGGTTTTTATGGATGGGTCTGAGATTCACATTGATCCCATCAGAGCTCTTCTTTGTGTCACACATCTTGCCCGTTGTGATCTGTAGGGGTAATCCAAATATCCATCAGGTCAATCTGTGTCATAACCAGCCCCAAAGGGGAAAATAACCATGGAAATCAGCTGGATGAAGTTTCCAATAACTGGGTTTGACAGAGGAGAACAAAGGGCCTGAGTTCAGCTGAGGATAAAACGCTCTCAAAATGAGCAAGAACAAAAAATTGGCCTGATGGAATGTTCAGTCAGTGCCCTCTCTGCAGGTAAATTTACCTCTCTCCTGTTCACCTGAGCTGTTTGGGTGCTGAAAAGAGGCCACGTCCTAAAATGTGACTGAGACATGACTTACAAATACTCCCTGAGTAATTCCCAGAGTGCCACACTATCCTTTAAAGGAGCCAAACACTTAAGAGCCAGAAAACTTGGAAACTCGGATCACTCCAGGTAACTGTTTGCTGCTAGAATCCCTTTCTAGTCGTGCAGCTGTCAAGTGTTAAGGAGAAAAGGGGCCACCTATTTAGGAAAAAGCCTGTGGTAAAATTTTAATGGATTTTAGTACTCCAGAGAGGTGGGAAAGCCATGTTGTACAGGAAAGAGTGTAAGTCTGATGGCTTGCCTTGCCTCAGCGTGGATTTCTTGTGTGGAAATTGTTTCTTGTTGCAAATCCCCAGCTTTTTGTCATGTTTTAGCCTTAGCACAGCGGGCTGTGATTGAGGTCCAAGTCCTTGGTTGTAGCTTTGAGCACATTTACCTGCCTGAGAAGGAGCTGGAGCAAAACCAAAGCAGAAATGGAAAGGCAGAGCAGAGACCTGAGTTTTTGCACGGATGCTGAATGCTCTACACTGAATCTTGGGAAAGGAAAGCTTAGAAAGGAAGTGTTTAAATACCTCCTAAGAGATGTTTAAATACCTCCTAAGAAATGTTTAAATACCTCCTGGCATTTCCTAAGCCCAAGATGGCTCAGGGCAGGAGGATAAGGGAGTCTGACTGTGCAGCTGACACTCCCCTAGCCCTGTGTCCTATCTGCAGCAGCAGCTGCCTGGGGAAGAGCAGAAGTTTTGGCAAGGACTGATAGGAGGCAGGCCATAAATGACAAAGGACAGGCCTGAAATACACAGAAATACGTGGAGGAACTGAAGAGCACTGATAGGAGTGGTACCTCATGTTTACAACCAAGACTTCATGATGCTGTCAGTCATAAAATCCATGTTTAACCTGAGCTCCTGAAATCGCTGTAAATTCTGGCGTTACTGGGAGATTTCTTTTGCTGGCTGCAACACTCATGCTTGGGGCTGGCTTCTGTAACTCCAAGGCAGTGCTGAGCAGAGGCAGCTTCTGCTTTTCCCTGTCCCAGATCGCCTGAACCTGCCGAGTGTGCTGGTGCTCAACAGCTGTGGCATCACCTGTGCCGGGGACGAGAACGAGATCGCCGCCTTCTGCGCCCACGTCTTTGAGCTCGACCTCTCTGACAACAAACTGGAAGACTGGCACGAGGTAAAACGGTGATGGGCACCTTTCTGGGTACCTCTCACAGCTGTTACTGACTGCAGATGTTGCGTTGTTGATGGTTTCGGTTTTGTGGCTTCTTTCTCATCTCTGAAGGTGATGTTTATTTACTTCGACAGCAACTGAGCAATACGTGTGATGAAATTAATCCAGTGTGGCACTTCATGTACCTTGTGACTTACAGGCTTGGCCTGTGTGTGGAAAATCTGTATTTTTATTTTATTTCATCATGCAAAACACTGGAACTGGCATTTCTAACACCAAGAAGTTAATGAGCAGTTTAGTTTTCAACAGAGTGGCAGTTGGTTCCCAGCTTTGCCACTGTGATGGTGAGCAAGGTGTTTATTCCCTCTCCACATTCGTTGCCTTATGTGCAGAACAGATTTAATAATATTTACCACAAAGGGTATTTCTGCAGCCTCATTAATTAATGCTAAATGCTGTTGGAAAATCCTTTGAAGTGCTTGGATGAAATAATGCTCAATAAATGCAATGTAACAGGAGTGAAACAATCTCAATCCATTCAAGTGTCATTAAGTTCCTCACTGGATTATGCTCTCCTTTTATGTTAGTGCTTATTGTTGGAAACATGTGGAAAAAAATAGGATATTGTGGGTGTTTGTGCCATCAGATTCTCATATCTTTAAGCAGAGAGTGAAAGCAGAGTTTGCAGTGTCCCAGCTCAGTGGGGCTGACCTCACCTCTGGTCATTCACTGGTCACTCACAAGCTGCACATCTCACACCCTGCTCTGTGTTCAGTCTCTTTAGGCTGCCCTGGAACTGAAAGGTTTCTGTGTGTGCTGGCCCCTTCCTCTGAGACAGGATTAAGTTTTCACAGCCCACCCACTCCAGATAAATATCTCCCCACTCCTAAAACCTGCCCGTGCTGGGGATTCCAGGTCCCTGGGTAGCCTGTTCCCATGCTTAGCTAATAACCTCATAGGCTAAACTGTGTAATTTAAGTCTCCTGTGCTGCAATTTCAGCCAATTTCTGCCTGCCCTGTTCTCAGCAGGCAGGAGGAGCATCATCACTTATACAACAACTTTTTATACCCTCTAAGGAGAACTTTAATGCCTCCTTTCCTTATTTTAATATAATACTGGAAAAATACCCTTCTTCCAATTGTTCATCATAAGCCATTTCTTCCTAAATCCTGTGTTTTTGCTGGACTGATGTCATCCAGTTTGCCTGCTTAATTCCTGAGGTGTAGCACCCAAACCATGACATCACCTGAGATGAGGCAGACTCATTAGCTCATGTTTGCCACACTTGAATTCAACCTCTGCAGTAGACCATCACTCTTTGCCAACAGCTGGGCCATTTGTTGACCTCTGTGTCCCCTGTGTCCCCATCTCTGCCCACCCCAAAGCTCTGTGTGGAGTGGAGCTCTCCAGCCAGGTGTTCTCTGACTCAGAATTATTTTCTAGATTGATGTCCACTGCTGCTGGAAGCTGCTTCCCACTCAGTTCCCCAGTCAAGGAGGGAATTAGGGATTTGCTGGGCTCTGTGGGGAGCAGTGGGAAGCTGGACAAGGGCTCAGTGTTGGCCATGGAGGCAGGAGAGGTGTCCCTGGCCCCCTGTGAGCAAGGTCTGGCTCCTGGAACGTGCTGCTCTCAGCCTTGGGGTTGAGGTGGATTTTACAACCTGTCCCAAGGGACTGCCTTTTCTCTTATCAAGCTGCTCCTAGAGTGTAATTAAATGAACTCTTGAGGAGAATGAGCAATTAACCAATCCATCTAGATCAGGAATGGCTGGAGTATGAATTACAGGTAGATATCCTTATGTTTTTCCCCATATCATTGCTTTGTGGTGATTCCACAGGGCCCCTTTTAGGAGGTGGGCTGTTATTGCCAGAGGTCCGATTACTGCCTGATACACATTTCTTTCTTTCTATTGTTTTTTTCTTCCCTCCCCACTTAGGTCAGTAAAATTGTGTCCAACGTCCCCCACTTGGAGTTTCTAAACCTGAGTTCCAACCCTCTCAGTTTGTCCGTTTTAGAGAGAAGTTGCGCTGGGTCTTTCGCTGGCGTCCGCAAACTTGTGCTCAACAACAGCAAAGCTTCCTGGGAAACAGTGCACACCATCCTGCAGGAATTACCAGAGTAAGCCTGGGAACCTGGGGGTTTGCTGCACTCAGCTCAAGGCTGGGTTATAGAGTCATGTGGTGAGGGATGAGGGGGCTGTGAGGATGCAAGCATCAGTAGAGAAAAAGGGATGTTTTCATTTGGGAGTTTGGGAACTGGCCCGGGTGAGTGCTTTATATTGTCTTAAAAACCAAACTTGGGTGCTGCTGCAAAGCCCAGGGCTTTTCCTTCTCCAAACCTAAATACCAGAGATGGATAATGACCCCAAAAATGTAGGAGGGTCATACTTCCCTCTGAGTCACTGTGCAATGAATGGTGCAGTGCATACCTGTTAAATGGGATGTGACTCTGAGGGTCTGGCCACTTGTCAAGGAATATTTCATCCTGCTTTTCTCTGCAAAGATGTTGATTTCTGTGGTTTGGCCACGGGCCACTTTGGCATTCTGCTCCCGTGGATGTCCTCAGCGGCTTCATTTTGATGACAGATCCCTCTTTGTGTGGCTTTGTAAGCAGAGATGGTGACAACAGAATGTCCTGTGTGGCCAGCCTCCACTTCTGTGGGGTTGGGAGAGTTCAGTTGCCTGAAAACTTAGTGGGACCTGTTCTTTCTTTAATGGGATCTGTTCTTTCTTTAATGGGAATCTTTGACAGTGATGTGGGGGAAAAGTCATCATCAGTGTTGTATCAAAACCCCATTTTAAATTAAGCTGAGAGCACTGGGAGCAGCTCCCAGTCACCACTGGGGTTGGGTTGGTGGCTCGTTGGGCACAAATGTGGAAGACAACCCCAACCAGTCTGTTACACAATATTGGGAGAGATTCAGGGAACACTGAAAGGTTTTGTTTCATCTCTGAATTGGATGGGAGCGGAGATGTAGTTGAACCACTCCATGGGGAGTGCTCCAAGGCCTTCTCTACACCAAAGTTTTCAGAGCTGTCACAGAAAGTTGTGTTAAAATCCCATAAAATTGATGACACGATCCTTCTTGCCCTGTGCAGCTTAGAGGAGCTCTTCCTGTGCCTTAACGACTACGAAACAGTGTCTTGTTCTCCAGTTTGCTGTCAGTCGCTCAAGCTGCTCCACATAACTGACAATAATCTTCAAGACTGGACTGAAATTCGAAAGTTGGGAATTATGTTTCCATCACTGGACACACTCATCCTGGCTAACAACAACCTCACGACCATTGAAGAGTCAGAAGATTCCCTGGCAAGGCTCTTCCCCAACCTAAGATCCATCAACTTGCACAAGTCAGGTGAGAGCCTGGAAGCTGGGATGGGTTTTGTTGGTCGATCAGAGTCTCTCCTCCTGTATAGATGACAAGAAATGAACTTGCCCATCTGTGGGATTTTCCTGCTGCTTTGGGTAGTCAGTCATTATCAAAAGATGAGTCAGAGCACTGTGGACCAGTTAATCAAAATGAGCTGGAAAGGTTTTTTATGTTGGTGGTTTCCCTCTGTTTCCCATCCCTGCCTCAGGTACTCCTGGCTGGAGAAAGATAAATAAATGTCTGGCAGTGGAGGGGATGAAAGAATCCCATTTTCCCTTCATTCCCTGTTTTATCTTGGGTAAAATGAGGCCATGTGCAGGTCTGCAGCGTGGATCAAGAATCCCCCAGCAGCAGCTGCCTGTCAGCCATGCTCAGGCATTACAACCTCACAAGTGATGCTGGAAGCTGCTTTTACACTCCAGCCCCAGAGAATTTTCAGCCAACGCTCCAGAAAGAGAATGAGCAGTTGGAATGTTGGGAAGAGCACCTTGTGCTGGGAGAGAAGGAGCTGCAGGGCAGCTCGTGGGGGCTGTGACGTGTTTGTGTGTGACACGTACACCAGAAATTCATCTGCAGGAGTGCTTCATGCACCAGCAGCTTTTGTTCTTTACAGCTTTATATGCTCAACGAGTGCTGCTTAAGTGTCAGGCAGGTAGAAGGGACTTTATTAACATGCCCTACAATGTAAGCACCAAGGAATCCCCTGTAATAAAAGCTTAACTAGAGGAGGAAAAGCCTGTTAAGCTGCATTTGAAAGCACTGTCTCACCGAGGAACAAGTGCTCCTGTGGTAAGTAGTTTTGCAGTTTTCATGCCAGGTGTTTAAGCACTCTGGGCTCTGTGTTGCATTTTGATGTTTTGGGAGCTGAAAGTCAAATAGGAATCCCAAGGAGCTTGTTAAAACTTTTTGGGGGTTTTAGGGAAAGCTGCTGCGCTCTGAAGTTCTGTCAGGTGAAGACTCCCAAGATGAGTTGTGTTGATCTCACCACAAGATCAGGGCTCTGCTCAATCCTCAGCTTTGTTTTATTTTGCCCTCCCTGCTTGCTTTGTTATCCCAAATGTCAGGTCTTGAGGGGGCTGAAAACGAGTTAAAACCTTTTTCATTAAATGGCTGGATGGCTTCTGGGACTGTTTCACCGTTGGGTTGTGAGCAGAAATGGGACCCAAGGTGGTCATGTGTGTGAGGTAAAGCCGTTTGATGGCCGTTTAGTGATGCCTGGAATGAAAGAAGTGCTGCCGATTTTAACACTCTGAAGGCAGCATCCCTTTATAGCCACAACATCACTGATGCTGGTCAGCCCCCAGCAGAGAGGCCAAAGGCTGAGTGGTCCATAAAAAAGCCATGGAGAGCATCCCTCCAAACGTGGAAAACAGCACAAGAGAATTTCAGCTCCCCTGTCTTGTAAGCAAATGTAGATTTTCTAGCAGCACATCGTGAGCAAAAAGCCAACTTCTCAAAGGAGCAGCAGTGACACTCTCCTCTCACATATGTTCTTTGGCTGTGTCTGATTATCTTGGATCCATGATGTGTTTTCTGTGTGTGTTAACACAAGTCTTTCCTCCTGAGCAGGTCTGCATTGCTGGGAAGACATTGACAAGTTAAATTCTTTCCCCAAGCTCGAGGAAGTGAAATTGCTGGGAATTCCTCTGCTGCAGTCCTACACCACTGAGGAACGCAGGAAGCTGCTAATAGCCAGGTCTGTTGGTTTGTTCTCCTCAGCAGAGACATGACAAGGCAAGGAAGGGCTGGGAGCAGGTAATCAGAGGAAGAGGCTGGCAGGAGATGAAGTTCTGTGTGAATGCAGAAAGATTGGAGCTTGATTTGTTGGGTGGGAGCAGCTCATCAGAGGAAGAGGTTGGTGGGAGATGAAGTTCTGCGTGAATACAGAAAGACTGGAGCTTGTTTGGTGGAAAAGTCAGAGTAGTGGAAATGTTAAATCTGACTGCTCTGCTTCTCAGGGAATTTTGTGAGTCTCCTACAAGTCTGTGCACATGTGGTGAAATGAAAATGCTTAATTTTGCATGTGCTTGAGAAATTCCATGGAACTTTCCCGCTCTCTCAAAGACTGAGGCCTGAGTTTCCTGGCAGGAATTCTCATGGTGTTAAAGCCGGGACACTTTTGGTGTGACTGGCTTGTTGATGAGCCTGTCTGGGCTCCCCTCCTGGCTGACTGTGGCTCTTGCTGTGTGCCTGCAGGTTGCCATCCATCACCAAGCTCAACGGCAGCATCGTGGCCGACGGGGAGCGGGAGGACTCGGAGCGATTCTTCATCCGCTATTACATGGAGTTCCCCGAGGAGGAGGTCCCATTCAGGTAGGAATTCTCTGTCCTGCATTGGCGAGCAGGGACAGAAGGGTGGTGACTGAACAGGAGGTGGGAAATATGTGCCAGCTGTTCCATGAAAAAAACATCCCTCACCTTCCTCCGGCCTCGGCTCCCTCAGTCTGTTTTAGCTAAAGTCGCTGTGTTACTGCTGTCTGGTGATTTGTAGGGTCACTCCCGAGTCAGATTTGATCTTAAAAGTGCCTGTGTCAAGTGCCATTGAACAACAGGACTGTTCAGTTCATGACCTTCATTGTTTCCTGGCCTCTCCCAGGGCTCCCTTCATAACCCACCTGTGTTTGGGAGTGCCCAAAGCCAGGACACATCGTGCTCTCTGCTGCCAGGCCAGGGCATCTAATCCTCTGGACCATCTGGTGTGTGGAATGTGGCTGGCAATGAGAAGCTGTCCCCTCAGTTTCAGGCCTGCAAATCACAAGTCTGATGGGTTTTCTTTGCCAAAAATGTCCATCCAATGATTCGTTCATCTTGGTAAACTAATGAACTTGGACAGATGCTGTTGAGTCTGTATCTTTTCTGTGCCAGCATCCACTTCCTGCTTCTTCTGGGCTGAGGAGGGATCATGGCACCAGGCCTCTGCCCTGAAACCCTCATGTGCTTTTGGACAGCAAAGCTTTATTATCCTTTTTTTATAGAAAAGGGGTAGGAGAGGAGACAGAGGGCACAGACAGAGGTGGGGACACGCTGAAGGTCACAGGGATGGCCTGGTATGGATGACAGAGGTGCAAATGGAATCTGGTCGGTGTTTTCCTTGGCTTAACTCTCAGCTGAAATGCCTCTTGTTTTTCTAAAGCACTGGACACGTGACTTGCCAGTCCAGTGAGGGGGTGGGAAGGCTGGCACGGGCAATGAGGGCATGGCATTTTGTGTGAATATTAATAGGGTCAGTGATTATAATATTTGTTAAAGGCATGCTGGGGTCAGTTCAGAGGCAGAGGGCACTCGTGTAGTTAGGGAGACAAGACAGCTGGTCCTTTTTCTGATGACAAGTCCTGGCTTGTAATTTTAGATGGCCTTGAAGCGTAAAAATTGAAGGAAATATTGGAAGGGATAACAGCAGAGGCAGAGAATGCAGGAGAGAGGAAGGGGAAGGGGAGACGGGGACTGTGAGCTCATGGTGCTGCTCCCAAGAGGGATTAATTTCCATAGCATTTCATATTTCTTGTGTTTGGTGGTGACAGAATGTCCATGATCCATATATTGCTGGGAAGGACACGGTGGGGTACAGCTTGAGGCACTCATGATGCCTAGGACATGGATTTGGGAACAGGCTGTGTGTTACACATCACCACACACCACTGGGATCAGTTTCCAGGTGGGATCTCATGTAAAAGATTACTGACATCTCACCCATCCAAGAAAACCAGGCTGACTCTGACCAACACTCCAGCTTTATGCTAGAAAAATTACCTCCCCCTCAGATTTCTTAGCCTTTAAACACTGGTACTGCCTTTTTCATGGTCAATGGCCTCTTTGTCCGAATCCCTTCATCTGTGCAGCGTTTCCAAGAGACTTCTGCAGCTACCAGGGAGGGTTGTTCTGTCCTGGAGGGGTTGGGTGCCACTGCAGACTCCTTTCTAGTGAGGCTGCAGGTGCCTGAGAGTGTCCCCAGTGCTGGGTTTCAGTTCCTGGACCCACAATCAGCAGCCCTTGTCCAAAGGGACACCTGGCGTTCCTTGCAGGGGGATTTTGTGTCTGTTTGTTGCTAAAGCTTCCCCTTCCTCACTCCCAGATCCGGTGTGGTGGCTCCAAAGGTGGTTTGTAATTAGAAACTCATCAGGACACACATGTTGTGGCTGGGGTCTGACATCTGCATTGCAGTGCTGCCTCGAGCAGAGGGAGAACAGCTTGAGCACGGAAAACTTCCCAGTGGGAGCAGCCCCCCTCCAGACTGCCAAGGTGCAGCCTGTGATAAGCTCTGTCACCAGAACCCCCCTGCTTGCTGCATTCCTGTCTGCAGCTGGAAGGGATCAGGCAGGCAGGGAAATGGAAGGAACGATTTATCTCTCTGGATGTCGTGGTTAAAGGGAGCGCCGGGTGTACAATCCAATATTGGCTGTCTTGTGGAGTGACGTCCTCGTGTCTGGGGGGTTTTAATGAGCCCTCTGCTCGTCTGCTCCACTGTTTATCTGCAGAGTATCGCAGACACTTTTAGCCAGGCTCAGGTCTTCAGCAGCCTCAGCGTCTGCCAGGCTGCAAGGGGTGATTAGAAAAGTCCCCAGGGTGCCTATTACTGGGGTCCAAACCAACCCTGTAACAGTGTGCCTTGGTCCTGATTGATTCGAGGGCAGCCAGTCACTCCCACTCCCCACTTTTTTTGCAGCTCACATACAAGGAGCAGGCTGCAAAGCTCGCCCTGCTTTTCCTCAACACAAGGAAAATTCAGACAGCATTGCCTGACCCTCCATGTATTTACAGCATATATTTGGATAATCTCGGCCCTCTCACGGTGGTTCTCTCTCCCAGCTTGTCTGAAATTTGTCCCCTTCTTTATCCTCTCCCCCCCATCAGCCCAGTTCACCCTTAGTGCATGAATCATGACAGTAATTGTGGCTGGCACAGAAGTTGTTGCTGGTCTGCAGCAGCAGAGATGCTGAGAATTAAAAGGATGTCCCAAAGGGGGCCAAGGGCTTGAAGCAACAATGAGTGGGTTCCTCTCTCCCTTTTTCCCATCGGATCTGGCTGCTGGCAAATCCTTCCAGAGAAAGAGAAACCCTCCTCATTGGTGACACATTGGCTGGCACTTGCTCTGCCTGCAGGTGGGTTATGTGGGGAGAGTGATGTTTTCTCTCAGCACTAATGGCTTTCCCAGATAAATGGGGCTGATCCTACCACCCCTGTGCCTGTGAGAGCAGGGCATCGTCCCGCCTTTGGACGCTCTGCTCGTGTCCGTGGGACTGGGGAAATCCTAGTGCCTTGTGGCCCTTACCTCAGTGCCCAGCAGACAGAGGGGCTGCTGTTCTGCAGGAACATTCCTGCAGGACTCCCTGGGGTCACCCAGCCTGCCAGATCCCATCGCTGCTCGGCGGGGGCCGTGACACCGCGCCGACCGCATTCAGCTCCGCCTGGGATCGGGAGCACAAAGCGCTTTCTGTGCAGGGGCTTTGAAACGTTACCTGTCCTCGGCAGCTCTCAGCCTTTGTCATCCCAATCCCATTGTGTTTTGTGCTGCCATTCCTCCTCTTTCCCAGCCAGGCAGGGAGATCCAGCCTGGCCTGATGGCAGCAGTACCACGGGGGCGGGGGTGACACAGACTTTCCATTGCAGGGACCTTGGGAAGGACACTCAGAGAACTTGGCTGCAAGGACAAGGTGACAGTGGAGTGTGTGCCTCTTGCTAGTAAAATTCCCATCTTGTTTTAGAGCAGGTGTGAGGGATCAGCTGGCAAGAAGTGCCGTTTGTTACCTGCTCTCAAACTGTGCAGCAGCTCACCTTGCTTTGGTGATCTTGATGATCCTGTGCTCAGAGGAGTGTAACATTTGGGACCTAGATGGCCTCTTGGAAAACAGCAGGAATGTCTGATAATCAGTTAAGCTGTGAAGCCACAGACACTGGGAATCTAAACTGAGGGCTGTGTCCTTTTTGTGAGCCCTGGCTTGTTCTGGCACTCCTCAGTGAAGTGTTTTCACCGGAGCAGCAGGAGTAGGGTTGTGAGCGCAGCGTCCTCTCTTTCTTCCAAATCCCACTGCAGCCACGGCTGGGATTTCTGAAATTGTAGGAGCCCAAACTGTGCTGCTCAGTTTTGTCAGGAAGCTGTTTTGAGCCCAGTCAGCTCGAACATCTCAGGCTGGTGAGGAAGGCTTCACCTTCCTCAGCAGGAACTCCTCCCTAGTGGGGCACTGAGCTCATGTCAGTGCCACGGTGCAGCCTGGGGACTGTGGGACAAAGTGATGGGAGTGCTTGGGCTCGCTGGGGCTTCAGGCCATCAGCTGGAATCAGGGTCAATGTTGTGTCATGTGGGCAACACTCAGACCTGTGAAAAGTGCATTGGCTGCACCATAACTCTGGCCTTGTTGGATTTTCCAGGTATCACGAGCTGGTCACCAAGTACGGGAAGCTGGAGCCCTTGGCAGTGGTGGATCTGCGGCCTCAGAGCAGCGCCAAGGTGGAGGTTCACTTCCAGGACAAGGTGGAGGAGATGTCCATCCGCCTCGATCAGACTGTGGCAGAGCTGAAGAAGCACTTAAAAACTGTGGTGCAGCTGTCAACAAGCAACATGCTGCTCTTCTACTTGGACCAGGAGGCTCCTTTTGGTCCCGAGGAGATGAAATACAGCTCGCGAGCGCTGCATTCCTATGGCATCCGGGATGGAGATAAAATTTACGTGGAGCCCAGAATGAAATAGCCTTTTTGCCCACACCCACACACCCCCACACACCCACACACATGCATTGAGGAGTTTTTGCAAGGTTTTTGTTTCGGTTGGTTGGTTGAGGTTTGGTTGTGTTTCTGTAGCAGGTGATTTCTTAGCCCGGAGGAAGTGCCCTGATCTGAGAACCATGCCCACCATCCACTGCAGGTGACCTTGAGGTGACAATTGACTTCAGGACGTGTGTTTCAGTGTGGGCGATACCTTGATGTTTCCTTTGATGCTCCGGTATACTCGTGATTTGGCATGAATGGTCAGTTGTTCAAGCTAAACAATGCCAGGGTCCATAAGGGAGGAGACAGCTCGGTGCAGAATTTGACCTGTTGTTTTCTTTTTCCTAAATTTTTTGGTGTTTTGCCTCACCAGAGCTCCCTTTGGCCTCGCTATCCAACTGTGGCTCGAGCTTGCTGTAGTATTTTCTTGCAGCTTGGTGCTGTCTCAACCTTTTGTTGTGCTCGAGTTCACAGGAAAGATCTCCATCAGTATTTCTGCTTGATTCAGAGCTCAGGTACTTTAGTGCATCCGCTTCACCCCGCTGGTTTGCTTTCTGTGAGTGCACAAAATGGGGGAAAGATAAAGTTTCTTTCTGGGAAGTTCTTTCTTTTCAAAGCGCGCGCTCTATATCCACCTGATTTTGGGGGGAAAAAAGAGGTTTTGGTTGCTGTACCCATCTCACACGGTGTCTGCAGCCTGTGGGGATAAAGGATGTGTTGGAAAGCGAATTTTGGGATGTGGTGGATGAGCGCTGCGTTGGAAGGGCTTTTAGAGCAACAGGTCAACAAGGGGTTGAAGAGCAGCTTCCCCCCGTTGGCCATCGTCCATCCCGATGCTGAAGAGATCCCCCGTGCACTTCACCTTGTACCAGTGGGTGCTGCAAGTGGGATGGCTAAAACTCCTCTCCTGGGAGAGAGGAAGAGTCAAGTTGAAGTTTGTGTTTGTTTTGCTGTTGCACCAGTTCAAACCTAGCACTTTTCCCCGGGGCCCCTGGCCGGGGTCCCTGCGTAGGGTCCGAACTAGGAGGATGTGTTGGCTCGGATCAGCCTCTGGAAGTGGAGGAGCAAAGCAGCTGGACTCACGTTGGGCGTTCAGCAGGTTTCACTCTCTCTCTCTCCTTCCCCCACGCGCCCCTCGTAGGCATCGCGTGCTGCTGCTTCTCGTGGTCCCTGTTTTCTACTGCAGAGCAGCTTCCCCTGCCTGCTCAGTGAAATCCTCCTCCCTTCCTCTCTCTCGTTTCGCTTTCCTGTGTCTTCCCTGCTCCAAGTTCAAGACTTTCCCGATTTCCTGGTTACAAGCAGCTGCACAGCAGTTTTTTGGAGCTGTGCAGCGAGGGCTCTCTAGTTACACGTGAACTCCTGACCTTCATTTTGAAATGCTCCCTTTATCCCCACGTGCACTTTCTTTCCCAGGATGCTTTTGCCCACACCACCGAGCTCCTTTGGTATTCTTGGAGTTGTGTAATTTCTCTTCACATTTTACCTGGATTGTGGGGTGGGTTCAGTGGGGAGGGCGTGAATTATTATTATCTCATAGTCTTCAGGTTTAGGATATGGGGATCGTTCAGAGGGGATTAGTTCCTTATCCAAAGCAAGGGTTAAAATGGGAGGATTTAAAACAAGTTACTAATTGGTGCCTCATTCCCCTGCCAAAAATAGCAATTTCTTGGCCTCGTTGAGATGAGCAATAGGGAAGGGAGCGAGATTTTTCCATAGGTAGCAGAGATTTTCCATAGATCCGTGGTACCTGTAACCTAAACAGCAGGGAGATAGTGGCAGTGTAACATAAAATGATGCTTTTATAAGCTAGAGCTTTACTGAAGATGTATTTTCCATTTGGGCAGCGAAAATAATTTGCTGCCTGATAGCAGAACCCTTAAG
Organism: Falcunculus frontatus; assembly: GCA_013398115.1. Lineage (NCBI taxonomy): Eukaryota > Metazoa > Chordata > Aves > Passeriformes > Falcunculus > Falcunculus frontatus. Next base: position 459,329 of record VZRV01007180.1, read on the forward strand.
CCAACACTTGTGTATGATATATACATACCTACCAGTAGGAAAAGTTGTGGTTAATAAGATATTTTGTTATAAAGCAAAGTTTTATGAAGATATGGTTGTTTAATATTAGAAGCCTATTTCAGCCCTTGACCTCCAGTGTAAGTAGGTTATCCCAGAGTGGCTGCAGAGTCCGAGGCAAGCGACCTATGGGGATGCAAAAGTATCTCTGACCTGATTCTCCAGAGCAGTAATTGCCTCTGTGGGTGTATTTATGGCATTGTACCTGCTATTAATGAGATGCTGTAACTCTTGACCAACTTCCTCAGCACAATTAAGTGTCTGGGTTTCAGAGAAGGGAATAAACAAAGGCCATTAAAGAGTGCAATGGGATGATAAAGAAGAACTAAGTACGTGCTCTTAAGTTTGTTTGCCCGCTAAAAATTGGGCTGTCCCTGGAGGGATCGATGCTGTCACCGGCTCAGAACTGGCAGTAAATCCTGATTTTATTTGTGGCAGACCTGGTGGGAACTGGAAGATGGAAAAAGAGAACACAGAAGGTTAAGAAGTGCTGGGGGTTTGGTGCTGACACCCAAAACTGCTCCTCTGGTCTGTTCAGGTCAGGATGTGGAATCACCACCCTGCCACTTCTTCAGGGGAAGGTTTTCCTCCAGGCATTCACCTTGTGTGCAGACAGTGGAGCACTCGTGGGGTAGAACCCAAAAATCTTGGTTGGCTTCCCAAGGAGAAGGACTCACCCCCAAAACCCAGAGAGAGTTTAGGTGTGCAGGTGATCAGCTGTGGGAAGTGGGACCAAATGGCACACAGTGATGTGGCACCATATCCCAGATCACTTTCCCTTCGGGATACCTTGTGGGGAAGGGCCTTGTGTGCGTGCCACCCAACAGGGGACCACGTCCTGGGGAGAGAGGAGAGGGCTCTGAGTGGGAGAGGGGCTTTGGGTGCTGAGTGAGGGTGCAGAAGTGGCAGGAGGTTTGATTTAAACACTGCCACGTCAGGAGGGGCCGTGTCCAGGCGCTGCCAGCGTGTACCTGCTTCAGCTAAAGCTCCCTGGGTCTGTCCCATCCCCTTGAGGAAACAAAATAGATTTGCAAGCTTCCCTGGCTTGTGTGTCCTTCTGTCCGAGGGCTGCTTTAGTCGAGAGCTGTTGTGTTGTTCCTGCTAGTTCATGCATCAAAGTCTGCCTTGGGCAGCCTGCGCAGCGGGCAGAGCACCTGCTGCACGAGGACTTGGGTGACAGCTGGATACCAAAGTGTCACACGGCTCCGTGTGCCGAGTCAGACGCTGTGCTGTTGTGGTTTTGGCTATGTTCCTGTTGAATATCCATATTTTTGATCGGATGTTGCGGGCGGATCGTGTAACGAGCGGTGTTATGAATATGCACGGGGCGCTGGCTGGCCTCTGCTCCCTGGATGGGATTTGTAACCCCGTTTTTTGGGAGCTGCAGCCGTGCTGGTGGCAGGTGTGACCCGTGGTGGCTTGGAGGAGGTGCTGCTGGGGACAGGATCTCCCTGTGCCCTCGGGTCTGGGATCTGACGGAGGCACCGTGGTGGCTCTGCCTCCTCGCTCCTCAGTGAGATTCTGTAGGTTCTGTGCGTGTGCAAGATTTGAGAATGCAAACGAGGTGCTGAAAGCAGCCCAGAGGCTAAAATCTGTATTCCTGGCATCTGTGCCTGCCTCGTTTGGATGTGGCACTTTTGTAGGCAGTAGAGAGACGCCTTCCCCAGAGCAACGTTAGAGGGGCTTCAGCCATCTCGGGCCTTTGCCTCTGTGATTGCTTTTCTGCAGCTCCTGGAAACTTCACATATAATTTAAACATGAAGATCTATTCTTGCTCCCTATTAATGTTGCATCTATATGTAATTTCAAAGAAGAAGAACTGTAAGTCCATCTGGTTTTTTATCCTGGTTTCTCTCACGGGGGATACACCTCCCGCTCCCACGATTTGCCTTTGGTTTGCTCGCAGACTTAGCGGTGGAATTCAGGCCAAAATAGGTCATTGGTTTGGATCAGTTCAATAAACTTATGTAAGTTTTTACACAAAAAAACCCCAGTGTCCTGAGCTTTGCACTTTTGTGTCCCCTGAAGCAAAAATGTTTCCCGCTGTCACCCCAAAAGTGTGAGTGAAAACTGCCGGGATTTTTTTGTCCTGCTCATGGTTTTGTTGTCTGTCCATGAGCTTGGGCACAGCCACCTCACCTGTGCAAGGGGCCACCTGTCAAAAGGAGAAGTCACAGAGCTGAAGACCTGTTCCTCTTCTGGGCTGTATTTCCCCATGGCTGGGACTCATCCCCACTTCCAGGCGAGGAGTAAAGCTCGAGCTCACTCTCCTCTGTGGGACTGGCCTTGGGGTTCAAATAAATTTCAGCCTCATGGCCTGCACCAAGTGACCCTGGGGGAGGCAGGAGGAGGGAGATGCCCCTCTGGATGGGGAACAGCTCCTGGGTAAAGTCATTGCCAGGGCATCTTCCATGGGCTGTGCCAGGTCCTTGAGAGGGGAACGAGACAAGGCACTGCCTGTGGCTGCTGTGCCAAGGTCACGCAGCCACAGAAGCCCTTGTGGCATCTTTGAGTGCTTATTTTTCCTTCAGGTCAGGCATGGGAGGAAGTTTTCTGCTAGAAGAATTAAGAAAGGAAAAAAAAGAAAAAGAAGTGTTTGGTTGTTGAGCTCTGATGTGTTCAGCGCTGCATGATGGGAACATCCCCTGCCAAAAGAAGATAGGCTGGAAGACAAAGTCTTCCCCAAAGAGACAGTGAAACCTAATCAAACTTCATCAGTGCACACTCGCCCAGGACAAACAGGAGCAGAATATTAAACTGACAAAGGAGCAGAGGGAAAGCTATTTTCACTGGTTTTCTCTGTGTTACAAAACAGAATGAGGAGAGTCAATTGATTTTCCTGGAGCTGGTCGTGTTTAAAATGTATGGGAGGGAAGGGAAGAGCCAGGGTGCAGGCTGGAAGTAATCTGCCCCTGGAATATCAGTCAGTGCTGGTATCCCCCTGCCCTCCTAAAATAGCTGTTGGCTTAGGAAAGGGTAAAAATAAATTTGAAAATGAAAGATTCCTGCTAGAAAGGCCATGCTCGGAGGATGGAGGGAAAGAAAATTCTGGGATTTGCTGTGGAGGCAGTGAGCTGCCTGGTGCCCTGATGTGCTGAAAGGGACTGCTGAGGTAAGAGACAGCTTTTTGGGGGGAAATCTGCTGAACACACTGCCAGGAGCACCCTGGGGAAAAAGTCTGGGTTTCTTGTTGGGCTGCTGGCGTTGCTGTCTTCTCTCTAATCCTGACACAAGGTGGGGAGCACAGGAGGAATAAAGACCTCTAGCAGGGGAAATAGGGAATAAAAGGCCCCCACCCAAAATGTCAGAAGGGAAAATCAGCCAAGGTCGGGCTGTTTTCCCACTGCTGGGGTGGGAGCAGTGCCTGTCTGACCTGAGCCTTGCTGCTGGCTGAAAAATCAGCTCTAAAGTGGCTCTGCTGGGGGATCCTTCACCCCTCTGCTGCTGTTCCAGCTCTCCCTCTCATCCAACAGGGGTATGAACCAAATCAAAGCAGTTGAAATATTTTTGGGGTACAGACTGGGCTCAAATAAAGAGCTGTGGCCAGCCCACCCTTTCACCCTTCAGGTTAGTGGTGTATCTCTCAGCCCAGATGCCAGAGGCAGCGAAAATCCCTGTGGAAACTGCAATTGTACGAGTGGAAATGATGATAACGCTCACAGCAGTTCCCCAGTGAAACTCCCCATCACCACCAGTTCTTCCAGAGAGAGTGGGAATGGGAACAGCAAGGAAACCCCCTCTGAGCTGGGCTGGGTGAGTTTTTCCTTTTCCACCTGTAAAATCAAGATTTGGATGTGAAAGCAACTCCACAGAAACTTCGGGGCAGCGCCTTTGAACGGTGCTTTAAGCCTAGCACTGTTTAATGCTAATCCTGTAACTTTATATAGATGGGCTTTTTTTTTTTCCCCCTTTACACAAAGGAGGAAGGGGCTCAATTCTTCCGAGGGTTGGGTTTTCTGTTCCCTGAGCAGCAGAGCTGCGAGCCCAGCTCCGTCTCGCTGGCATTTCCATCTGAATCCACCTGAAGGGGGTGAGCTTTTGGGGAAGAAAGAGGCTTCTCTCCCTCTCCAGGCCAGAATCTGATCTCCAGATTAGCCTGCTGGTTATCAATAGAGGAACAACAGTTGTGATTGCAACTCAACCCTGCTCCAGCCCTGGAAGAGCCTTGAGGAAAAGGGAGTTTTCAATTGGGAGAGCAAAGGACTGAGCCATCGTTTCAGTCATCAGCAATAATTGGCACGGGAGGACGGGCATGCATTCTCCATTGACATAGGATTTCATCCTGCTCTACCAAGACTGGTCTAAAATTTCAGACCTGGTCGCTCCTCTAGCCTACGAAACAGGTTGGTAATTTTTTTTTTTCCATATCTAAAAACCTATAGTTTTGGACGGGATGTGTTCAATAACGAGTTCTTTGCTGTCTGTCCTGTTCCGCTCTTGTCCTCGCACTGCCACCGTCCCCACTGCCTGCTCTCTGCCTGGTCTCTCCTTGCAGTGACTCAGATTTACAATCTGTACAAAATTCTGTCGCTCTCCTTTTCGCCTTTCCAAGAAAGGGAATTTGCTGCAACTTTTCCCTGGTGGAATGAACTTTTCCCCGTGGAGAGTGCGGTCGCGTTGGTGTGAGCGAAGAACTTTCCTTCCGCTGCGTTCCAAACTTTCCAAGTAGTGGCAGTCAAATGGGAGTGATGTGGGATAGATGATGGGATGTTCCCCCTGTAACCCTGTGCCCTGTGAGCATCCTCGGAAGGAGCTGGATCTGTTGATCCACGTATTCCATAAAAACAGATCCATGGGGAGAGCACAAAGAGTCGCTGGGATTCGTGGGGAGGTTTTTAAGGCTGGTGAAGGTGGGGAGGCTGCTGTGGACACCCAGGCTGCACATAATGCACACAGTCGGTGTGGGAAGCTGGCCACGTCCTTTCCCAGCACCCCAGGAGCACCCCAGACCTTCCTGGGAGCACCCCAGACCTTCCTGGGAGCTCTCCCTGAGCCGTGCCCGTGCAGCACGAGCGGAATCGACGGGCGAAGAAATCAAAGCAGGTGTTTGAGCAATATTTTCTATTGGATTAATAACAAGTAACAAATTGCATTAGGCACAGAAGGAATTAGAGCTGGCACAGGATTTCGCTTTCACTTTGTATCTGCTCCCTCTCTGTCTCATTGATTCCTGTGCAAGGAGCTGCCCAGCTCCGTAAACGTTTGTGCTCCTTCCACGCTCACCCTGAGCGATGGCTGTGGTGGCAGCCAGGGCAGAGGATTAGCTGAAGTTGGAGCCCCTGGACCATGAGAGCACATCACAGCTCTCCTGTCTGGAGCAGAGCTGCTCCCCCTGGGATCAGCCAGGAGCGGCCATCCCTGCACTAAGTGGATCAGGAATTGCTCCTGAACCCTCAGGAGAACAAAGAGCCCGTGGAGAGCCGTGGCTGTTCACAGCTTCCAACATGAAATGAGCCCTTCCAGGTGGCTCTGGGCTTTCTTTGGCGGTGATTTGCTGTTGTCACCAGGGAATTCTCCTCACACCAATCCATGGGACAGTGTTTCAGGGCTGCCTGGCAGGTGAGGGACCTCCAGCTCTGAAACATCTCCGTGTCGGCAGCAGTTGGGAATCGCCTCAAGGATGTGTTTTCCTACCAATGTGATGCATGGCTGGGTTTGTCTCCTTCCTGTAGGATGAACAAGAGATCATTTCTGGGAGCCTGGGTGGCCCTTTTGGTGATAACAGCACGGCAGCGAGGTGAGTACTTCCCATCAGGAAAACATTCCCCATCTGGGCTGTGCCCAGAGACCCCAGAGGGCTTGGAAAGCCACCCCAGAGGGCTTGGAAAGCCACCCCAGAGGGCTTGGAAAATGACCTCAGAGGGCTTGGGAAGCCACCCCAAAGAGCTTGGAAAATGACCCCAGAGGGCTTGGGAAACACCCCCAGCTCCTTGGCTGGAGCAAGAACAACAACCAGGGTGAACTGAGCATTTCCCACGGGGACAGAGGGACTGAGAATCCTAAGGGATGCTTGTGTTTATAATTTATATGGCTGTGTGTGCACCTGGAGCATTCCAGAGGAAGCAGGAGTTTGGAAAATGTCTGTGTCAGGGCTGCTGAGCAGGTGTGGTAGTGTAGCACCAGCAGAGCTAAAGAAGAGTTGAGGACTGTCGGCTGAGCTTCCTGCTTAAAAAAGAAATAAAATCCATGTCTTGTAGCTGTGCCTTGGCTGTGATAACTCATCAGGTGTGTAACAGCTGTGAAATGATTTATTTTACTGCCTGGCAGGAGGAATTTTGCTGTGGCCCTTTGGATATGCCTGTGGAAACAGAGCTGTGCCTTGGACACCATCAATGCCACCTCTCTTTATGTCCAGCAGGGCACTCAGGTCACACATTGTCCTAGGAAATCAGGATGCCAGTGGGTTAGGGCAGACTTCCCCTTAGCTCCCTTTTCCCTGGGGAATTTGGAGCCTGTGAGGGGTCAGTCAGTGACTCTTCTTCCTCCCAGCACGGAGCATCCTCAGGGCTGGGCATCGAGGAGAGCCCCTTCCCCGTCCATGGGAACACAGAGCAGCTGGAGACCCCTTGAGAGCTCAGGGAAGGGCCCAGGAAACGAAAGCTTGTCCTGAATCCAGGTGAACAGAGCTGGGATTGTTCCGAGCTTGGGGGCTCTGTCAGCTCAGATTGAATGTCGTGAGGCTTTCCCACATCAAAGAGGGGAGAAGGGGGAGGCAAACCCAGAAAAATCCCCTTTTGCTCTGTGAGGAGCTGACTGAAGGAACAGGATGTAAAATGACAGCAGGGGTCTGGCAGTGGCTGGGATGGGAAGGGACGTGTGCCCTGGGGCCTGAAGGGGCTGCTTGTGCCTCAGGCTGATGGGTTTTAGGCTGGTAGAAATGTGTCAAAATCATCTTCTGAGGTACTTTTGGGAGAGACAATTATGTCACTGGCAGTGCCTTTTAGCAGGAAAGTGAATTTTGCCAGGAAATGTTGGAGCAGTGGTGACCCCTCGGGCTGTGCCCTGGGCCAGGGGCCCGGGCAGGAGGAAGGTGGGCACTGCCAGGAACGTGGCTCTGGGGGTGGAACTGGTGCTGTTTGCTCCCCTGAGCACCTCACCACGTGGAACAGCCAGTCCTGCCCGTCCTGGAGCAGGGATGGACCTGCTGTCCTCGTGTGGAGCCAAGACTTAGAGGGGGCATGACTTGGTCACAGTCCCAGGGGAAGCAGAAGTGCAGCTGTGGTGCATCTTGTGGTCACTTTGCTGGGCTCTGACTGACCTGGATGTTTTTTCTCCTGAGCCTGTCCCGGAGCCAGTCCTAAAGCCAGTCCCACAGCCAGTCCTAAAGCCAGTCCCAGAGCCAGTCCTAAAGCCAGTCCCACAGCCAGCAGCTCTGCCCTGGCTTCACACAGCCTTTGGCTGCTGATGTTGGGTTTGGTGCTGTTTTCCTGTGGCCTCTCTGAAGTCAGGGCTGTCCTCACACTGCCCTGAGGACTCTTCTCCCTCTCCTTCCAGCTCACAGCATGGCAAGCCTGTATCCATTCTGGCAGAACGACACCAAAACCCCCAAAGTCGATGATGGGAGCTCACCTGAAATAAAGATCTCTGTGCCATTCATCTTTTTTGGAGCCCCGTACAGAAGCATTTATGTAAGTGGAGAAAGCAGATCTTCCCTTCATACTTTTCCTTGCCATTATTGGCTGCATTTTAAACACGCTCTGCCTGTCATCAGGAATTGGAAGATTTATTAGCAGCTACCTGACAAGTTCTTAGATTTCATGAACTGATAGGTTTTATGATTAAGAAAGTCAAAGGTATATTTAATGGGATAATGTTCATGGGAAAGAAATCTAAAAGGCAATAAATTTTCTTTGTGGGTGATTAAATGGCACAGCAAAGCGAAGGGCTTGACACCAGGGACATTATTCCTGCTCCATGACAAGAAACAAGAACATGCAGGACCTGCAGGAGGGGGGAAAAGGGGCAAGAGTTTTATGGGTGCCCAAGAGAAGGACAGGCTGCTGCTGTTCCCATGGCACAGCAAAAGCCTGGCTAAGGGGACACCAGGGCTGGGCTGGGAGGGGTCACCTGAGCTCACCTGAACCTTAGACAGGGCCTGAGTCAGCGTGACTGTGTCACATCCCAAGTTTTGTGGTCACTGTGGGATCAGAAGAGAGGCAAAACCTCATCCATTCCCCCATTTGTATTTGTGCACAGCAGCACTGGCAGAGCAGGAATCCCATTTCAAACCCCTGTGTGGTGGGGGATTCCAGCATCCATTTGCTGTCCACGTTTTGTGACAATGTTGTTTTGGGGAGCACCTTCAGCAGACTCTGGGGAGGCTGAGGTGGCACCTCCCTGCTCTTGGAGACCCCCAGGGTCTGCCACAGATGACAAAGCCAAAGGCAGTTTTGTTCCATGCAGCCACCTGGGTCATCATCATCATCACCATCCACATCCCTCAGTGCTGCAGAGCCTCTCCAAAGGCTCAGTAACCCCAGGAGCCCACCACAGTGTCTCAGTAGGTTTGGGTGCCCTCCTGCTCTGATGGGTGCCTCTCCTGTGTTGTCCTCTACAACCCTATTTTTAAGACTTTTCAGGGTTTTGTCCTGCTTTTGGGGCTTCCTGCACCAACCCTTGGCCACTGTGGGTAGAAAGAAGCTGAATCTGTGCCCAGACTGTCGGGCTGCTCCCCCTCTGTCCATGTATAAACCCAAATCCTCTCACCCCACATTTCCCGACAAACCAGCAGCTCTGATTTATTCTGCCAAACCACCTTTGCTCAGACAGAGTGGGGGGTCTCCACACAGGTCAACAACAACGGCGTGATCTCCTTCAACGCCCTGGTCAGCCAGTTCACACCCGAGGCCTTCCCGCTGACCGACGGCCGCGCCTTCGTGGCGCCCTTCTGGGCCGACGTTCACAACGGCATCCGCGGGGAAATCTACTACAGGGAGAGCACGGAGCCAGAGCTGCTCCTCAGAGCCTCCAGGGACGTCCGCAGGCACTTCAGGGACATGGCCTCCTTCTCTGCCCTCTGGGTCTTCATCGTCACCTGGGAGGAGGTGACGTTCTACGGGGGAAGCAGCACGACGCCGGTAAGAGCTGAGCTCCTCGCGGGGGTGTTTTGTGTCTCGCCCCATCATTTGTGTGTGAAATTGAGTGAGACACTTGGTGTTCCTGCTCCTCGCTTCCCTTCTGGGCAGAGGAGCACCACGGCCCTTTCATTCTCTCCCCTGGGAGCCTGCACGAGCCTCGTTCCCCGCTTTTAGATCTCCAGGGAAAGCATCTCCTCCGCAGTGTTTGTAGGATCTAAGCAAGGCTCTGACACCAATTAGGACTTTTCTGCCTTGATCGTGATGCATTTCTTGCATACAAATGCAGATATTTCTGATGGCAGCTCCCTGCCTGCACGGGAGACTGATCACGCTGGTCAGAGTCACGCTAACGACTTGGCCGTGTCACATGGCCATAAATGTGTGAGCTGTATCTCACAGGAGGGGGATGGCAGTGGGATGTTCGTCAGGGCATGGACAGCTTTTAAATATCTGGTGAATTTGTGAGCTGTGACTGCAGCTGATGGCAGGAGCTCCGTGCTGGACTGCTGGTAGGGCCTGTGCTGGCGCTTGGGCTGCAGATAGAATCAGAGTGGTTTGTGTTGGAAAAGATCACCTCAGGGACACCTTCCACTAGACCAGGTTGCTCCAAACCTCATCCAGCCCGTTCTTGAACAGCAAGTGAGGCATCCCAGCTATTGCCTGGGTTGTTCAGGATCCAGAATCGTGTTAGCCTGTGTGCTGTGAGTGCCAAAACCCAGCTTCTCCTGTCTCGAGGAGCTGGCTCTGATACACAGTTCAGCTCTTTTCCATTTGTTAGAGAAGCTTGAGATCTGATGCATATTTTTTGCCAGTCCTGGCAGCACTTGCAGAAAAACCCCACATATATATATATATATATATTTATATATCTATATATCTTTGCAGACGGCAAGTAATATAGAGATCTGTGTATTGCCTGAAGAATTACATTTGCAACACAATGCAATTTATTTAGCTACAGAGCAGCCTTCCTGCTCAGCAGCAGCCAGAACTCGGGGTTGGCACAAGGAATAGCACCGTGCAACTTAAGCAGGAGTTTCATCGCAATGCAGAAAAGCTGCAGAAAACAATTTGGGGAATGTGGCCCCGGGGACGCTGCAGTTGCTGCCTGGAGGTGTCACCTGAGTAAATAGGTTTATTTTCTGAGGGCCTGGTTGGACAGAGAGGGTGCTCCATGGCCAGAAGCTCCAAAGAGGGGAATTTTGAGGGGTTGATGGAAATGTTCTTCACGAGGAGATCCAGGTGTAAATTCACCTCCTGCCGCCCTCCCAGAGGCTCCTGAGCAGAGCAGGGTTTGCTGCTGCGTGGAAAAGCTGCTGTGGCGCTCTCCAAGTGCCACTGCCTTTCTGTGCGACGTGTCCATGATCTCCCAGCACGGCCAAAGGTGAGCAGGAGGAAACCAGGAGCGGGAGAAAGAATCCGGGGAAAAGGATGAGGAGTGGAAGTGGCTCTGCTGTAGCTCCCTGCCCTGGTGTGAACTGTGCCATTTGCAGCTGCTGAGAGGCAGCTCTGCCCACATCTCTCTCTCTCCCCTGACAGCTCCCAGAGCTGCTTCGCCTCCGTCATCGAGATTTCTCCCGGCAGGGGCCGAATGTGCCTTGGAAGTGACATCCCCTGCGGCGAGAGCAGCCCTGGGCTCCCCTCTGGGGCATCCTCAGCCCAGTGGGTTTGCTCCAAGGGGATGGGACGTGGTGCAAAGCGACCCCCAGCCCTCCCCTCCCTCCAGCAGCCACCAACTGCTTGCAGAGCTCAGGCAGGATAAGCCCTGGTGCTTCCCAGTGGGAGATGGTTCGGTCCATGGGCTTTCCCAGTCACCTGGGAATTGTTGCTGTGGCTGTGGCTTCCTCCCCAGTGGGCGGTGCCCAGGTGGCCAGGCTTGAAGCGTTGCTCTGGATTAATTAAAAGAGAGGCAGCCCGGACTTTGTGCCCTGCTAAAATCCTGTTTGCTCAGAGGCAGGAGGAGCTGTTCTCATGGCATGGTCCCAGGGCAGGGATGGGAAGGACAGGAAAATGCAGGGAGCTGAGAGAAGTGACTGACTCAGTTCCCAGTGATGAGTTCTGCTGCTGCATCTGCAGGGATAGAGGGGGTATCTCAAGGCAAGGAGCTGCTTCTGTCTTTCTGCACAGCCCTAAAAGGGAACTTGGGCTCTTCCCAGCTGGATCCCGGCTGGAATGTGCCTGGAGTTTGTGGGGCTGGAAATGCAGAGTCATTTCAAGTGAGAGGAAGAACACGAGCAGCGGATTTAGCAGGTAGGGAGGGGATTTGGCAGCCAGAGAAGTGCAGGATACACACGGCTGGCTCGGATGTAATCCACCCTCAGCAGCGTTGTAGGATATGAACGAGGAAGGGAACCGGGAAAGACAATGCAGGAATAAAGCTAAGATAGGGTAATGGGAGATAACAGATCGCAACCACCCAAATCCCGCCCGCTGCTCCTTCCCCGTGAGCTTATTCTCGTGCTGCCATCTATTGGCGTTCCCTCGGATCAGAGATGGTCTTGTCGCGATCCCAGGTGGAGGGAGGAGCAGGAATGGGAGCTGCTGCAGCTGTGGCAGCAAGAACAAGCGGATTTGGGGTCTCATTCCACTTCTGCTCTTCACCCTGAGGCTCACCCGGGCCAGACATCAGTGTGGCAGAAGAGAAAAACGGTATCACCTTGTGAATGTGCCCGTGGTTTTGCACAGGTGAACACGTTCCAGGCTGTCCTGATCACAGACGGGGTGTCGTCCTTTGCCTTATTTAACTACCACGAAATCAGCTGGACCACGGGCACAGCCAGCGGAGGGGACCCCCTCACTGGTCTCGGCGGGGTGATGGCACAGGTGAGGCTCTTGCTCCCGTATCCCCATCTCTGCTGACCTCTTGGATGGCTGCCGATGGCTTTTCCCAAGGTATCTGTGCTTGCTCAGGCCACTGAGTCCCTCAGCATCCCTAGAGCTGGCCTTGCACTGAACTGCTGGACACGGTGGGATGAGCACTCCAAAATTTGGTGGTGGCAGCAGTGCCACAGCCAGTCCCTCTGGTGAGGAGGGGGACATTTCTACATAAGGAATGCAGGACTCCTGCATCCCCACATTGCTCCCTGGCTTTATTTTGGCCACTCAATTCACACACCCTCACATCTACATGTGTGTACAAACATGTATCTATATGAACATAAATCTGTAAATGCACACCCATTCTGCTTGTAGTGCCTGTTCAGCTTTTCACTCACATCCAAACTACCTGAAAAAAAGAAACTTAGACTTACTGAAAACAGAAATCTCCAGAAAGAGCTGTTAAAACTAGAGAAGATGCACTCAGGGGGGAGCAGAGAAGTGAGGAAATGCAGCATTGCTTTCCAATTGCCAAGGTGAGTGATGGAATTTGCTCTCTCTCTCTGGTTTAGGCTGGCTTCAATGGTGGAAATCTCACCAACTTTTTCAGCATCCCAGGCTCCAGAACCCCAGACATTGTCAATATTGAGGAAACAACCAACGTAAACGTCCCTGGGCGCTGGGCTTTCAAAATAGATGGCAGAGAAATAGACCCGGCCAACGGCTGCAGCCTGAGAGGTAAGGGAGGAATGGCATCGCTTGTCCCCAGATTTTGGGGTGCAGTGTAGCAAAAGGTGATGCTGTTGGGGTGTTGCATGATCCGTGCTTTTGCCAAGGCATCCCCACGAGCTGCAGCTGCAGGGACAGAAACACAAGAGAGGGTTCAGTCCATGCACATCTCCGAGTTCCTGTGATAATTGGTGGCAACAGGAAAGACCCGGGGACAGCAATTTCCTCCTGCCCATAAATTGGGGAAGCTGATCTTGTGGTGCCATTTCCCTTGTTTCTGCAGGAGGAACAGCAGGTTTTCCAGGCAGGACAAATGCCGTGTGCCTGCAGCAGTTACAGAGTCTGTGCCTGTGTCCCTGGCAGCGCGGGGCCATAAAGGGATTAATCGATGCACACACAGTGGCTGCGCAGGGACTCTGCTGCTGAAAGATTATTGCATTTCCGTTTGACAAATAAAACTGTCAGGAGCATCCACTGTGCTCCAGGAGTCTTTCCAGCAAGAGAGGATTGTCATTTGCTGACGGACACTGGCGACATGTGGCTTCTTTATGTCCTAGTTTAGGACTGTACTGAAGGTCCACGAGACTCCAAGGCTCTTGCAGCTCCAGCAGCGTTTTGGGTCCAGCTGCTCCAGCTGCCGACCCCAGGAAGAAAGGCTGGACTTTGCAGAGAAGCTGGAAACCAGTCTCAGCTTTGCAGGTGACAAGTGGAGCACGAGTAGATCCCGCCACTGGATTTAAATTTCACGGTGAATGGCTGATTGCCCTCCACAGGAGGTGATGCAGCACGAGGTGTTGGATCCAAATGACACCCCTTTCCCAAATTCCCCACACCAGGATGGTTGGAGCGTGGGCCTTGCCAAGAGGAGACATTTGTTGCGGGGAAACAGAACATAGCTTTTTTCTTTTTTTTTTTGGTAGGAGGCAGGGAAGAGAACAAAAAGTTTAGGGGAGGTAAACTCAGGCAGCGCACGGCAGAAGCCACGCGCCGGAGGAGTGTGAAAGATGGCCAGATGGAGGGGAGAGAAACTCTCACGGGGACTTGCCACCCTTGTTCTCCAGCCTTCTCCTTGCCTCTCCTGTCTCTCACCAGCCAAGCCCGCTCCTCTCTGCTGGTGTAACACGTCTGCTCCGTCTGGGGCTGTGCGATCACTCAGCGCTCCCACTGGGGCTCGTGTGTGGGGTGGAAGCTGCTTGTCAACAGCTCTTTGGTGTTGTAACTACTACGAGCTCTTCCTGAATGGGAGTAGATTGCTCCTGGGGCTGCTGATGACAGAGTGACTTTCTGACCGGCACAGTTATGTGAGCAGGGGAATCATGGAAGTGGCAGCAAAGCTGGAGGATGGTGCAAGTGCAGAAAAAGTGCTGCGAAGTGCTTCCAAATGGGGCTTTTCCTTTGGGAAAACAGCCCAAATGCCTCTTGTGCCCTGCAATACTGGAGAAGAACCAGAGTGGTGGGTGTCCAAAATGTGTGGAACAGCCTTCAAGTTTTCCAGCCTGCGTGTTGCATCTCTGACCCCGGATTTGTGACAGCACTCGCAGCATTCCAGGGACTCGTGGCGCGGGTAGGACTCGAAGGGGATGCACCACACATTGGAAACGAAGCTTGGGTTTGCTGGGTGGCTCTTGCTGGGAGTTTGCACAAACAAAGCAGCTGAGAAGCCCGGCAGCAGGACACGGTGGTGGTGGTGGTCTCCATCACAGGAGCAGCAGACCCCCCCGAGGGTGCACTCAGAGCGTGTTTCTGTTTCAAGAAGTGATGTAGCGTGGGTTTTTCCCTTTCTGTCTTTCTAGGACAGTTTCTCCGTCAAGGGGAGATCTTTTGGGACAACGCCAACTGCACCACCAAGTGCCGCTGCCTGGACTTCAACAATGAGATCCTCTGCCAGGACACGGCTTGTGGCCCCTTCGAGGCGTGTGAGACGAAGACCAAATTCTTCCAGTGCGTGCCGGTGGAGAGCAGCACCTGCGTGGTGTTCGGAGATCCACATTACCACACCTTCGACGGCTTCCTCTTTCACTTCCAGGGTTCCTGCTCCTACCTCCTCGCCAGGCAGTGCTGGCCAGGCTCCCAGCTGCCCTACTTCAACGTGGAGGCCAAGAATGAGAACCGAGGCGGCTCCTCCGTCTCCTGGCTGAGGGATATTTTTGTGGAGGTCTACTCGCACAAGATTGTTCTCCCCAAGGGCGGCTTTGGGAAGGCAAAGGTAAGAGCTCTGCTGGAAGCGGGGAACTTGCCAAGGTCTGCTCCTCTGAAGCAGCAGCAGGACCGCACCGGCAGCCTGGAGAGCGTGGGATGGCACTTCTGGGCCTCGTGCGTCCTGGGGATGGGCACGGGGGACAGGAAATGCCTGTGGCTTACCAGTAGCTGTCCCTCTGTGCGTGTCCCTCCCCCAAGACCCCACGACAGGGCTGTCCTGTCTGTGTCCAGCACAGGGGCTCTGCTGTTCCACGCGCTGGCTCAGCCACCGGCTGTTGTCCCCGCAGGTGGATGACCTGGTGGTGTCCCTGCCCATCTCCCTGGAACTGGGCGCAATCAAGGTCTACCAAAGCGGCCTGTCCACTGCCCTGGAGACTGACTTTGGCCTGCTGGTGACCTATGACGGACAGCACTACGCCTCCGTGTCCGTGCCGGGCTCCTACATCAACGCCACGTGCGGGCTGTGCGGCAATTACAATAAAGACCCCGAGGACGACATCCTGCGCTCGGACGGGAGGGTGGCCACGTCCGTACCAGAGCTGGGCGAGAGCTGGCAGGTGCCACATGCCGAGCGCAGGTGCTCCACGGGCTGCCTGGAGAACTGCAGCCTCTGCGACCCCGCCACCGAGGCTCTGTATTTCACCCCCGAGTACTGCGGCTTCATCAACAAGAGCGGGGGGCCCCTCTGGGAGTGTGGCTCCGTCGTGGACCCCACAGCCTTTGTCCATAGCTGTGTCTACGACCTCTGCAGCGCCAAGGACAATGGCACCGGGCTGTGCCAGGCCATCCAGGCGTATGCTGCAGTGTGCCAGGCACTGGGCATCTCAGTAGGAGAGTGGCGGAGCCAGACGGGATGCGGTGAGTGTTTGGGAGGAGGGGAGCAGTGCCAGGGGTTTACCTGTGTGCCCGGGAGTGTGTGACAGGAGGGGGAGGAAATCCAAGGGAGGGAATTGCCTGAAGTGGAGGGAGTCGGGAGAGAACCGATCGGTCCCTCCTCTCCATGGCATCACACCCTTGCTCCAGCAAAAGTGTGGCACAAGCCAGGCATGAGGTGGGAGCTCCACGTTGCTCTGGAGATCATCAGCTGCCATGAGGAGAGTTGGAGGCTGGACTGGAATGGGGGCTGGCCTGTGACACGGTTCTCAGCCCACACTCCATATGGCTTTAAATAGCTGCAGGCAGCTTAGTGGCTCTGGAGCAACCTTGGAGAAGCCCAGGGAGGTCTGGGAGGGAAATGGAGGGGCCAATCCATACCACTGAGGGGCTCACGGGTCACTCTGTGTTGTCTCGTCTGTGGTCAGTGAGAAGGTGGCAGCTGACCCCAAATTGTGCCATAACACGGTCCTTCTGTTTGTCACCCCTCTGCGCCCACAGCGGCGGCCGTGCAGTGCCCGGAGCTCAGCCAGTACTCGGTGTGTGCCAGCAGCTGCCCTGCCACCTGCTCGGACCTCACAGCCCCGCTGGCCTGCACCTCCCCCTGCACCGAGGGCTGCGAGTGCCCCGAGGGCCACGTCCTCAGCGCCGACCGCTGCGTCCCCGTGCAGGGCTGCGGCTGCGACGTGAACGGCCGCTACTACGCCGTGGGGGAGTCCTTCTGGGCGTCACCAGACTGCACTGTGCAGTGCCACTGCGAGGCTGGAGGGGAGGCCAGGTGCTTCAACACCACCTGCCCCGAGGGAGAGATCTGCACCATCGAGAACGGCTACCGGGGGTGCTACCCAAAGCGGGAGACGGTGTGCTTGGTGGGGCAGGAGCAGGTGCTGCAGACCTTCGACGGCATCACCTTCCCCTACCCGCTGGAACAGTCCTACACGCTGCTCAAGACCTGCCCAGAGAGGCCAGACTTCATCGAGGTGGACATCAGCCAGAAGAAGGCCGGCTCCGCTCCCAACGGGCCGCGCGTTGTGCGGGTCCAGGCGGCTGGCCAAGAGGTGAAGATTGCAGGCACCAGGCTGTCAGACATTAAGGTAAAGGTGCTGCCCGGGGACAGGATGGGAGGTGGTGGCTTGTGCTGTGATCCAGTGGAGAAGGGCTTATGGCTCTGTGGCTGTGGACACCACAGTGGCACTTGAACCATCACCTGGAGGCCCTTTAGGTGCCTGTGAAGTTGTTGCCACAGCACTGTTCCTCCTGTTTGCTGAGGAGGCTTTCCTGCCTCCTCCTTCTCCTACAACTTGTTTTTTTCCCTTTAAGAAAAATTGGTTTTTGTGGGGCAAAAATCAAAGATACAGCTGTATGCCCTCACCCAGAGGAGGCTCTGGACCTTGGAGGGTGGGTCTGGGTCAGGAAGTGTTTAATGTGAACAATGTGGTTGGGCAAAGCCAAACCACCCTCCCTGAAGCCTCTCGACCTTGTTCCTTGTAGGTGAACGGTTATGACGTGGGGCTGCCGTATTTCCACCCCTCTGGCCGCCTGGAAATCTACCGGACTGACAACAGCACCGTGATGGAGTCTGAGGGGCTCCTGGCCATCAGCTACTACGACTCCGGCCTCCTGGAGATCCGCCTCTCCACCTCCTACTTCAACTGCACCGGCGGCCTCTGCGGCCTCTTCAATGACAACTCCAGCGACGAGTTCAGCCTGCCCAAGGGCAAGTTCACGGACAACCTGGAGCTCTTCCTGGAGAGCTGGACCACCTTCGACGAGATCTGCAACGGGGAGTGCGGGGACCTGCTCATGGCTTGCAACAACGACTCGGAGCTGCTCAAGTCCTACAGGAGCCGCTCCAGCTGCGGCATCATCAACGACCCCACCAACAGCTCCTTCCTGGAGTGTCACAGCGTGGTCAACGTCTCGGCCTACTACAGGACGTGCCTCTTCCGCCTGTGCCAGAGCGGGGGCAACGTGTCGGAGCTGTGTGACTCGGTGGCACGCTACGCCAGCGCCTGCAAGAACGCCGACGTGGACATCGGCCAGTGGAGGAGCCACAGCTTCTGCCGTGAGTCCACCAAAGCTTTTCATCACCCAGGGTGGGGAGAAGGGGGTTTGGAACCCACCAGACACAGGCAGAGTCTTTTCGTTGGGGATTTGTGGACTTGCAGAGCAGCTTTTTGTGCGGGATGGTGGAATCACAGGCAGTAGTTTCTGGTGCCAGCAGAGACGCATTTCCTAGGGAAGCGGCTTCAGGGTGGCATTTCAGGAGGCAGCAGAAGTTTTATGGTGCGCTGTAGGAGCATTCCAGAGCCGCAGATGGTGTCTGGTGGTGCGGTACTCCACCAGCAGAGGATAATTTGAATAACGCTGGGTTTTAGCTGCCGCTGTAAACTTGCCGTGGATGGGAGAACATTCATAATTCAGAAACAAATGTGAAAAATCCCGAGTGTGGAAGTAGATGGTGGTTAGGCTGTGGCTGTCTCTGCCTCAGATGTTTCAGGGAGGTATTTGTTTGGGAAATAACAGGAGGAGACATCACTTGGCACATGGCAGGACAGAGCTGAGATGTGAGGGGGGTGATGGCTGAGGGGAGAAGGGGTTGCAAAGGGAATGGGATGAGCCAGTGGCCACAAGATGCTGGGACTGTTTGCCCTTTTCCCCCTGAATCCGTCACCACCCGCTTTTTGCCTGTTCCTCACCCCGTGCTGTCAGAGCTGGGGGGGCTCAGGCTCTGTGTTTGCCGGCCCTGCAGCTCTCTCCTGCCCAGAGAACAGCCACTTCGAGGAGTGCATGAGCTGCGTGGAGACCTGCGAGAGCCTGGCCTCGGGCCCCGTGTGCAGGGACACGTGCTCGGAGGGCTGCCAGTGCGACGAGGGCTTCGCCCTGCGCGGCACCCGCTGCATCCCCCGCCGCGAGTGCGGCTGCAACTTCGAGGGCCGGCAGCTGGCCACCAACCAGACCTTCTGGATGGACATCTCCTGCCACTTCCTGTGCTACTGCAACGGCTCGGACAACAGCGTGTACTGTGAGAACGTGTCCTGCAAGGATGATGAGTATTGCCTGGAGGAGAACGGCCTCTACTACTGCCACGTCCGCACCGACGCCTCCTGCATCATCTCAGGCTACGGCCACTACCTGACTTTTGACGGCTACTCCTTCGACTTCCAGAGCAGCTGTGAGCTGGTGCTGTGCACCACCATCTCCCGGCCCATGGTGGAGCGCTCGGACACGTTCCCAGCGTTCACTGTCACAGCCAAGAACGAGGATCGGGACACCTCTCTGGCCCTGTGGGTGAAACAGGTCGAAGTGGAAGTCTTTAATTACAACATCGTCATCCACCGTGCCTACAAATACACCGTGCTGGTGAGTGCAGGGCCATGAGGGCTGTGGTTGTTTCTGCAGGTGTGGCTCCCAAACTGCAGAGCAATTCCCTAGACACAGCCTGCAAGGTTTTCTGGGGGTCAGGTCATGCTTGGGCTCATCCTAGGGTGCTGCCAGGCACAGCTTTTGGAGGGGGTTTCTGTTTTGGCTGCCTTGTTTTGGGTGTGGAGGTGAGGTCAGCAAGGACTTTGCTCTGGGAATGCCTCATTTGTGTCCTTCTGTGGAGCTCCCACCGTGATTCTCCCTCACAGTGTTCCTTGTTTCCTCCTTGCAGATCAATGACGAGCGTCTCTACCTGCCCCTAAAGCTGGGCCAGGGCAAAGTGAACATTTTCGCCTTCGGTTTCCACATCGTAGTGGAGACCGACTTTGGGCTGAAGGTGGTGTACGACTGGAAGACCTTCCTGTCTGTCACCATCCCACGGGGCTTCCAGAACCTCACCTACGGCCTCTGCGGCCGCTACAACGGCAACCCCGAGGACGACCTGGTGGCCGCAGGGGGGACACCGGCCACCAGCATCAGCGACTTCGTGCAGAGCTGGGCCAAGCGGGACGCGTTCTGCCGCGTGGGCTGCGGCGACCGCTGCCCGGCCTGCGGCAAGGTGGAGGGCTTCTGGAAGCCCCAGCAGCTCTGCAGCCTCATCCCCAGCCAAAGCGGCGTCTTTGCCAAGTGCCACAGCAAGATCAACCCCGGCTTCTTCTACAAGAACTGCCTCTTTGACACCTGCGTGGATGGGGGGGCCATGCAGACAGCCTGCAGCTGGCTGCAGAACTACGCCAGCACGTGCCAGACTCAGGGCATTGCCATCACTGGCTGGAGGAACTTCACCTCGTGCTGTAAGTGCCACCCTTCTTTTCCTGGGGTGCCAGGGAGGGGGGAGGCTGATGGCCTGGCAGCCAGTCCCTCCCACAGTTGCTGGGTGAGGTGGGTGAAGTCTGGGACACCACATTCTCTTGGAGTTGTTACGAACTGCATGTGGTACAGCAGGAGCAGGGATGGAAAAGGGGAAGTCTCAAGCTCAGAAGGGACAGGGATGAAAAAGGAGAAACCCGAAGCTCAGAAGGGACAGGGATGGAAAAGGAGAAGCCTCCAGCTCAGAAGGGACAGGGATGAAAAAGGAGAAACCCGAAGCTCAGAAGGGACAGGGATGGAAAAGGAGAAGCCTCCAGCTCAGAAGGGACAGGGATGAAAAAGGAGAAACCTGAAGCTCAGAAGGGACAGGGCTGAAAAAGGGGAAGCCTCAAGCTCAGAAGGCATTAGCCATCCCCCCACTGTTAACCAGGGATTGTATTAGTCAGCCTCAAAGCCAGCAGTTCGTGTTTGCTCTAATGAAGCTGCAGCTCCCTGTCAATAAGATGATGATGTGCTGTTCAATCAGGCTCCTGGGGATGGGGACTGCATGGCTCCCTGGCAGCCAATCTGTCTGGCAAATCAGATGGGAAGTAATTGTCTTTGCTAACGAGACTGAAAATTAAATTTGTGTTGTTTTTCCCTTCTAACAAGCAAGCTTATGGCTCCAGGGCCCTGCTCTCACGGGGTGGTGAGGCCATGGACTGGCACCATGCAGGACAGGTCTGAATCAGTCCCTGGTGGGGCGCCAGGTTGGTTGTGTCCATGGAGCTAATCTGTGTCTGTCTTGTCCCCTGCTCAGCTGTCAGCTGTCCCCCCAACAGCCACTACGAGAGCTGTGTGTCCCTGTGCCAGCCCCGGTGTGCCGCCATCCGGCTGAAGAGCGACTGCAGCCACTACTGTGTGGAGGGCTGTCAGTGTGACCCCGGCTACGTCCTCAATGGCAAGAGCTGCATCCTGCCCCACAACTGTGGCTGCTACTCTGATGGCAAATACTATGAGGTACGCGGCTCTTGGGGTTTGCTCCCTCCCTCTGGATGATATTTCTGGGCAGAGTTTGAGCAGGGATGACAGTCAGGCTGGGCTGTAGAGAGAGAGGGATGTCCTTCCCCGATATGCTGCACAGGGAGTCTTTCTATCCAAAAAAATTGTCACACAGCTGTTGGGTGAAGGCGACCTGGGTGTCAGGCACAGGAGGACACTGGTGGAGGCAGGATGGAGGAAAGGGTGGTGACTGGGAAGACTCTTTGATAAGTACCCAACTCCAGTATTGTATGACAACACTGTTCTAGGTATTCCACACATGGTAGTTTTACTGTTTCACATGAAATTTCCTTTTTCGTAGCTGCTGGATGTCACTGAGGGATTTGATGCAGCAGAGTGCTGTGCTTACAGCGTTGCTCACGTTTTAGTGGGCTGTATTTCATGCCAGTGAAACTGTTCTGTGGAAGGTGCCTTTGCTCCGTGAGGAGCCAGTACTGGGGTGCTGCCAAATGGGGTTCCTTGCAGATGGGTTGGTGGCTGGCAGGGTGCGGGAAGGAGGCCAAGGAGGTATTTTTAGCACTGTGGTTTTTGTGTGTGCACAAGAGGTGAGGGAGGTTGTGGTGGCACTGCAAAGCTGTGTGCGGGTAGCAGATAGTGCAAGGTAGGTGCAAGCTGCCAGTGTGCTCTTCACACCTTTTCCTCTGCCCTCATTGCCCGCTCTTTGCTTGTCGTGTGACAGAGGGGTGTAAACCTTGTCCCAAACACCCGCAGAGGGTGACGGGGCAGCCGGTGACGGGTCCCTCTTTCAGCCCAAGCAGCTCTTCTGGAACGGGGACTGCACCCGGCGGTGCCGCTGCTTCCGGCGCAACCTGATCCAGTGCGACCCCCGGCACTGCAAGTCGGACGAGGAGTGCGCGCTGCGCAACGGCGTCCGCGGCTGCTTCAGCACCCGCAGCTCCTTCTGCCTGGCGGCCGGCGGCGGCGTCTTCCGCACCTTCGACGGCGCCTTCCTGCGCTTCCCCGCCAACTGCGCCTTCGTCCTCTCCACCATCTGCCAGAAGCTGCCCGACTTCTCCTTCCAGCTCATCATCAACTTCGACAAGTGGTCCTCGCCCAACCTCACCATCATCTCCCCCGTGTACTTCTACATCAACGAGGAGCAGATCCTCATCAGTGACAGGAACACCGTCAAGGTGAGGTCTCCTCCGGAGTGGGACTGGGGAGGGGACACTGGATGGCACTCCAGGCTGCACAATGGTCTCTACAAGGGCCCCAGACTACTGTCGAAGTTTTCCCAGCTGGGATAGTGGGGAGCAGCCTTGGAACCATTTACGAGTGGCTCACGCCCACATCCGTAGGCAGAGGATATGGGAGGGACGTCAGCTTCGTGTCTTCTCTCACGCCAGGTGAACGGAAGCCACGTGAGCATCCCCTTCGTCACGGGGCTGTCCACCAAGATCTTCAGCCAGGAGGGCTTCCTGGTCATCGACTCCAGCCCCGACATCCAGATCCGCTACAACGGCTTCAACGTCATCAAAATCACCATCGGCGAGCGGCTGCAGAACAAAGTGTGCGGCCTCTGCGGCAACTTCAACGGCGACCGCACCGACGACTACGCCACGCTGCGGGGCAAGCCGGCCGTCAGCAGCGTGGTGCTGGCGCAGAGCTGGAAAACCAACGGCATGCAGAAGAGGTGAGTGGACAGACAGCCCTTTCCCACCAGGCGGGAGCGGGAATGGGAGCAGGGCTGGCCGTGAAAGGAGCCCCCACGACGTGTCCGGTGCCCACAGCTGTAACGAGCTGCAGTACTCGCAATACGCCGCCTCCTGCGACAACGTCCAGATCCAGCAGCTGCAGAGTGACAGCTACTGCCTGAAGCTGACCGACATGAAGGGCTTCTTCCAGCCCTGCTATGGCCTCCTGGACCCGCTGCCCTTTTACGAGTCCTGCTTTCTGGATGGCTGCTACAACCACAAGAAGGTCCAGCTGTGCGGCTCGCTGGCCGCCTACGGAGAGGCCTGCCGGACCTTCGGCATCCTGGGCACCGAGTGGATCGAGAAGGAGAATTGCTGTAAGAGAACTGGGGCTGTCCAGGTCCAGGGGAGCCATGTCCCGCTGGGGAGAGGGGCTGGAGGTGGCTGCTCTGCGCTCTGAGGGTAAAAGTTGTGTTTGTGCTGTGTCTTGTGCTGTTTAGCAGGAGTGGTGGAAGATCCCTGCGTGGGCGCCGACTGCCCCAACCGCACCTGCGAGCTGGACAATGGCGGGGAGCTGTGTGGCTGCATCGAGCCCCCGCCCTATGGGAACAGTGAGTCCTCTGCTCCTGGCCCTATGGGAACAGTGAGTCCTCTGCTCCTGGCTGTGGGGTCAGTGCCGAGCTCCACTTTGGGCCATTGTGCCACAGGGGCTTTGGGAAGGGACGTGCCGAGGGCTGTGACCTCTGCCAAGACACGTTTTCCTGACCATGCAGAGTTCAGGAGGGGAGCAGAGAGCAGGGAACAGCTTTTCTGGGGGGCACATTATGGGCATCTCTGTCTTGGGAGCACTTTGAGCAGCAGGGATGGAGGATGGGCAGGGCACACCACAGGAGAAGATCCCAGCCCAGTTCTGGTGGTGGAAAGAAGTGCCAAGGGGCCATTTGTGGTGATCTAAAGTTGTCTCATCTCCTCCCCTAGCCACCCACGACATCATTGATGCGGAGGTGACCTGCAAGGCCGCCCAAATGGAGGTGTCCATTTCCAAGTGCAAACTGTTCCAGCTGGGCTTTGAGCGTGAGGGCGTGCGGGTCAACGACCGCCACTGCCCTGGCATCGAAGGGGAGGACTTCATCTCCTTCCAGATCAACAACACCAAAGGCAACTGTGGCAACCTGGTGCAGGTGAGCTGGGACACAGGGCACACAGGGCTGGGAGTGTGGGACAGTCCAGGGTTGGGGCAGGTCAGTGCAAGTGATGCTTGGGAGGTGCTTTAGTGGGCTGGGGGTCAAGGAGAACAGAGGAAGGTTTTGTAGAGTAAGGATGAAATTCCAAGCCCTTTCTGGCCAGAGGTGGAGGGGCAGCAGGGCTCTTGTCACACAGCTAATTTAGAGCTCCTCATCAGGAGCAGGGAAGCGGGGACAGCTGGAATTAAGCAGTGCCCTGTGTTCCCTCTGCAGTCCAACAGCACTCACATAGTGTACAAGAACACGGTGTGGATCGAGAGCGCCAACAACACGGGCAACATCATCACCCGGGACAGGACCATCAACGTGGAGTTTTCCTGTGCCTATGAGCTGGACATCAAGATCTCCCTGGATTCAGTGGTGCGGCCAATGCTCAGGTAGGAGCAGGGTCCATTACACAGATGGGTGAGGCAGTGCTTGTTCTGAAGCAAGGCAACAATTTGGGGATTCAAAACCTTTCCTCCATCTGAGCCAGTATTTTTTTGCCATCGTTAGCGTGATTAACCTGACGGTGCCGACTCAGGAAGGGAGCTTCACCACCAAGATGGCCCTGTACAAGAACTCATCCTACAAGCACCCGTACCGGCAGGGCGAGGTGGTGCTCACCACCCGGGACGTGCTCTACGTGGGGGTCTTTGTGGTGGGGGCCGACTCCAACCACTTGATCCTGATGCTGAACAAGTGCTACGCCACCCCCTCACGGGACAGCAACGACAAATTGCGCTACTTCATCATCGAGGGAGGGTGAGTGACCATGAGCCCCGATGGTTTTCATGGTGTCTGTTGGTACTCAAAGGGTGGTGGCATCAGCTGGGACAAGGACCTTTTGGCCAATGAGATGGTTGGTCAAAATCTGGAGAGGGTGAGGAGCAGTGTTGTTAGAGCAGCAGTTAATTTGCTCGGTGTAGACACAGCCAGAAGCCCTGTGTGTGACAGAGCACCTGGTGCAGAGAGAAACACCTTCCTCGTGTCAGCAATGCCACGGGCAGCACCTGTCTGTAGGAGACAGGGGGATATGGATCATGGCACAGGCATTTTGGGAAGTGCAAATACAAACTGGGAATGCTATAGAGAGGTGACAGAGGCAGGGCATGACACCCTTGTCCAGACAAGCCATGGCAGGATCTAAGCACCCCACTGTGGGACCTGGGGTGAGGGACCTTATGGGGGACAGGCACCCCTTGAGGGAGGGTCCCGGTCACAGGAGGGTGGTGCTGAGCATCTGTGCTTTGCACAGGTGCCAAAACATGAAGGACAACACCATTGGCATAGAGGAGAACGGGGTGTCACTGACGTGTCGCTTCCACGTCACCGTCTTCAAGTTCATCGGGGACTACGACGAGGTTCACCTGCACTGCGCCGTGTCCCTCTGCGACTCCGAGAAATACTCCTGCAAAATCGTGAGTGGGGCAAGAGCAGAGGGGTGGATTGCTTCGTGCGAAGGGCTTTTCCAGAGTGCAGTGAGCCCTGTTGATCTGGCATCGGAGAGGTGACCAGAGATGTAGTCCTAGGGGTGAGATGGGAGGGTTGTGTCCCTCTAGGCATGGGGGGAGATGCTCCATCACAGGCAGCTCACCTTGGGACCTATGCTCTCTGAGCCTGGTTGCAGGGTCCCTCTGGGAGCTGAGACAGCTCTAGGGGCACAGAGAGGGCCCAGGCAGAGGTTGAGGGTGACAGAGGTGGCATTTATCCCCAAACAGAACTGCCCTCAGCACACGAGGATGGCCGGTGCCTTCGCCGAAGAGTCCAAGGAGCAGATCCTCTCAGTGGGGCCGATCAGGAGGAAGCGTAAGTGTGGGACCCCAGGGAAGGCTGGGAGGGTCTGTCTGCCATCCCAGCCTCAGGCAGCCAAGGATCAGGGGTCTGGGAGCATGGCTCAGGTGTCCCCCTTTGCTGTTTGTGCCCAGGATCGGACTGGTGCGAGGACAACGGAGGCTGTGAGCAGATCTGCACGAGCCGGGCGGATGGGCCTTTGTGCAGCTGTGTGACAGGGACACTGCAAGGGGACGGAAAGAGCTGCAGGGGCAAGTACTGGGGTCAGGGTGGGCACAGCAGGGGACTGTCACCCCCAAACTGAGGGGCTGTGGGGTGAGCAGCATGGGGAGGGTGGCTGGGACATGCGATGTGCTGCAGACAGGAGGGGTGTGGAGGGCAGGGAGCCAGATGTGCGCTGTCCCTGTCACCTGAGGGCTGTGAAGCCACTGCTGGCGGGTTCTGAAGAGCTGGCAGGCAGCTGCAAGGGAGGTGATGGTACCTGCAGGGTGCAGGGCGGGATAGAGTAAATGCCATGGGCAGAGTTTGGGGGCCCAGCAATGAGGTCAGGCACTTGGGTGGGTACCAGACTGGCAGGATTTGAGGGGCATCTGGGAGGAAAGCACCCACTGCACGTGTGCCAGAGCCCCAGCTCACGTGGGTCTCCTTGTGTTGGCAGCCTCCAGCTCTTCAGGGGAGCACCGTGCCCGAGTGACCCTGCTGCTGGCGGCCCAGCTGTGGCTGTGGCTGCGCTCGGCTCCGCGGCACCTGACCTCGTAGGCGCGGCCCCGCCGCCCAGCCAAAAACTGTTCTCGCGTCAGCCTGAGTCTTTGTAGGGTAGGAGACAGCCCCCCCGCAGTGGCCACGCTGCTGCCAACCCGGCCACGCTGCGAGGAGGCCAAGGGACGTGACCTGGAGAGCGATGGGATGTGGACCCGGGCGTGGAGGGGACACGCGGCCGGCGCAGCGGCAGCAACGGCGAGACAGAGCTGGATGTTTGCCAGCAGCGATGTGGGACTGGGGTTTGGGGTTTTTTTGCAGCTTTCCATCGTTGATGTGGACTCAAGGAGGAGTTTTGAAGCTTCTCCCCGGGCTTCCCTTGTAGGGTGCACTGTAGGTGGCCCACACGGCCATGGGTAGCGTGGGACGGGATGGAGCGCACACTGTCCCCTCACATGGACAGCTGTGGGTCTCCACTGTCCTTGGGGGCTGCCACCAGGGTCTTATGAGCTCACAGACTCAACCAGAGGTAGGTGTTGGGGCACAGGTCATGGCCAGAGCAGTGCACTGCCATCACTGGATGTTGTGACACCTTGGGACCCTGTCACCCTCTGACTCTCCGGAGTAGAGGTGGTGCTGAGGATGAGCCAAACTCGTCCATGGGGGTCTGGAAATCTTGGCACTGTGCTGTGGTGGTGACAAGCTGGTGCCAGCACTTGGAAAGAGGTGCTTTCTGGTGGGCAGGAACAAGAGTCAGAGGAAGGAGGGATGGAATTCCTGCCGCGTTTGCGTGGTGCGCAAGGGTTGAGGGTCAGAGCCAGGGTTGGGGTCTGCGGGCACAGGGCAGCGTTGGGGTGCCCGGTGGAAGAGTGGGGAGCAGCCTTGGGGTGCTGGTGGGTTTGGGGGCTGTCTGTGTTGGTGTCTTGTCTCGTGTTTGTACTCTGTGAATCGGCTGCGTGGGAATAAAAAGTGTTGTAATCCTTCGTAAGCACCGGCTCCTGTGTGATGGGGCGAGCACGGGGAGCAGCAGCAGGGGCTGGAAGGACACCAAGGCTGCAGAGAGCCCCTGGGAGGGCTGGGGAGGGACTTGTGGGGTGCCAGGCAGGGCCATATCAGAACTGAGGGCAGGGGTTGGGGCTGGAGTGGGGGTCTGGCAGGTTTGCTGTGGGATGGGCTGGGATGTAGGGCAGGAGGAGCAGAGGAGATTGGGGTTCTGGGGCAGCAGGAGGGCAGCTGCTTCCCCTTGCCCCAGGAGAAGAGGTGGGGAGCAGGATGTGGATTCTCTGCATGTTCTCTGCCTCTCAGCTCTCTCTCTGTTCCTCCGTGCCCTGTGTGTGCGTGTTAGCTCTGAAATCGCCTCTTCACCCCTTTTTTCTCCCTGTGGCTGCCTCTCTCCTGCCTCATTCCCCCATCTCTGTGCCCCTCTGCTCTCTGTGCCCAGCCTGTGCCTCTCCTGGCTGCCTCTGCTCTCTCTGTCCTCACTCTCTGCTCTCTCTCTGTGCCACTCTTCCATCCCTCTCTTGTCTCTGTGCTCACTCTCAGCTGAGTCCGCTCTTTCTCTGCCTCTCTGCCTTTGGTTTCTTTGCTCTTTGCCCTCTCTCTGCCCACGTTTGCTCTCTGCCCTCTCTGCTCCCTCTGCCCCTGTGCCCTCTGCCTCTCCCTCTTCGCTCTCCAGGTCTCCTGGCTCTCTCTCCAGTCTCTGCTCACCTCCTCCTGGCCCGGGCCGTGTCTCCTGCCCTTATCTCAGCATTAATTAATGAGCTGGCGAAAGCTGACAGGAGCGTGGGTGTGCTGTTCCTATGGAA
>VZRV01007181.1:4072-85814 GCA_013398115.1 Falcunculus frontatus
TCTTTTCCTTTAATGATTGAAGCTTTCCAACCCTCCGAAAGGGGCAGCTTAGTTGAAACCAATAAAAACTGGAGCGGAAAGCTTGCCAAAAGCCTTGGCTCCCTGAAGAGTGCAGGTGGAGAGAGGAGATGGGAGCTGCAGGGGGGAGGCGAGCGAGGCCCTGTGGTTCTCTCGGAAAGAAAAAACCCCAGCCCTCGACCTCCCCTGTGCCAGTGAGGTTTTCCCACCCCTCCATCCCAGTGGTGTTCAGGCCACAGGGTCCCATCCGCTGCCGGAGAGCCCTCGGGTGTCTCCGGGTGCTGGGGGGTCCCAGACCCCATGGAGGAGCGATGGGTGTTGGGTCTCCGGGGCCCCCTCGGCCCCGAGCTGACACTCTCATTCCTGCCTTTAGAAGGGAAATGTGTGGCCTGGGGCATCGGCGACCTGCTGCCTCCCCTTTGATGCCTGCATATCAGACATAGCCATGCCAAAGAAAGAATTTCATTTTGAAGTGGCATCAGCTAAAGGCGAGCGCCTTTCAGCTGCCTGACAGGGCAATTACACACATCTCCCTCGATAACCCCGGGTCGGGTGGGAAAAGGGGTCTCCGGGCCCCCCGGCAGCCCTGGATGTGGGGCAGCCGCTGTGGGAGGGTACCTTGGAAAAAAAAATTAAAAAATCTCAGTGACTTTACTAAAAAGAAAGAGGCTTCTCCCAGGTTTGCTTTCCTGTTTGTCGGTGCATCCCGGGTTGTCCTGGAGGCTGTGAGGGTATTGTGGAGCTGAGCAGCATCTGCACAAATGCCTCTTGGATTTAGGTCATTCTTGTTGGAGGAGCCTCCAACTGCTTTGCTGCGTTCCTGCTGCTTTATGGAGCTGTTTATTTTGGTGCTTCTTTTTGCATTGCCTTTCAATGATGAAATCAAAGTTTTGACCCTGTGGAGGCACAGGCACTTGCTTTTCCATAGGTGCTGCTCTTGTCCTGAGGCCTTTGGGACATTTTCCTTTGCCTGGGCTGGTGAGATCCTACTTGTGGTGTTCTGGTCAGAAACTGTAGGAAAAAAGTCAACTGTTAAAAAAGAAAATCAAAACTAAGTATTTTAATTATGTAAAATTTATAGGAGTCTAAACTGTGGCTATAAACCTGCTGACAGTAAACGTGATCTCAGTGACAAAATACTCATAGATGCATTAAGGGATTTATTCATCACAGCTGAACTTCTGCATTTTGCACAGGGGCTGAGGGTTCCCATCCCCATGTGTGTCCTTGTCGCATGTGGGTGGCAAACTGCTGCATACATAACCTTGTGTGATTGGAGAGGCACTTAGTGAAATTCTCAAACTACTAAATCATTTAAAAATAGGAAAACACAGTGAAATTGTAGAGGAGCCAGAATTAGTCCCTTTCTAGTTTCCATCTGATAGCCAGTGGTGTTCTTTCCCCACCACTTCAATTTATGCTGGGTTTTACTGGTGTTGACCTGGGCTCTCTTCACCATCCTGTCAAGGAGGAGTGGGGTTGCTTTTGGGAAGTGATGCGCTGGTGCAGAGAGACCCTGGAATTCCACACAGTATTTCAGGCCATTGTTTTGTTCATTTCTTGCAGCAGTTATGGGGTTTAATCCTGTGCTGGAATGAACGTGGTGACTGATCCTGTCTGTTTTCCGAGTGCTCCGTGCCATGGAAGTGCCAGTTTGGTTTCAGCAGGGAGTGAGCTGGAGTGAAGCTTAGTCTCAGGCAACCAGAGCTTATCTTTGCTTAAAAATATGACAAATTTATCGTGCCATCATCCCTCTGACCGTGGAACTTACTCTTTGCAAATGTGACTTGTTTCAGAGGGAGAGCTGTGTTTGTGTTGGCCGGTGCAGGGATCCCTGGGAGGTCTGAGATAAGGCATATCAGTTTAATCCCCCCTTTATTCAATCCAAGCTGTGAACGAAAGGGGAGCAGGTTTGAAGGTGGGTGTGCAGCCACTTCCCACCATCTGGTGTCCTTCTGGCAGCTGTGCCCATGGACCAGCATCCCCAGAAGTGTGAGCTGGATGGGAGATGCTCTGCAGCTCACCACAACGAGACTTCTCTGTGCCTTCACCAGGACAGCTGTGGCTTTGGATACCTAAAAAGTACTGTGCACCTGGCTTACGGGTATAGGAAATGAGGAGAAGATCTCAGTGGGATTTGCCAGCTCCCTGCACTCCAAAGGTCACAGTGGTGGTGGTGAGAGCCACTTGGTGCTCTGGAATGATGTTATTGCTGAGCACAGGTGAGAGTGTGGGGTCAGGTGTGCTGGAAAACGGGGTCCCAGGCTCTGCCATGTGTCAGGAGCTCCCCCCGGAGACCATCCCCAACCCTTTCCCTCTTGGCTTGTAGGATCCTGAGAGTCTTCAGGCAGGACTTTCTTCTCCCAGGTGTAAATCCACGCCCAAGTCCAAGCTCACAGCATCACGTTGAGCAAAGCTGCTGCCCCGGAGCTGCCGTGGCTGAGGAGGCTGCACAGACAGGCAGGATTTGCTTGTGGCCACAGGGGCAGAGGCTTTGCAAATTAGTTTCTAAAAACGCAAATGGGTTTGGAAGAGAAGCACCGAGGTTTGCACGTTGCTATTCTGGGAGGAGCACGGAGGCTTTGCTGCAGAGCCAGCAAAGGAAGACTGGGCCCTTCCCTGCTGCAGTGCTTGGATACCTCTGGAAAACTTCTCACCCATCACAAAATGACGAGCACAGTCAGGCTGGGATGGCTTGGAAATCTTGGCATCAACAGAGGCTCTGTTCTCTTTGTCCTGGGGTTTCATAGCATGAGAGCAGGTCTGAAAGTCCTCTGCTGTCAAGTCTGTATCTGCAATCACAGGACTGAAACAGGTAAGAGGAGATATCTCTGACCCCCTATAGTTAAGGATCTTGAGCACAGAGAGATGAAGAAACTCGGGCAGAGTCAAGTATGAAGAGCAGGCAGAGCCAGAAGAGGTATCTGACACCTCAGTCCATGTCCTGTGGTATGGCACAAAACTCTTCTCTGGTCTAGAGTCTGGCCTTCTGAAGATCCATCACTTCACCTCAAACCAGAGGTGGATTCCTGTATAACATAAATGGAGAGGAAGCTACAAATTCTGTGTTATTTTCTAGGCAGGAGTGATAATGACAGGGAGCATCAGAAATGGCCCAGAAAATGCTCATCCACTTCATGGATCCTGCATTCAAGTTTGAAAGTGTAAAATAGGATTTTCAATACCCTATTTTCACCTGTCTTCTTAAAGAAGTGCCTCAAACTTGCTCCTTAGTTGACTGCAGAGCACCCACTAAGACACAAGCAGTGAAGTAAAAATTCCATCAGTCACTTGCACCTTACCAGAGCCCAAAAACGTCTGAAGGTTCCATGGGGAACTCTGGCTCTGCTGGATCAGCTGTGAGTTATTTATTCCACCCATCAGATGAAAAAAAATGTCCTGGGACTTTGGTTCTCAGTGGCCCATCCAGAACTTGCCCCAGCTTGGACCTCTGTGCTGGTTTTCACTCTGTCAGCATTTTTCACCCACTGCCTCCTGCTCATGCCTCAATTCCATATTTTGCACGAGAATAGCAAGATCCCATTGATCCTTTGTGTTCTCCCAGAACTCTGGTTTGGCTTTGTGGAGAGCTGCTCTGAGCCCATTTGCTGAGCAATGGCAGTGGAGTTAATGGGATCCATGTCCACGAGAGGCATCATGGAATCACAGAATACTTTGGGATGGAAGGAACCTTTAAAGGGTATAGAGTCCAATCTCCTGCAATGAGCAGGGACATAAAATCTCAGAGTCCCAGAATGGCTTGTGTTGGAAGGGACCTTAAAACTCATCTTGTTCCAACACCCCTGCCATGGGCAGGGGCACCTTCCACTATCCCAGGTTGCTCCAAGCCTGGTCCAAGCTGGCCTGGAACACTTCCAGGGATGGGGTATCACTCCCGGCCCCAGAACTGTGCTACAGACCACAAGGACTGCCTGGACCTTTTGCTCAAACAAGGCCATCACCAGTAGGATTTCATCCTAGGAAGGACCTGTGATGAGCTGCCCATGACAAAACATCAGGGTGCCAAGGAAATCCTTATCCAAACCCTACGCTTTGGATCTGTCCCCGTGCTCCAGGTGTGGCTGCATCTCGAGGTATTTTACACCATCAGCATTTCTTCCAGTCTTCCTTCAGGTGCTGGCACAGAATGTGTTTATAGATGCATATTTTCCTTTCCACTCTTGGTCTGATTCTCCTTTTTCCTGGAGATCACAGATGTGCAGATCACATGGGAGACCACATGGTTCCCAGAAGAGACATTGGCTCCCAGTTCTATCAGACTGTGGATGGGAAATGTTGAAGTTACTCTATATTCACAATGAAAAAAAGGTAAAAAGTCCACTTAGTGTTGTGGGAGAAGGCAGGAGCACAGCAGGCCTGTAATAACTTTTTTCTTCAGCACCCATCAGTCTCAGCTATTTACAGGTCAGAGCTTCCAGATCCAAAATCAGGGTCACTGTATTTAATAGGCCACTGTGAACTTCACTTCCAGTAATTTATAGAATTACTTTATAAATCTTATAATTTTTTTTTCTCAGTGTAATCCTGTACCAGAGATTCCCACACTTCGTTTATCCATTCCTTTTGAGCTGTTGCCTTTTATTGGTTTCGAAACCATCACCTAGAAGTTCATCTTCATGCCCCACAGTACTTATGTTTTTGGACACAGTGAAATCCCACAGGCAAAGAGAAAGTGGTTTTCCAAGTAACCCACCCATCCCTCACCTGTTCCTTCAGTAATATGAGATTATGTGTTATGAAGTGACCTCCTGATACTGACAGTGCTCTTTTACATATCAGATTTGAGGGAAGATGGTGACAATCTGCATTGCTGTTGCTGGCTTTGTGGGTTTTTCCTGGGCAGTAATGCACACCTGTTATTTAGTACTGGAATCCTTCACGCCAAGATTAGCTCAGAAATGCCAAATTGATTTTACACCTCACCAGGGGAGCCCTGGACAGGATGGGGAGGTTGAAGGACGTTTAATAGGGAATTAAATAAATAGAAGCAAACACTCTGCTTGAATGCCACACTAAGCAGTTGTCTCAAAGGAGGAGGACTGGGGAGCTCAGGGAAGAGCCACCCATGTCCTTTGTTCCCTGTCTTTTGGAGCAACCTGGTCTAGTGGAAGGTGTCTCTGCCCATGGCAGGGGGTGGAACAAGATGAGCTTCAAGGTCCCTTCCAACCCAAACCATTCTGTGATTCTATGAAAATGCTTCTCCAGGCTGGGAAAAGCTCTCTGGGGAGCAGGGAGTAAATGGATGAAGTTGTGGGTTGGGTTGGGGCTGGTGGAAGCAGCACAGCCCCAGCAGTGCTTCGCTGGCTGTTAATGGCTGGGCTCTGGGGGCTGAGCTCTGGATCTGCTCTGAGGGCACCTCACGCTGCTGGGCTGGTCCTGGAGGGGAGTTTCTTGCTGTTGTTCAATATCAGAGGAAAACTGGGCCCTTATTCCCTCAGTGTCTCCTACTTGGATGTCTGAGGAGAAGGGCTCCAGCCCCACGTGGCACTGCCCTCCTGCTCCTCACCACAGGAACCCCCATCCAAGGGCCTTCACATCATGAATGCCTCTGGCAGAGGCACCAAGCAAGACATCCTGTGGAACACCCTGCTCCTTCCCACTTCTGGGCTCAGAGCATCAGAAACAGGTATTTCTAGGTGTCACTTGAAGAGATTTAATATATACAGCTTGAGGAGTTGCTATTTATTTTGGTGTTTAAAAGGATTAAAAATAATCGTGGCAGTGTTCCTTGAAAGACAGTTTGTAGAGTTGGAGAGTTTCCCAGTAAGAGGCAGTCCCCAAGGATCATTTGCAAAGATAATATTTTTAATTTGATTAACCAATGGTAGCACTGAGCAGGACTCACATGTGCCTCAGTAGCAGGGTGGAATTTGGGAGCAAAA
This sequence comes from Falcunculus frontatus, assembly GCA_013398115.1. Taxonomy (NCBI): domain Eukaryota; kingdom Metazoa; phylum Chordata; class Aves; order Passeriformes; genus Falcunculus; species Falcunculus frontatus. Next base: position 9,994 of record VZRV01007181.1, read on the forward strand.
TTTGGTGGTACAAGCACTGAAATGTAGTGAGAAGGGTTCCACGGAGAGCTGAGCAGTTCTCTTGGATATGGCAGAAAACAAAGACCTGGGGATTTTGCTGGTCAGAAAACAACTCGATAGGGCCCAAATTAGACTTGGGATGGATGAAGTAAGGATTTTCCCCTAGAGCTGCCAAAGGCAGGGCTAAATGCTGACTGGTTTTCTCATCCCTGCATTCATGGGGAGTTGTTTCAGACCTTACTGGGCTGGTATCAGGATCAAACAACCTTAGGGAACAGCCTGGTCTGGTTCTGCCAGGAAAATGGGAGGCTGGAGGGGAATTCTGTGTGTGTCTTGGGGTAAATACCAATGAGAGGCAAGGGCTGCTCATCTCTGAGTAGGGACATTTGGAGAACTGGGAAAAAAAAATCCAGTTATCAGAAATGAGATCCCAGATGGGCCACTCAGGTCAGAAATCTGTCCTCGTTTGGAGGTGACTCCTCTTTACCAATGGGAAAGCAAAATGTGGTTCTCAGGAGAGCAGAGAGCAGCTCTCCCCTGCTCAGGGTCTCTGCAGCTTTGGGCACGGGATGTCAGGTGAGCACCTTGACCCAAAGTCACTCAGAGAGCACCTGCAATCCCAGGTTTCACTGTGGATGTCACCAGCCACAGTTAAAAAAGAAGCAACCTCAGACAAAATTATTTCTCATCATCAGAATGGGGTCAAAATGCCCTTTCCTGAGTTGATGGGTAGTGGGGGGGACATGGGAAATGGCACTTGCTGTTCCCAGTCAGTCAGAGATTTGGAAGTGGCTTATGGAGGGAAAAAGAGGGGGGGGGGGGGGCCCTGCTGGGACTCCCTTGGGTGCTGGAAATGTGGCACTGCTGACAAATTCCCGTTCCTGTGGGATGAATAGCTGTCTTACAATAACAACATGGCTTGTGTGGCCTTGGGGCAGCACAGCCTCAGGATGGGAGAGAGGAGGGCTGGATTTTCTTCCCACCTCCATCTGTGTGGTCCGGGGTGGGTCAGTGAATGGCCTCGTGCCTCAGTTTCCCCCCTTTGCAAGCCAGCAATGCACTCATCCTGCTGACAGTCCCGGCCATAAATATTATCTCACAAGCAGCTGCTCTTGAAAAAAATCTTTTATTGCTTCCTGTTAAGCTGATGACTGTTAATGAGGAGAATTAAATTCACTGCCCTGTTGCCATTAGACAAATATGTGCTCCATCTCCATCCGAAAACCCCATTGTAAATAGCTGTGGAGGAGTGGGATAAACATCATCCTTCCCAGGGCAGGGCCCAGCAGCAGCAATGAGCAAACACAGGTGTGGAAGATTTGTAAGCTTTAAGGGAGATTGGGAATATTTGGGAATCAAATCTGGTTTTGGTTAGGAGCATCTTCTATGGAAAAAAGTCCCAAACCACCACGGACAGACCCCACAGCCGGGGCGATGACGGCTGTCTGCAGCTGCAGGCTGGACGTGGCGCCTGGGAATGGGGTGGTGGCAGCATCCCAGCATCCTGGGGACAACCAGGGGACAATGATCCTGATGCTGTTCCCACATCCCATCATTTTGCCACGTGGCATCCCCAGATCCCTGCTTGATCCAGAGCCCCGTGTGGAGAAACTCTTCTGCACCAGGTCAGCTCCTCTTGGATTGGTGTTGTTCAGTTTGTAATTGGGGCTAAGCCGGTTGCTTTCTGTGGCTTTGCCTTCTGTCTCTCCCCTTTCCCTTTTGAAGGTGAAGGTTTTATGTGGCTGAAATGTGTTGACGCTCCCAGAAAAGCAAGTGAAACACAAGTGGATGTTTTCTGGTTTTGGGGGCAGATGTGATTGGTTTGGGTGGGCCTGAGCCAGAGTGAGGGATGATTGGAAGTGTTTCCTTTTGGAATGTGTCATTTGTGGAGCAAAATGTGACATCTAGGAAAGCCACCTGTGTACCAGTGCTTTGGGGCCAGCTCCTCCCGTCCCTTCTCTCAGCCCTGCTCTGACACTGCAGCAGGAAGTTTGTCTCTACTGCAGTTAATTTTTCCTGAAGGATCCTTGATACCAAGCTCAGCCCATCCAGCAATTAAGGCCACCCAAACGAGATTGCAGGAGAGAGAGTTCTTCCATCCTAAAGGAGGTCCCTGATGCAGAGATGGGACAGTTTGCCCTGCATCCACCCCGATGAGCTGTGTTTGTCCCCGCCACTTCGCAGTGCAGAGGACAACAGGATGTTTTGCACAGAGCCCATGGCATCCTGCACACATCCGCTGCTCTCCGTTTATCTTGTTCTGGACAACTCATTTCAGACTCAGCAAAACCAGGAGCAGGGATGGACTAAGTGTTTCCTGACCTTGTTCTTGCGTGAGGACACAGGGCTCTTCCCTTTGCTCCCTGGAAAAGGCACAGCCAGGCCAAGCAGTGCAAGAATCTGCCACAAAAATGCTGCTGAATTTTCTTCCACCCCCGCCTTGGAGGAGCCAGCACTTGGTGGACAAATTTGCCATGAAAAGCTGGTGGGACTCCATCATTCCCGTGTTCCCTGAGGCTTGTGGATGACAGGACCCATTTCCCGTCTGATGGGAACTCAGGGTGAGAAACATCTCCAAATGTTGGGGCTTCTGCCCTGCTTTGGAGTTCACCATCTCTGTGGCAGGCACAGAAGAGCGAGGCCAAGGAGGGGATGTCCCACAGAGCTGCTGGTGGGGGCCTTGTCCAGCTGAGCGGTGAACCAAGCACGCTTTGAGCAATCAAAATGATGATTATTTGATCATTATTTCTGGAAGTTGCTTTGAAGTCAATATTTATGCTGAGATGAGGCAGTGTTGCCTGGTGGTCCCCCGTTGCTACTTGAATGTCCTATAGGGTAGAATAAAATTAAATAATTTCTGTTGGAAGAGACTTCCAATGATACCTCTCCGCTTCAGGGCTGAGCAGAAGTTAAAGGACATTATTAAGGGCTTTCTCCAAATGCCTCTTGAAATCTGACAGGCTTGGAGATATTTCCCCATCTCCAGGAGGAGCAGAGCAGGTTCTTTGCAACCCCTGAACTCAGGTCAGAGCGCAGATGGCAGTTCCTCAGCCTGTGGTGGTGTTTTGGAGATCCAAAGGCCTCGATTAGGCCTTGAAGCACCATTCCATGGAGTGAATGTGAAGTGTGTGTGCTTGGCATGCTCTCCAGTACTTTCCACGCTCTTCTGAAACGTGGGAAAAACATGACAGTGAAACCCGTACTCACACAAATAACCTTCCTCTTGCACTGAATCCGTGCCAAGCCTCAGCATCCCAGCAGCAGGTGGCTTAGCTGTTGGGATAATTGGGATTATTCATACAGATGCCTGTTTTGCAGGCACTGCCATCCTGATCTTCACACGTGTCCTCCAAAGGAGGAACTTTGTTTGCAGATGCCCCAGATCTGGGATATATGATGGCAGAGCAGCAGTTTTGGCCTTTCTTGAGGAACTGCCCAGTTCAGATATTCTGTGTCTGTGCCCATGAGCTGGGCCCTGACTGCAGGACTGTGTGTGTGAAATCTGTCCCTTGATATTCCAGCCTCCAAACTCTCTGCTCTCCTGACAGGGAAGAGCCTGTCATGCCTCATGAGCAAGAAGAAAGCGGATGGCCTTGTGTCACCTCAATCCCACAAAGCTCCAGTGATGCCCAAGGCTCCAAGCCCTGTTGCACCCTGGAGCTGAACCTCTCCAAAACTACTGGCAAGGTCTCCATCCACAGCTCCTGCACCTGCAGGTGCAAGGATCTTTCACCTCAGGGCTGGAACACCTTTGAAAATCCCCACTGTGGCTTCTGGGATCATGCCACACTTTGGCTCAGGTGATCCAAGGAGAGTGTGGCTGGCTGGGAGGAGATGTGGAATCTCCTGGATCAGTGGTGGGGCTGCTCTCCGTGGTGAACACCTGCATGTCTTGGCAAAACGGGCCCTGCGGCCTGGCACAACCCTCTGCTGAATATTTTGGCTGAACTTGGGCGGCTTTTGTGGCATGGAAACTGCCTATAATTTATGCTGAATACATCCCCATATATTAAGTTGACAGTTCCAGGGCATTATAAAGTCATTTAGTCCTTTGAAAACGATTTCAAGCCACAGGGTAATTGTTTAATGATCAGTAGAAGAGTCCCACATTAAGCCCACAAATAAGGAAAAAAAAAAGTCTAAAATATATCCCCAACCTCCAGCAACTTGAAACCCAAGACCTGTCACACCTATTATTGCACCAGTGGCTTGAGATTGCAAAGGAAGTGATGGCTCCTGGGGAAACTGCAGCGTGACATCCCAGCATCCCAACCCAGGGATGAGACTGGGTGCAAGTCGAGGAAGATGCATTTAGAGATGAGATTTAGGAGTGAACAGCCTGGATGGCTTTAGCTGGCTCATTGCCTCCATTCGCCTTGTGCTGTGAGGAGTACCCATATGGCACTCACCCTGCCCCAGTGCCCAAAAGTGCTGTTCAGCATCCACCAATCCAGAGAAAATATAGTGTAGTAGCAGCCTAAGGATGTCCCAGGAAGCTGACAGAGATCCAGTTTTTTTCTCTCTAAGCCCTCTTGAATCCATCTGAGGAGACAACATTTTTTCCCAGGGGAAGATCCTAAGTTTCCTAAGGCAGTTTCCTATGCATCCAAGCAAGGAAAAAACTCAGGTACATGGATAACCTGCAGGGATTTGCTGGATATCCATCTATTTGGTGTGGGTATCTTTGTGCTGCTTTGGATCTCCACCTTGCAAGATCTGGGTTCAGTTTTGGGCCCCTCTTGACAACACTGAGGGGCTGGAGCATGTCCAGAGAAGGGATTGGAGCTGGGAAGGGTCTGGAGCCCCAGGAGAGGCTGAGGGAGCTGGGAAAGGGGCTGAGGCTGGAGAAAAGGAGGCTCAGGGGGGACCTTGTGGCTCTGCACAACTCCCTGACAGGAGGGGGCAGCCGGGGGGGGTCGGGCTCTGCTCCCAGGGAACAGGGACAGGACAAGGGGAAACAGCCACAGGTTGCACCAGGGGAGGTTTAGATTGGATATTAGAGAAAATTTCTTCCTGAAGGGTTGTCCAGCCCTGGCACAGCTGCCCAGGAGCCCCCTTCCCTGAAGGGATTTTAAAGCCATGTGGATGTGGCACTTGGGGATGTGGGGCACTGGTGGCCTTGGCAGTGCTGGGGAATGGTTGGACTCGATGATCTTAAGGGTCTTTTCCAACCTGAATGATTCTGAGTTCTCCCCAGAGGACTGAGCCGAGCCCATGCTCCAAGAATCCCGAGGGTGTCAGCTCCCATCCCAGGGGTCAGCCCCACTGTCCCTCCCTCCTGTGCTTTGTTTCCTTGCCCTTTTCCAGAGCCGGCTGCAGGTTGTGCTTTCCCTCCACTGCTTTTATCTGTGCTGGTAGCAGCCATCCCCACCACGCAGGATTTATTTACATTGAAGGGTAAGTGGGAGGCTGTAATTGGGATGGGATTTGAAGAGGTCAGGAGGAGCCTGTGCGGGAAAAGTGCAAATGAGGGAGGGCTGGGAGTTTGCTCAGTCGTTAGGCACAGATCATTCCAGCTTCCACTCAGTGCCATTAGCTGGGGGTAAACGTGCTGTCCAGGGACATGTGTATATACATTAATGGGGTTTTTTAAACAGACCATCAGTAATGAGCTGTTAATGTTTTCCAAGTGGTCTTTCAATCCCGTGCTCTGATTTCCTTCGGCTGCACTGCACGTTTGGGAATTTCGGATCTCCCGCTCCCTGTGCAGGAGTGCAGATCCCTTTCCATGCACCAGGTTCCCTGCTCAGGCTCTGTCCCTGCCTGTCTCAGGTCCCTGTCCCAGCTCGGTCCCACACACAGAGGTTGCCCATGCAGCGGGTTGGTGTGAGCAGTGAGAGCTCAGCCAGGAGGAAGGTGTAGGATGAAAATCCAAGGAATTGCCTTTCCAGGAAACCTGGTTAAATCACAAGCTGAAAACTCATGGCTTGTGGCCTCAGGCGCACTCAGGAAAACAAGAGCTAAGTTACTACACCCCCTTTCCTCCCACCCCCGGCTCATCTCCGGGGTACCCTTGGGAGGCCACTTGAAGAATCGCACCAGTGATAGAATCAGTAATTGAGGAAACTGATGCAAACGTGATGTCCCAAAAGGTTGTGTGGGAAGCAGATTTGGGAGGGATGCTCAGATAAGTGGAATTTTTGCTTTTGTGCCTTTCTTGAGCAACATCATCGGACCTAAGGGTTTCCTGTTTATTTATTCAGCGCTCACTGCTGTATTACACACATAGGAAATCACAAAACCCATTGTTCTGAGGACAGGTGAGGTGGAAATAAAGGCTGCTATTTAGGCTGGGGCATGTTGGCTGGTGCTGAGCATCTTGTCTTGTGACTGTTCTCATGCATCAGCGAAGTGAGCACAAACACACCCTGCGAACATCTGGAAGGAAGATGCCTCAGCTGTGCTGAGCAGCACCAACAACAATAACAACACAGAGCAGCCCCAGAGCAGCTCTGCTCCGGGCCAGGTAGCAGAGAGGCCCCTAGAGTGGGCTCTGGGGTGAGCTGTGGCAGAAGGCAGGTGTAGAAATGGCTTTGTACCACCCCTGGTCTGTGTTTGGCCGGTGTGGAGTGGCTGTAGTAAAGCTGGAGTGGACGGTGCTGTACGAAAACCAGCCGGATTTCCTGCGTGTCATCCGCATCTGTTCCCCCCGGGGAGGTTTGCATCCAACTGCTCTCCCAAACCAGCCCACCACACGGCCTCCTCTCGCTGCAAAAATGTGCTCAGATGACTTAACTTGATGACTTTGCTGAATTGAACGCTGTCCAGTAGCGCAGTCATGTGCTTGGAGAGGGAAGAGCTTTCCAGAGGAAGCCGTTTGCCCATTGAACAACTTTCCATTGCTGGTGGGGGTACAGGAAAGTCTGAGTGCCCTGTGCAGGGTACCCATGACTTCATTCCTATAGAGCTTGGCAAGGGAAGCAAAATCCAGTAATTCAGCTCTTTCCCACATTTTCCAGCTATTGGACAACCAGCAGTGGGAATCTGTGGCAAGTCAAGGACTTGCAGGAAGTCTTTGAAGAGCCTGCATGGGGCTGCTCTTGCTTGGCCGTCACCCAGTGATGCCAACAGGGCTGGGCTCAGAATATCTGAGAATTCTTCCCTTTCTCAGCAGGAACTGGATTCCTCTGTCTCTCCCTGGTGGATCACAAACGGTGATGCTTGGTAGGACAAGGGGTAAGGATTTTAAACTAAAAATAGACAGATTCAGACTAGATACAAGGAAGAAATTATTTATGATGAGGGCAGTGAGGTCCTGGCACAGAGTGCCCAGAGAAGCTGTGGCTGCTCCATCCCTGGAAGTGTCCCAGGCCAGGTTGGATGGGGCTTGGAGCAATCTGGGATAGTGGAAGGTGTCCTTGCCCATGGCAGGGGGTGGAAAAAAGTGGCCTTTAAAGGCCCCTTCCAACCCAAACCATTCTGTGACTCTACTGCTTGTCTGAGGAAATAAGGAATTGATGGGCTGGTTCAGTGTCCTGGGACTGGGAAGGATGAAATCCTCTAGGATCTAAAAATATGTAACTACAAATGCTGTTCCAGCCTCATGTAATTGCTGTGAGCTCCATGGGATTGTGGACAAGGATATTGTTTCACCTTTGCTCATGTGGGGCCCAAAAATCACAGTTTAACAGATTCACTTACGGTTTGGGTAACTGTATTTTTTCTGATAAAAGATGGAATTTAGTCAAAGAAAAAGGGTAAAATCCCCATTTCTCTGTCTCTTGAAATTCCAGGAAGCCTGATTTGTTTCAGTAAAAAACTAAAAAATTGCATTTTCTGAAATAAATCTTCTGAACTTTATTTTAACTTAATTTTATTATTTTTCATGTAATGTTATTAGTTTAGTTTCATTTTAGTTTCATTTAAGTGTTGATTCTGATATAGAAATTTCTCCAACCTTTTCATTTTACGTCCTTTGTGATATTTTAATTTTTTTTTTAATTCTAACCAAATATCTAAACAGGTAACAGGATATTAGAGATGTCTAATGGACTGAAATACTGAATTTTATTCAACTCCACCTGATTGTTTGAGCCTTTTTGAGAACTCAGCAAGCGTGAAACTGCTGTGACAATACTCCTGGTAAGAACACACAAATCAGTTGCTCTTTTTGGCATTTTCTTCAAATCAAAGCTTCAAGACTGCTTAATACAAAAGCAAATTTAAACATGGGGATTTTTTTAATCTTCTTGTTTTATTTTTCTTTGTCTTGCCGTAGGTTCTGCTTTGTAAGAGCTGAAGTAATTACATACAGCAAAAAATAATAATAACAACCATATCAACAACAATGACAGGAAATAATAATAGTAATAATAGCAATAACAATAATAATAATAATAATAATAATAGTAATAAAAAAAATAAACACACAACTTCGGTTATAAAGAACCCATTATTTTTACTTCTGGCATAGCCTTGTCTAAACGATATTATTTTGTTAACATATTTTTATATTTATATTTATTATCTTTATATATTTATTTCTATTTTTATTAATTTATAATTATTTATATAAACACATTTTATTTATTTATTTATTTGTTTGTTTGTTTGTTTATTCACATTATATATTTATTTTTATATTGTGACTTTTTTTAACCTAATTTTTTACCTAACACCCAACCATGGGTCCCAGCAGTGGTGCAGGCTTCCCAATCACTGCAGTGCAGTCAGGCTCTGCTGAAGGATCATCCTGGACAATCCCACCTCTTTCCATCTTGTCATTTCACCAGCTCAATGTGTTGGAAAGAGAGGAAAAAAAAAGGAAAAAAAAAAATCCCTTCATGACACCACAATGCAGAGGTTGTTTTATCCCACAGGGAGGTTGAATGAGGCCTCGTAATTGCTGGGAGATTTACGAGGCTGGAATTCTGCTTGGCTCTTGCTGGCTGATGTTTCCGTGGTGTGGAGGTTGTGAAAGCACCTTGGGAGACCACATGTGAGGAAACTTCAGAAGGTGTGTGTGATCTCTGGGGGCAAAATGAGAAACCCCACATCCCACAGGAGGTGGGTTTGTCTGTGCTGTGGACAGGGAGCCAATTGTCCCCCCTGGCCAAAATAAAACCTCTGGAGTGACGCTCTTGTGCTGATAAACAGTGGTGGGGACAATCTTCATGTTCCAGGCTGCCTCTGATTCTCCAGGGTCTCCACATGTCAGAGGACTGTGGGTGAGTCATTCACAAACCTCTTTCAAAGCAGAAAGCATTGGAAGAGTGACATGGTTTCCTCCATTCCACAAGTTCTCCCCACAAGCAAAACCTGCGCCCTTCAGGAGGCACTGGCGCTCGGGGTCCAGATGTCCAGTGGGATAATCCAGAGCCACACTGGGGCCTGGGAAAGCACCATGGGATCCAACTGGTTCAGAAAATGCATCTTTGCCATCAGGGTGACCTCACTGCCAGGCTGTGCACAGATCCCACAGTTCAAGTGCAATCCCGTTGTCACTGGGGGCATTTACCCCACCAAGGCCTGGTGATGCTCTTCAATATTTTAATGCCAAAAGCATCCCCTGTAAGAAAATGGATGCTGCGTAGAGCCCTGACCCATTTGCTGTATATTTACAGCACATATTTCACCGGCCTAACCTGACCACAGGCCTGCAGCACTCACCAAATTTAAGAACTGTGTCTTCTAGGCTTTTTTTCTTTTGCACTTTCCTAAATCCCTTTTTCTTTGCTTTTTTTTTCCACACAGTTTTGTGCAGCTCTGCCTACGAGGGAGGCAATGACAGCTGCCTCACACTGTGCACAGAAAGGTGCTCATCATTCCTGCCAAACCTTTCCTTGATTCTCCTGGGTCTTCTACTGCATCCAGCTGCTGCCTCTGATTTGGTGCTTCACAAGGCAGAGAGCTCTCTTTTGCAACATGGTGAAATAGGTATTCCTGTAAATATTCTATGGATATTCTATGAAAAAAGCAGAGGGTCTGTAACACCGAGAGGGAGATGTTGGTTTTATTTTTATAAAAGCTTGCAAGAGCTGTAGGATTTTGTGGAGCACAGCATTCTGCAGTCCCTTTAGTCCTGCCTGCGGCAGCTGAGAGTCAGTGAAGGTATTTTCACCTCCTTCAGAGGAGCTGTTCCCAGGGGAGGCACAGCCAAGTGTGCACCTTGCCCGAGGGCGATGGCATCTCAGTTCCCAGTTGCCTCCTGTACCTCCAAACACCTACAGACCTCCACAGCCATCATCCTCTCATTCCTAAATTCTTGATAAATGTACTCTTTCAACCAAGTAATTCCCAAGCACTCCCCTGCAAGCCAAGACAATTATAAGCTGTAAATATAATATTCACCAGGTTTGGCACCTCTAAGAAATCCAGAGGTGCACTTTTTTTCCCTTGGTCTTTAAAAAACCCCTCCAGATGTTTCAACATGATGTCTTAGTGGAGCTTCAGTGAGTGGAGAGGAAAGGAGTGAGTTTCTGGTTTGGCTGGTTACCCCAGGACTTCACATCTTGTTTGTGAGATGCAGCTGGAGGCGTTTGGTTTAGGGCTGGGTGAGGATATTAGAAATGCCTGAAATACATATTTGAGTAGATGCATAGCCAGGAGCAGGAGATGAGATAAGCTCCACGATTTTGCATAACACAGGTGAAACCTTTGTTGCTTGGAAGATGGGAATGTCGCTGCGAACCTGGAGAGATAGAGAACAACAAAACCTCGGAGCTGATCTCTTTTGTATTTTTGTCTTATGAACTTTGAATTGAACTTCTGCACCGGATCTGATCTGGATGAAATATCATATCTGGGGCTGATCCTTATCTCTTAAACCTTTCCTTTGTCTCTTTGATTCTTTGGGCTTTACCCTCTTGTTTTGTTGTGAGTGGCCCAGAGCTTTGATCTCGTGCTGAGCCCCGGCGGGCAGCACAAACCTTTGCTTTGGTGTGAGACACACAGAGGGACGTTGGGGTCTAAAGAGACAAGAGGTTTCTTCTTCTGTGGCGAAGTCTGAAGGCAAACGGGGTAACTTCAGAATTCATTGTCTCCCCTTACGTGATGGGAAACTGGAAATTCACACGGGTATTTCCCCAGTAAAGAAAATGCACCTGTGGGAACTCGGTTGTTGTATATCTGTTTCCAATTTTATTTACAATCCCTTTTATTTTTATAAAGAGTCTGAGCAATTTAAGCTTACCTATCCTTTAATATAAAATAATTGAAACCAAAGCTCTTAAATGCTTTATAATGTCTTTTTCTCTGCTTTTTACAGTCACGAGCAGAGGTTTTTATTCTTCCAAAGTATCTAGGCTGCTAAGCTTGAATTATATTTTACCTTTTTGGGAAATTCCTTTACTAGAAACCAACAGCTGGTCTTAATCTAATCCGATGATACCTGCTGATCTATACAGTAAGAGCAAAGTGAGGCCAACTGTGTTGGAAAGCATCAGGGGCTAAGCTGAAAATATTCATTCATTGTTTTGGACTTCTTTTTTTTTAAAAAGGAATGATGTAGAGAGACACTTCAGCCTTACTCCCCACGTTTTCCATTAGTGGTAATTTAAAACTTTGAAAAATGTACAGTAACTTGCCTAGGTCAGCTGAGTATCAGCATGTAGCTTTTCATTCACATTTTTCATTTAATCCGGTGGCTTTGAATTCCTTGCCTTGTAAGTTCCTATATATGAAGATTAGAAACTGCTCCTGGCTATGGAGAATTACATGCTTTTAGATGAAATTTAATCCCTTGTAAAAGGTTTTGTTCGCGGTGATCTTTCCTGTTCACAGCACTGGGCTGCCTGGCTGAGAGCAGATGACACAGGTGAAGATAGCAGCAGACAATAGACAGAAAAAAAAAAAGAATAAACATCAAATAATCACAGCTTGCATTTAGGATTAAATCTTTATCAGAGGTTTTGGCGATCTGGCAGCTTAGAGATTTCTGCCTTTGATTCCAGGAAAGCAGCCCAGCAAAGCGAAAGTCTGCAAAACCTATTGAGAATAAATTGGATGCATCCGCATTGTCTGTGTTTTGACAGAGTTTGAAGTGGGAAGTCTTGGCTTTGGAAGGGTTTGGTGTGTGATCCAAGCACACCTCATCCCACGGTCTGGCTGGGACTTCTGTCTTCCTAGCAGGATCAAGACCTTTCCCCAGACTTCACCCCCTGAGAACTCTTCTGGGAGGAAAGAGCCAGGGCTCATCTCCTGCCCAGGGGCAGCTGAAAGGAGAGTTTCTTCTCCAAGCAATTGGTCATTTACACACCTTGGGATGCAGAACTCCCTGGCAGGGTCTGGGGCTGAAGGGGGAATCATCTCAGTATTTATTTGCCAGTGACTCCTCAGACTATCCAGAAAAGGAAAGGAGAAGCCTAGATAGAAGTATCTGGAATTCTGTGTCCAGCTCTGGGGCACCAACATAGGAAGGATGTGGAGCTGCTGGAGCGAGTCCAGATGAGGCCATGGAGATGCTCCAAGGGCTGGAGCCCCTCTGCTCTGGAGCCAGGCTGGGAGAGCTGGGGGTGTTCACCTGGAGAAGAGAAGGCTCCAGGGAGAGCTCAGAGCCCCTTCCAGGGCCTAAAGGGGCTCCAGGAGAACTGGAGAGGGACTGGGGACAAGGGATGGAGGGACAGGACACAGGGAATGGCTTCCCACTGCCAGAGGGCAGGGATGGATGGGATATTGGGAAGAAATTCTGGGCTGTGAGGGTGGGGAGGCCATGGCTCAGAGAAGCTGTGACTGCCCCTGGATCCCTAGAGGTATCCAAGGCCAGGTTGGATGGGGCTTGGAGCACCCTGGGATAGTGGAAGGTGTCCCTGCCCGTGGCTGAGGGTGGAACTGGATGGTCTCTGAGACTCCTTCCAACCCAAACCATTCTCTGACTGAAAAGCTCTGCTTGGTGTGAGTGCTTTCAGCTCGGGAATTTATTACAGTCCAAAAGGAAACCGACTCTCCCCTTCTTCTAAACTCTGTATCCATCCATGCCACTCCAGCCTGACATGAAAATTAACCCTATAAAGATCCAGCTGCTTCCCTTTCCCCATGGGTCTGCCTCAGCCACCTGTGAAATCAGATGGTGGTATCCCATGTGGGACTGGGAGCATCTATGGCACAGATGTGGGGAAAATACCTTTGAAATCTTACTGATTTTGTATTTCTTTCTTGTCTTATGACATATGGATTTAGAGTGGGGCTGTGTGTTCATGGAGATATCACTGGGGTCTGTTGAATCCTCTAGTGGAGGACAAGGAAAAAAGCCAAATGACTTAGGCGACAAATTATACAGCTTAAATCACAAATATTTCAATGAATTCTGGCTGCTGGTGAATGGCAGTCTCCTGGCTGGGATGTACATACAACCTTGATGGAGAAAAATTGGTGAACCCCACTATTTTCTGGCAACTTTTAGAAAAAGGAGGACAGAGCTGTTCATTTCGAGTTGCTCTCCTGGCTCCAGCAGAGTTAAGAGGTGCCGGAGCCAAACAAAATTCAGAAAATTTCACTTGTGAATAAAGCATGTGAGCCTGGCCCAGAAGTGGGCTGCTCTCTTCCTTTTATGAATCAGTCTCCAAGATATGCTCACATTCCTGAGGAACGAGCCTGGAATAACACGGCTGGCTTTGGGTGCAATACTCTGATTGTGAGGAAGCAACAGTCTCCCGTGTATGAATAGCTTTTATGTTGCAATAGGTCAGAGCTATAGCATTCAGTGAAAAATGGCTTTTTAATGTGCTTTACAGGCTGTCAGGGCAGGACGAATGTAAACCACGGACCTGGCTGCGTCAGAATGATATTTTATTTTTTTGCTTTATCGCCCAGACGCAATGAATCTCAGATCAATTAGTTTTGCTTTGAAGTTTGCTCTTGATCCAGATCTTCAATAAAAAGGAAGTTTCCAAATCACTGGTCTGTGAACACTGTTTGTGATTAATTACCCTCTTATAATCTGAGGAATTCTGGTCGTCGCTGTATTTTGAATACCTCAGACTGCATGGGGAGTTTTATTTTGGCTGGTATATTTGGAAACTGCTAATAAACACCTACTTCCTGTTTTTCTTGCTACTGTGTATAACAAATTGTTAAAAAACTTGCTTTCCCATTTCAGCCTCCTGCCTGTTAGACCAGACCTGAACCATATATTGGTTAATCAACACCCGGGATCATTTGCCAGCGAATTTTCTCAGCTGTTAAAAGCAGGACGTTGTCTCTGGCTGTAACAAAAAGTGAGTAACTCGAAGAGACCTTAAACAAAGCCTCTGCTAGAGACAAATAATGCCTGATCCGGTTTCAAATTCGAAAGCAAGCTTTCTGCAAAGCTTCCTAAAATAACAGTGTGTTTTCCTGTCGATGCCTGGGTTAATTGGGGATGGTCATGGATGTGGAGGCTTCTCTTCGTCCCAGGAAACGATGCCGAGCCATGCCCGCGGTGGGAACATCTGTCTGGGCAAAGATTTTGAGGTTAACACTCTATGGAGGATGTTTGTTTAGACAGGATGAATGCTTTTGTGAAATCTAATATTAGGCTCTATCTAGGTATGTCCGCTTGGCACCGGCCTCTGCATTTTGTGCGCGAACAAATGTTAATTAGCAGGGAAAGAGAAAAAAAAAAAAAAAATAATTCCCCACTTTGTGTCTGAAGTAACGCAGCGTAACAGTGGGAATAGATTAGTTCAGCTGCTGAAAGGTCCTGTGGCTGTTGCCTGGCGCGAGTGTTATCAGTGTTTGTGTGGTGCTCCGGGGGTTTGTTTGCTGGCTGTGCCCGCTCGGAGCGGGTGACTCACGGCCAGCAAACAGAGCCCGTTTCCAGCACGTACAAGTTCCTTAAATCCATCGCTTTCATGGCACTAGCGGTAACAAACACTTTCAGAAATTTCCCTGAAATGGTGTGTTCAGGTTGTTTTGAAGTCCAAGCCTTTGTTTTCACAGTCTGTGTTGCTTTTAACCTTTTACATGTCGAATATTTGGGTATCTGCTGTTCATTTACCTCCTTCGCTCTCGACTCTCTCTGGGGTAGTTGGCACTGGGGGATCAGCTCAGAGTTTGGGTTTGGCAGGGTGGAGGGAAGGATGCATTTGCAAAGTGATGGTGGTTTCGGCGTGCGTCATGTCCTGCATTCCCACCAACATGGATTTAGGGCAGGTGTGTGTGGATCACCTGGAGAGGACACTCTTTCCCCAGCCTTTGGTCCTGGTTCCTGCTGACGGGGTCTGGCAGCATCCAACTGGCTGCTGGTGGGCAGAGACCTGTGGGGTTCACCTTGGCTGAGGGCGCTTGGTCTGTCCAGCCTTGAGAAGAGAAAACTGAGGGGATAACTCATTGCAGTCTACAACTTCCTCATGGGGGAAGAGGAGGAGCAGACACTCATCTCTTCTCCCTGTTGGCCTGTTACAGGACCCAAGGAACGGCCTGGACTTGTGTCAGGGGAGGTCTAGGCCGGATATTAGGGACAGGTTCTTCCCCCAGAGGGTGGTCAGGCACTGAGCAGGCTCCCCAGAGAAGTGGTCACAGCACCAGCCTGCCAGAGCTCCAGGAGCATTTGAACAGCGCTCTCAGACACAGGGTGTGGCTCTTGGGGATGGTGCTGTGCAGGGCCAGGAGTTGGACTTGATGATCCTTGTGGGTCCCTTCCATCTCAGCTTATTCTGTGATTCCGTGATTCCGTGATTCCTCTAAGTTCTCATTAGCTGCAGGAGGAGGAAACTTCTCCCCAAGCCAAGTGTGGTTTGGTTGTCTCTGACCCGCAGGTGTCCCTGTGGTGGTACCAGACCTTCAAGCTCACCAAACTATCAAAGCAAAGCGTGACCCTGAGGATGCAGGTCAATGCTGGGGCTCAAACCGCCTGCAAATCTTGGTTTCTGGTGGATTTGGGTCCTCAAGTGCTCAAGATCTCCACAGTCCCAGGCTGCTTCTGCTATGGTGAGACTGGGGGGTTGTGATAGCACAAACTTTAATGGTGCCAGCTGACTGCCCATGCTGGTGGTGGCTGGTTGTGTGTGATAGCCAGGTGCCACTGGTCAGAAACTCTGACTATTTCTGTTCCTCAGGTTCCTCGTTTTCAAAAATCTAAGTACCTCTTTCACGTCCAAGTTTTTGTCCCTCCTCCTGCTTGTTCCTTTATTCGTTGCTTATTTGGAAGCAACTCTAATGGAAGCATCACTTGGAAGCGAACAGAGAATGAAGAGTCACCGTGGAGTAAAAAAGCTCCATGTGTATGGGAGTGGAAGGCTCTCCCTTGCCTCCTCGCAGGCTGGGGCACCTCACAGCTGCTTCACCCAGCCAAATATCAGTGGCCTGCACCTGCTCAGGGAGGAGTTCCAGTCTGTTGGCACTGCCACTTCCCCCTCTGACACTTCTCCCGGGAATATGCACTGCCATGTTCCTGCAGAACATCCTCTTCTCAGTTGTCTGCAGCCACAAGCCTTTAAAAGCAACAAAAAGGAGAGAGAAAGGGGAGGTGGAGGAAATACTCATGAGCGAGGGCTGGAAAATCCACCTGTAATTTTGGGCCACCTCAGCGTCATCCCTTGGGTTGAACATCTTCAAACATGACTCAAACATCGCTGAGTCAGTGGGGCAGGATGAAATGGGGCAGGATGTGGGAAGTAAAACCAGCAGGCATCACGGAAACCTCTGAGTCAAACAGGTCTCCAGCAGCACTGGGAGGGAGTTTGGGATGGAGGAGGACTCTGGGGTGCATAACCTCTCCATGGGAAATGTCCTGGAGGAGCTGTGGAGGCTCCAAGAAAATGAGGAACCCCTCCCTTTGCTCAGGTGGCCAGCAGGTACCCAACAGCCCCAGCAGCATCAGAAGTGCTGAGCTTTGCCAAAACATCCTTTTTCTGTGCCAGAAATATCCTTTTGGCTGTGCTGGCAGAGTTTTCTTCTAGACTTGCAGGGCATTCAGCGGGTCAGGGCAGTCTGCAGATGTGCTGCCACCTCTCCCACGTACCCTTCCGAGGCACAGCACACCTTAACAGGCGCTGTTTGCTTTCCACCTCCCGTGTTTTTGTTATATTTAGAGCCTATTTTTTGGCTGAGCTACCCCTGTGTTGGGGCTGGCTGATGCTCTCTCCTTGGAGTTGGCCCAGGGTTTTATGCCTTGCCCTCAAACAGCGGGACCTGCCCAGGTGGGTGGGAGCTGTCCAGATGTGTGAGCCTGGGTTTTGGCAGTGGGGAGGGAGAAGGTGGTGGAAGGAAGTGCCTGTCCTTCCTGCCAGCTCCCCTGTGGCAGCCTGGTGAGCTCAGATCATCCTGGAATCATCAAAAAAAGCAGTTTTGTCCTCAGGTTCCAGGTCTGAAGTGTTTGAGATATAGTCCCACTGGATGGAAATGAAATCCCCCATGGAAAGAGAGTTTTTAACTTATTCTGCTGGGCACAGGGAGGTTAAATGAGCTGCCTACAGTCAAACAGAGCTCTGGACCAGGGATCTTGCTGCTGGGTCCAGATTTCTGCATCATAGCCCCATTCCCATCACTTCTGGGCACTATAAAAGTCCATGGGATCCGGGACAGGTTGGTGCCACGGCACTTGGCATCACGGGGGGCTTTGCAGAAATGGCAGCTCAGTCCTGACCCTGTGGTTTCTTTGTGCTTCTCCAGAAGGATGTGATTAATTCCTCACCAGAGGAACAAAGCACCTCGCTTGAATATGCTGAACTTTATTAATGCCCACAAAATTATAAAGGAAAAAGAAAAGAGGAGGTAATCTGAAGAATGTTTGACCGTGAGCCCATTTGTGTTTTGAAATGACCCAATGTGTGTGTTTTATGATAGCTGCAACCACTTTGCATGGAGATAAGAGATTTAACATAATGTTTTTTTTCTTTGCTGTCATTTAGGAAAAAAAGAAGCCAACATACCATTGCTGAAAAACATAAACAAAGTGGCCTTTTATATCTCTTACTTAAAACTCGGGCTGTTCCAAATGTGGTTTTACTGAATGGCTGGTGGGTTTGGGGTTTTTTTTTTAAGTAGCAGAAACGTTGGTCAATTTTAAAACAGTTCCCTACAGCTTCCCAGGTAAATAAATTAGAAGTTAGAGCTGGTTTAGTAGCCACTTCCTGCCATGAAGGCCAAACAGGATTCATTCCCTGTTTTCTCTGTCACGCAAGGAGCGGGCAGGGAGCACACAGGTTATGACTAGGAGAGTGTTTCAACCTCCTCTCTATTTAATTAGTCATATAATTAACACTTACTAAAAGGAGGTAATTTTTTCCAAGCCCTTGTAAACTCTTAACCACTTCATTGAGCTGTTACTACTTTCAAAAAGGCTGCTGCAGAAAATGCTGGTGTTTTCCAGCCTTGGACACTTTTCTCCCAACCATAACATAGGGATTGCACAGTTGTGGACAAAATCTGTACCAAAAAAAGCCGATTTATTAATTCTGTCTCTCCTAAGGCTGTAGTTGCCTTATAACAGGTGAAAGACATAAACTTTTAGTAATAAATAGAAAAAATAGTGAGGTAAAACTGATCTTAAGGTAGCAGGGAGGAAAATATGAGAATTCTGGAAAACTTGATGTGAAAAATGACTACTTGTAAGGCTTCTTGTTGGCACACAGGCAGGGGATGTCCCTGCAGCTGTAACTACATCCCCTGCCCTCCCTCAGTGCTCAAATCCCAGGAGCTGGGTGTTTGCCAGGATCAGCCCAACCCCTGCAGATCCCAAGGGACAAGGGAGCAGCACCGTTCCTGACAGGATTAGAAGCAGCTGGGTGGGATGTGAGGTGAGATGTGATGTCTCTACTGGCCCTTGCTGGATGAGAAACCATCTGCAGGCTAGGCCATGAGCCACATCTCTGGGGTGATCCAGACCTGTAAAAAGCGCTACACTCCCCAAATTCCTATTTTTTTTACCTGGATCATTTCACCAGGTTGGGTGAAGTGATCTAAGGGGAAAAGGCTCAGCCATGAGCAGCTCGGCCAATGGGAAGATCCTACCCCAGCCCTCTGGCTCTGCTGGTGGACAAAAGGCATAAATGAGCTACATTTGATCTCAAATGCCCACAGAATTCCTTAAACCCAAGGCACCATTTTCCCCTTGGGAACTCTCTCGGGTCCAAAAGCAGGAAGTAATTTTCCCCCAGCTGCTGCTGGGGAATAACCCGAATCATTTCTTCCGCATCCCAAAATTGCCGGCGTGAGATGCAAAGCCATGAGATCTCCTTTTCTCTCGCAGCAGAAGGACGAGGCCCCCGCAGGGACGGGGCAGGGGAGCAGGACGATGGCCGTGGGGAGAGTCCGGCTGTGCAGCTGGCTCTGATCAAAGCCTGGCAGCACTCGCCGTGTCCGACAGCCCTGTTTACATTATCCGGCAGGGAACGGGCTCTCGCGGCGTTTCCTAACCTGGTTCTTGCTTCCATCTGCCCGGGAAGTATTGCTGCCCCTGGGAAGTGGGGGAGGATGGGGAAGGGCAGCCAGCCCCTTCCCAGAGCTGCTGGACAGAGGGGAGGGATGGGCTCCTCACGTGGGTCCAGCCCCCGTGGAGTGTGGTCACTCTGCGGAGCAGATGTGCTGTCCTGGCAAACGGGAATGCTCCCATCACAGTGATGGGAAACTCCCTCCCCGTGGAGTTCTCGGCTGTTCTGATGTCCCTGATTCCAGAGAGGTGGAGTCACAATATGAAAGCTTCTGTTCACAGGGTTTCTCCCTTTTCCTTCTTCGCAGAATCATAAAGCCCTAGAATGGTTAAGGTAAGGGACCTTAAGATCATCTTGTTTCACTCACCTGCCATGGGCAGAGACACCTTCTATAGAGCAGATTGCCCCAAGCCCCATCCAACCTCTCCCTGAAGACTTCCAGGGGTCCAGGGGCAGCCACAGCTTCTCTGGGAAACCTGTGCCAGGGCCTCATCCCCCTCACAGCCAAGCATTTCTCCCCAGTATCCCATCTAACCCTGCCTTCTGTCAGTGGGAAGCCACTGCCTCTTGTCCTGTCACTACAGGCCCTCGTCCAAAGTCCCTCTCCAGGTCTCTTGTAGCCCCTTCAGGTACCAAAGGGCCACAAAAAGTTCACCCTGGAACTTTCTTTTGTCCAGGGTGAACAATGTCAATTCCCTCAGCCTTTCCTCACAGGAGAGGTGTTCCTTCCCTCTGATCATCCTCGTGGCCTCCTCTGGATTCACATCTTCGCTGTGTACAGGAGAGTTGGGAGATTGTGGCACTGGGAGGCTGCTGAGCACCAGGGCCTTGGTCCATGGACATTTGCTGAGCTTTTGGCCACCACTGCCTGAGAGCAGCCTTATGGGTTATAAATTCCAGCAGCACTATCCCAAAACACCTGCAGGCCCTTAGGATGAGAAATGAGCTGCAGTGTTTTCTTCTCTGGTCAGGAGTTTTGGGGAGTTACAACAAAGCACAGAGCACAGGCTGGGTCTGCCAATGGAGGGGCAATCTGGTCTAGTGGAGGTGAAAGAAAATTGTGGATCATGTGAGGATCCAGGGAAGGGTGTGGGATTATGTGGGCTTTGGGGTGGTGGGGAAAGGGGTGCAAGAGGGGTCTTGGGGCTGCTGTGGTGCATCTTGAGGGTGTCCAGCAGGTGTTTCGCAGGAGCACACCTCTGCCCATGTTTGGTGCTTTTTGGAACTTGTTTTACTTCTTTTGCTGGAAGTTATTAGGGGTATTCTGGTTGTAGAAGGACTCCGAGGCTCTGTCAAAGACCAGGGGCAGTTTGAAAACTTACAATGGGAAATGGTCCCATCTCAGGGTGGTCACTCATCTCAGGGTGGGGATTAAGTAATATTATGGGGTTAAATTCTCTCTGCTTCAGTTTTAAAAGGAAAAACTATTGCCTGCCATGGTGGCTGGTTGGTCCTGTGTCCTAAATCTGCTGTGTGTAGTAGACCCACTCATTAGTGGGTGACAAACTTCCCCAGGGCAGTGCTGAATGTCCCTGCACATCCCTGGGAGGGGTATCTGCCATTACTTCTCACTCCTGAAAACTGTCACCTTTACTTTGCAGGACGTCATCCATCGAATTTCCTTGCACTCCTTGGAATGTGCTAAGTAATCAAAAGGAGCAGCTGACAAAATAAATGAGGAAAGTGTGTTTTTTATGGGGACGTCGCCCAAAGGGCAGGACGGGCCATTTGGGATGTGCAGCTTCTGCCCTTCAGCAGTGTTGATGTTCAGGTCCATGGGGCAGCTGGCAGAAAGGGTCACTCCCAGCCTTCGTGTGCCCAGACACGATCCCTCTGTCCTTGGCTTTGTTTGGTGCTATCTGTCTGCTTTCCTAATTAGCCATAGTCCTGCTACCTCTCCTCACAGACATGATGCAAAATAAATGACCTAAGAATTCCCTCCAGAGCACGGCTCATTAGAAGTGGACCAAACACCAGGAAACACAGGAGAAGGGCTGGTCAGAGCCTGTCAGGAGGTGAGCTAAATGATCTACCAGCCCCTTTCCCTTCACAGGGTGCAGGGCTGGGATCTGGGTCACACACCAGAGGTTCCCTGGCTCACACCCTACAGCCACACGGCTCCGAGTGCGGTTGGGCTCACTCCGAGTCCACACACCCTTCCCAGTTATTCCACAATCCTCATGAACATATGGCTCTAGCAGTTGTCAAAAAATATTGGACAGAGGCTTTGCGGTCAGCTTGATCTGTCCCATCTGGTCATCTGATCTCTTTGTTCTCTGGACTCCCATCCCTCCACTCGCTGTGGAGATAATTTGAGTAATGCTTCCCTTGTTTTTTTCGTTTTGCTGCGTCGTTATTTTCCCTGCTAGGAAGCGCAATCTTCTCCTCCTTGGCTTCGGGGATAAAAATGGTATGGCTTGACCCTGGCTGCCTGGAGAGATTTGTTTAGTCTTTCCTGTGTTGTAGAGCACACAGTGTGTGCAGCACAGCAAACCTGTCCAAGTTCAGCAGGACAGTTTGTGATGGGGATGCCAGAAGAGATGAGAAATATGCTCTGACCTGGGGATTTTGATTTTCACCCAGGTGAGGTGTGGTGGTAGGTCTGTACCTTCATTTCTTCAAACCGCTCTAAGCTGGGGCTTTCTTGGAGCTGCTGTCTTCATTCTTGATGTGTCCAGCACCTTGCACTGACTGGAGAAGGGATGAGGAGTCCCTGGGGGTCATGTCCATTGCGATTCCTCTCTCCTTTTTATCAGACCTCCGTTCTTCCGGACCCAGCTTTGGCTGAACCCCAGTGAACTTCCCCTCCATCCCCGTGCTCTTCCCCCTTCCCCGCCGGTGCGTTTGCCACCGTGAACTTCCCGTGCCCGACCCGAGAGTGTCTCTGAGAGGTGCGATCCAAGTCATGGCAGGAATGGCTGCAGCCACAGGAAGGAGATCGCTGACCCACCCCTGGCTCCCTCCCAACCTTCCTAATCAGGAGAGGAATGTCTCTGGATGAGCCTGTGGCCACTTGGCTCTGCTGTGCGAGTGCTTCCTTTGCGAGCCATCTGTGTGGGTCACGCCGGGCAAAGCACACCCTGTGCCCTCATGGATCAGCATGTTTTGCACCACTGGCACCGGTGGGGAGGAAGAGGGCTGGGAGGAAGAGGAGGATGATACACAGACTGAGGAAGGCCTGCAGGGTGGGTGAGCCACTGCTGTTCCTACCTTGCTGCATGGAGATGGGATTCTTCTGGGAAAGGCAACTCCTCTGTCCGTGCTGAGGGTGTTTAGGGGTGTCCATCGTGCCAGCCAGTGATTGTTTCTTGGTGTGGGTTTGGAGATTTGTGGTGAAATGGCAGCTGCTCTCTTCTGCTTGATGTTGCAGGACTGATCAATAAAGAGGCAAGACTTGACCTTGTGAACAGAGTTGCCTCATGAAGACACTCAGGACTCAAGGAATGGCTTGGTGACTGTGATGGGGGTGAGGCCCTGGCACAGGGTGCCCAGAGAAGCTGTGGCTGCCCCTGGATCCCTGGAAGTGTCCAAGGCCAGGTTGGACGGGGCTTGGAGCAGCCTGGGCTAGTGGAAGGTGTCCCTGCCCATGGCAGGGGGGGGAATGAGATGGGCTTTAGGGTCCCTTCCAACCCAAACCATTCTGGGATTTTGTGATCTCCTTTCTCGCTGAGATCCCCACCATGGCTACTGCAACCCCATGGAGAAGGCTCAAATGGATGTGTCTGAGTGGTGTGGAAGCAAAGGCTGTGCTCCACGGTTACAAACCCCTCCTGACTGGGATTCAGCCCCTCATCGTGGTCTTGCTGCTGTGCTTGGAGGCTCCAGCACGGTGCCCGTGGGTCCCTCAGGGCTCTCTGCACCCTGCAAAACTGGGGGCAGGTCCTGGTGTCAAAGCCTGCTGCCCTCCCAAAGCCAGCGGTGGAGTCAATGGGACTCCACACTGGAATAAGGCAAACAGGATTTAACCTTTGCTACGGCGTGTCCCAGCCAAGAGCTATTGTTAACAAACTTGGCCCCCGTCCATTTGGCCTGGGTGGTTCGAAGAGCAGAGAGTAAATAATCTGACATTCGAAAGAAGTCAGTATTTACAAACTCGGGGCCTGCTCCTGCTGCCATTGCTGTTGGGGAAAAGGGTTTTGCTGTAGGTTTCACCTTCGGAGGAGCAAGGCCCCGCAACAGAAAGGATTGCAAAATAGAGCAGCTAAAAATCCTGTAAGCAGATTTGACACCCTGCCCTGCAAATACAATGGCAGGTACTGTTAGAGCAGGGCCTGAAAAAAAGCCCCGCTGAAAATATCCCTTTTACACCTCCATGCAGGTCCGTGGAATGCCATTTCTTTATTTGCCTCAGTATTTTCCCTAATAATTTAAGTTGACGCCTCCATGGTGGCATTTCTAAAATATTAGAAAAAAAAAAAGTTTAAAAAAAATGTTCCCTGTATTTTTCCTCTTCTTGAGCGGATTTCTACCCCCGCTTATATTCCATGATCTTTCCAGTGCTTCCACTCCCACAAAGACAGAAGCACGTGCTCGCCTGTGAGTATCCAATAATCCTATTCACTCCATGAATGCTTGAATGCTTCCAGTTCAATATGGATGTAGGTTTGGCAGCCCTGGGGCCTGGGCTCGCAATAAGGAACTTCATTGATGGATCAAGCCAATGCCTAAGGATAACTCGGAGCTATCACGGAAGTCGGAGCTGGAAAAGTCCAGCAGGTTCTTCCAGCCTGTCTCCTTGCCAGTGCAGCGCTCTTCATTATGCCTCATCGGAAAGGAGATCCAGTTCCCTGGATATTTGGTTTAGCTTGGACACATCTGCTAAGGTCTGCAGATTTCAGTCCAAAAACAAGAGTTATTTATTCAGTTACATTTTCAAGTATTTTGGGAACTTTCTGCCAGAGTGTCCTTTGTTTTTATTTCCTGTGCTTCCAAGACGTCTATTTAAGCAATTTTGCATGCACCTGTAATGCAGAGCCCTGCGTATTTATTTTAAGGAAAAAGGTGCAGGGGATGAATGTCTCATTAGCACTACTTTAATCACTTAATTTTGGAAGGCAGCTGCCAAGCTCTGAGCTGGAGCATTGTGAGCAAGGTTTTCAGGGGATTTTATTTCTCCTGGAGTTTTCTTGGCAGGGACATGTTGCAAGAATTGGTAGCTGAGCGGGTTGTGGAATTATAATCCAAAAATTGTCCATCGGAATTTCCAGGTAACCACAGGCACAGATAGCAGAGCTGGTTCCACATGCAGACACAGCAAATTTCAGCTCCTTCTGGGAGGGTGGTGACCACTGGAGCTTCCGAGGATGCCGCACAAAAAGCATCCTAATGGTGTTTTTACACACACGAAGGAGGTTGGCTCAGGGGAAACCCAGGACAGGAGTTTGTTACATCAAAAATGATGCCTCTATGCTGAGATATAAATCTTTTATATTATATATAATGTATTATAATATAAAAAGTAGAGTAGATAATATATAAAATATAACATGTAACAGATGAGATGTTATAGATATAATTGTATATCTATAATTATATATATGAACATTGCTTAGAAATATTTTTAAAAATTTTTAGTTGAGGTTTAAGAGCAGAGTTCCTGATAGCACTAAATTAATACTGCTGCTGTGCCTCTCAGGTGGTGTTAGCAGGGTTAATGGATAAACTATAAATTAGATACAGGTGCAAAAGCAGATTTGATAAGGGCCACCCATGAGGTGGAAAGTAAAGGTGAAAAGCAAAAATAATAATGCATTGAATATGTTGCTTTGCCTCTGTCCAAAGAAGCAGAGCAGAAGGAGCAAAGTAGTTTTTTTGAATAGTAAAAAAGTTACAGATAAAAACTGAGTTTTGATATTGATTTGATATTTGGTCACTATGAAGAATCATCTGATAGTTTGACGTTGCTAATTTTGTCTGGGTTAACACTGAGGCACTGGAAGAGGTTTCCCAGAGAAGTTGTGGATGCCCCATTCCTGGAAGTGTTCAAGGCCGGGCTGGATGAGGCTTGGAGCAACCTGGGATAGTGAAACTCTCCATGGCAGGGGATTTGGAACGAGATGATCTTTAAATTCACTTTCAACCCTGGGATTTTTTCAAACCTCGGATTAATCAGAGATCAGCTTCAGAGGCTGATATTGCAACGTGGGCAAACCAGAAATCTCCCATGTTTTTAGCAAGGACAACAGGAGCTGACTCAGTGGGTGCTGTCAGAGGGAAGGGCTCATAGCACCGAGCCCGTTGTATCCAAAACCTGCTCCAACAAAATGAAGCCTGAGCAAGGAAATAGCAGTTCCTTGAGAAGAAGAAGAAGAAGCAGTTCCTTCCTTCCCAAGAACTGCAGGCTGTCTCTGACCAGAATTTGTATCCTCATTGACCAAATATTAAGGGAGCCTCCGGAGATGTAGGAATTATTTAGGTCTNAAAGGTAGGTAACATCAGTCCACAAGTACCCAGCAATGGAGTTAGCACATGGAATCAGCTTTATTCTTCCCTCTTTTGCTCACTCTCCATGTTATTTGATATATCATTAGTCCATCCTGGGAGGGAGAAAGTGGAGCTGCACACACTTGACCAAAGGACACTGCAATCCATGAGAAAAGAAATAGCCAGAAGAAATGGTGGAAAGCCGTTGCTCAAGCAGCTTTTACTACATCCAAGTTATGTAATGAGTGTAAATTAAAATTAAAATTAAATTTAAATTTAAAATTAAAATAAAATTAAAAATAGTGGTTGACCCAAGAGCCAGGAAATGCATTTCCAAGTTGCTGCCACTCCTGCATATGCAGGCTTTGGTGCAACCATTTCAGAGCGTGGTGTCTCAGCTCCCCTGGGTGCTTTTGCACTGTCCCTTCTCTTTTCTGCTGGATTCTGAGTCAAGACACAAATCCTGCTGCTTTTACAGAGCAGACGTTCCCCAAAAATGCTGTGTGGAAGGACAGGGTGGCTGCAAACCTTTCCCATTCTGCCCCTTGGCCAGGACCTGCAGGAGGTTGTGCCCAGGCTTGGGCACTCTCTGATCTTCTGCACTTTCTGTGGTACTCCTGCAGTGATCTTTCAGTGGTGTCAATGCCCCTGTTGCCATGGCATTGCTCCCATGGCCAGGGAAAAGCACTAATTAGTGTTTTTCCTTCCTCAAGAGCTTGGTAGAAGGGACAGATAGAGCTGCTCATCTCCCATAACTCCCCTACCTGCTGTCAGCTTTGTCATGGATGTGGAAAGGCCATTCCAGGAAGATGGTTAAGGGGTTCATTGCAAGAAATGATACCTCTCCTTTCCAGATTCCTCCTGAAAATGCCTCCAAGGTGTTTTATTTTATTTTATTTTATTTTATTTTATTGTATTTTATTTTATTGTATTTTATTGGCTGCAGAGGCAAATACTGAGGAAGCAGCACTGAGAGAAAGAACATCTCCATGGGCACTGGGAATGAGACTGTAGCTATGGTGATCTCTAGACTGAAGCAATGCAAAGTTAGGGAGAGGTGATATGTGGAAAAATTTCTATATTTTTTCAAATAGTTGTTAAAAAACCAGCTGTGCTTTGAGAAGACAAACCTTTCCTTGTAACCTATATGTGTGATTACGTGCTTTGTCATCTAAATGTGCAAACACCATAACGCTTTTAAATGTTACCAAAATAATTCTAAGTCTTATCTGAGGCGACTGCATTTGAAAGCAGTGAAAATGTTAATGCTAACAACATTTTTTTTTTGTTCTCTAAATTCCTATTCTTAATTTAATATAATACACTGCTGTTTTAAAGGGATATTAATATTCTTTTCAAAGTGTTTGGGACTTTTACATAATTTAAAAAATATTTGCAGCTGTTTTGAATGTATCTGCAAGTACTGATAGACAAAAGGCATGGATATCCATAAGAACGTTGTCATAATACATTCCATATTAACGTAAGCAAAAAAGAATGTTTGCTCAGGAATACCAAAAAAGGTGATTGGAAGACCCACTTCTGTGGCCTTAACATCTTCCTGCTAAACAAGTTACACTCCTTATTTTTTTTTTTTTTGCTGCATTCTTAATTGGTTACTTGCATCTGCCTTTTAGAATTAGCAGCTTTTTTGCATTTGGATCATCCATAGAGCTGAGCTTGGGCCATTTGTTTTAGATTTCCAGAAATGATTTATTTGTGCTGTAATGGGATGGAATCGTACAGTGTTTCCCATTTGTTTTCAGCCTTAGTTCTGAGCGTAGCTGAAGCTCTCAAAGTGTATCTGGGAGTGCTGATTCCACTCTCGTGTCCAAGGCCCACAAATCTTTTCTTGCACACTGTTTGTACCTTTCTCTCACTGCATAAAATTTGAGATCCCAGGGTCAATATTACATTAGGGGGAAAAGCGGAGAGATTATCTCGGAGGCTTAAAAATTTTGCTCCTGGCTGCATCACTAAAGGATGGGGTGTGAATGGGTGTTGTGGTCATGAACAGGGCAAAAAACTTCTCAAATAAATTTCTTTTCCCCTCCATGCCCTGCATTATATTAGAACTCCTGACAGAGGATGGGATCTTCCTTAGGCTGTGTGCTGGGCATAGGCACAGCACTAGAATCTCTCTGGAAGGGGATATCCACTTTATTTTCCTTCTTTTTGAGTCATTGGGATGCTCCATAGCTGTAGAAGATAGCACTCTTTTCTTATGATAACTGACAATTGTGGAAACCTAGAAAAAGAGGGTAGATGAGACCTCATGGAGCTGTCTTGTCAACCCCTCTTCCCACAGTAGGATTGGCTATAAAAAGAGACTTCTGTTGCATTTCATCTTCTTTTCTTTCAGCCTTTATGTTAAAAAAAAATCCACAGCAGCAGACCAGCAACGAATAATACAGGGAAAAAAGGGAAGCAACAATTTTTATGGCATACTCAGAGTTGCTTATGGCTGTGTTTGAGGGCACTTTTGTGTCCACGGTGTTTTATGGCCATTTTTGATCAGTTGTTGCACAGATCTGGGCTTGTAATGAATGGAGCGTCCCTCTCGCCGTGATAATGGAACATGAGAGTATAAAAACTTTGAAGTGCAGGAGGCAGCTAAAATAAAACAATAAACTATGTATATGAGACTGGCTTGTTGCTTGGTGATTAAGAGATGAGGACCCCGTAGGTCAGCTCCCTATAGGTACAAACAGATGTTTGCACTGTTTCACAGCTGCTAAATATGATATAAATCCAAAGAATTTCTCATGTTTTTATAAAGTTAAAAAAAAAATACCCAGACAGCAAATTTTTGGTCATTCAGATACTCTTACCAAATGACATCTGGTTTCTGTACTGCTTATTTAAGCAATCCTTAAAAAAATGTTTGCCAAGGGGAATAACTCAAACCTTTTAGTTCTTCACCATATATAACTGTACAGTTTAGATTACAATGTAGCATGCAGAGTTTATTATAAGCAATGCAGTTCTTCATTTCTTAGCTAGCGAGTATTACTTTAAAGAAAATAGGATAAATATTATGTAATTAGTTCAGGGAAATTCATGTATAGTTACATTTCAGAGCACCCGAGTTTCAGATCCAAACGATGACAAAGAAAATGAATTGTTTCCATATGTTAGGAGATAGCCCCAGTTGTGAGCAGAGAGCTGAGACATAAAAATGCAACGGGGTTCCCATTAAGTGGAAAGACACAACTGCAGTGAGTGGAGAATTGGGGTGTGAAGGTGCTCTGAAGGCACCATAGCTGCTGTTGGGACCAAAGGAGAAGGAGAAATAAGTGGTTTCAACAGCAGGGGATCCTCAAGCCTTGTGCTCTGACTTGCTGCTGCCTGATGAGATGTGAATTTTTTCACACATCCCTATTTGAAGGTTCATGAGGTCTCTCAGGGTGCCCTGAGGTCTCGGAAAGCGTCGTGTCCATACTGATGCCATTCCTTCAAGGCACTTGCTAATGAGTCTGCCAGTCCTACCTGGCCACCTACGAGCACAAAGCATATGGGAACTTAATACCCTCAAGACCTCGATCCCTCTGCCAAAACTGGTTGAAATTGGCTAATGGGCTCCAAAGTTATTTTCTTTGGGACTGAGAGGGGACAGACGGACTCGCTCTTAAGGGAACATAATTGCCTGCATCTCGTATCTGTTGGAAGCCAAGCTAAAAATCTCAGTATTAAGCTTATCATATAAATTATATATGCATGTATTTTGCAGAGAAAGATTTATTGCCTTCAATATCTAAGCATTTTATGCTTTTGAAGTAATGCATACTTTGATCCAACAAATACTTACACTTTCAAGTCGCCCAGTGTACTGAGGGTTCAATAATGCTGCTTATTTTGAGAAAGATAAATCCCAAAGAGCTGAAGGACCATAACTAGGCTGTGATCTATGTGTTTTCTTCGTGGTCTTCTCTGCCATTTACTGTTTCAAAGGATTAAGGCTAGAAAGGGTGTATTGCTCATTAGGACCTCTGAGTGCTGCATATTGACTCACTGACTCCCACCCTTTTTGAATTGGTGGATGTGCAACTTTCCCCAGTCATTTTGAATCTAACCAGCATGTTTTTCTTCATTTCTTTTCACAGGCCTGTCTGTTAGTCTTCAGACAGAAATTTGCACGTCCACAGTGTCTATAACATTAAATTTATCTGTATCTGTGGTCTTTCTTGAGGTGCCTGGCAATCAACAGCTTTCTTCCCTCTCTTTGTCGAGCAATTCCAGTGTCACAATTATCATGAATCATCCATTTTGTATATATCTCAATGACTGGTTGGGTTTATTTTCACATGAATACACACATCCCATAGTACTGCTTGGTAGCTAGAAGCAAAATGTGGTCATATGTTCTGCTGTAGTGACATGATTGCATTTTTGTCTGTACTTTTTTGGTCTTCTTGATTTGGTCTGTCACCACCATTGTGAGATGCACTGGACTAATTGCCCATCAGATGACAGGGAAACGTGCAAGTCCTTGAAAGTGGAAGCTGGTTTATATGGACAAGAATGGAACCAGCAGTGAGTTTATTCTCCTTTTTTAAGCTCCTGCAAAAGAACGTGCTGTATTAGAAACCTTCTTTTCGGGCTCAGGGCTATTAATTTTGCTCCACATTTGAGCAACACACTGAGATCCTGCTCCAGGGCAGAAAAGCCAAACACTGCTGCAGTGCAAGTATTGCTGCAGTTGTAATTAGTGGTAATAACAACTATTGTGGGAGCAGTCCTAAAAAATACTAATAGCAGGACTGGTTTAATTACAATGGTCCTCATGCCTGTGGTGGCTTCACCCTTCCCTTTTTTGAAGCTCAGCTTTCATTTTATTGCCAGTCTTATCAGACTGGATATTGCCCAAACTGGTACATTTGAAGGGTATTTTCCTGTCAAATAAACAACAAACCCCAGTGGTTAATTTGTATTATTCCTCTCCACTCTTTCTCCAGCCAAAACACAGATTTACTCCTCCTGCCACAGTCCCACAACTTCCTGTTTAGTAGGAAACTTGATTAACTTGTTGGCTCCGTCAGTCTTGAAGGTCTTGCTTTTATTAGGAAGAAAATTGTTTGTTC
This sequence comes from Falcunculus frontatus, assembly GCA_013398115.1. Lineage (NCBI taxonomy): Eukaryota > Metazoa > Chordata > Aves > Passeriformes > Falcunculus > Falcunculus frontatus. Next base: position 40,787 of record VZRV01007181.1, read on the forward strand.
TGCTTGCACAAGATTTCGCTGGGAATGATTGTTCACAGTCAGGTGCTTCAGGCACAGCCTTTAACTGGAGTTAACTGGGAGCAAACCACCTGAGGGGCAGAGAAGACACCACGCTTCAACACTGCCTTAGGTCTTACCAAGCTGAGATAAACTGGGTTTGTAACTGGATGTGCCCACCTGTGAGCACCAGGCTTGGCCTAGTTTTTAAAAAGGTTTGAGTATGTTGCAAAATATGACCATTGAGAGGTTTTCTGTGGGGTTTTTTTGGATCTGATTTAAATAAACAGACTAATTCTTGCAGGTGGGGAGAAATTAATCTTACAGTTGTGTCTTGGCCTCTCTTGACCCTGTGAAGCTCCAGCCAAGGGCCCAGAGGGGTTGACAAGTTTGTTTTCACTCCTGGTTTTCTTTCCTGCTTGGTGTGCAGTGATGTGCTCTGGCAAGGGGCTGGGGGTACTGACAGTGTTTGGCACAGAGGAGGAAATCAATAGCTTCACACTTCTTGAGAGCAGGTCTGGTTCCCCAGGCTTCAAACCAGAGACCTGCATTTGATAGAGGAACTATTTCTAAGTTTTGTAGGTTTTGAGAACATTTTACCTTAGAGTCACACTGTCATCATCCAGGAAAAAGTTGGTTTTTGAAGAATTCCTGGAAGGTTCTGCTTAATTATTTTTTATTCTTTTGATGCTGGGGTATGGTAGAGAAAAATGCTACAGAAAAAACCCAAAAGCAGGAAAGAGGACTTTTCAGGTGAGGATTATGTCCATGTGTAGTAAAAGACCCAGTAAAAACATCATAAATCCTTAGAATATTGTTCTTCCTGTGAGAAATGCAGCGTGTTTGTGATGGTATAAAATGCTACTGTGCATTCAGCTCCGTAGTCTTTGTAACTCCTGGGCATCTGTAGGTAAGTACCATTTCTGCGTACGTTACAGGAAGGTCTAAAGCCTTTAGAATAAAATCATGCAGAGGTATTATTTTGGCAGAAAGCTTTTACATTGATTTCCTGATGTTTGCAAATATTTCTGCAAGGATAAACATCTCTGGAGAAGTCAGCTCTAAATAAATAAATGTTGCAGCAAACGAGGAATACCCTGAGTGGGTGTACTCCAGCTGTTGGGGTTCACTGGATGAAATGTGTTACACATCTTCCCAAAGCTAAGCGACGACAGGCGTTAACTAGAAACTCTCCTTTCTCAATCATCATCGCAGTAGTCTGAAAAGGTGGAGAGGGGAACATCCCGGGCTCTTCTGGGTTCAAACCCAAATTAGCATGAACATCATCAAGGCTCGTCAAGAAGCGTGCTCTGCAGTCAGGCTGCCGTGTGGTGTAAACATGGAATGTGCTGCAATGTGCCTGCTGCTTGCAGGCTGAGTTTGACATTTTTGCTTAATTCACCATAGCCATGCGAGGGGAGCGCACGCTTCAGACAAATTCCACTGTTGTTATTGCTCTGCGCTGCTGCAGAGGCAACACTTCTAATTAGAGACTATCTCCACATTTGGCTTGGCAGCCAAAATAAACTTCTAGGAGTCGCATGCTGGATGGCTTTTATCTCCACGGTGGTGGTGGGCTCTTTCCAGCAAGTTCAATTGCAAACACACGTGGGGACCAAAGGCATAAACATTTTGGGGGGAGGTTCGGTTAAAGTCCCTCAGCACTGCATTGGAAAGCCCCATCCCACAAGGTTTCTTTTCCACGTGACTCTCCAGTAATATTGAGAGGGAAAAGGTTTCAGCTGGAGGAAAGGTCGAGAGCTGGGGTATGTAAGAGCACGAGGAAAAGGAGGATCTTGGTGAGGAGCTGTGGAGGAGTGACATACGGGGGTCATGTGTGTAGACCTTGGGGGCCTGTGTCCCAAAGCAACAGAACATCTTGTTCCAGGACATCTCATCTCACCTGGACCAAAGTGACACCCAACAGAGGCAGGGGGGATGCCCACATTCATGGGCACAGCAAATGCTACCTGTCTTCAGCCAAAGATGGTTTCTGCACCGTGGCTTGCAGGGGACAGCTCTGTTTGGGATGGGTTTTCAGGAGTGCCGCAGAGGGAACTTCGAACGTGACACTGAAATCAAGTAGCGGTGTTCATCCTCTACATCTGCCTTGATTTTTGGCAATGCATTGAGTTAGACATCAAAGCAAACACATGCTTTCAAAATCTTGCATAGCCGAAGAGCAAAATGTAGCTTTGGATGATAAAACCCAAGACCAACATGGTTCCTGGGCCTCTTGACTCCCTGTCAGAAGAAACAAAATCTCAGAGCAGCCCAGCACAGGTCAAAATGTGCTGCTTTATGTGAGGCTTCATTATTTCTCTGTCCCCAGACCCAACCACAGTGACACCTCTGGAGCTGGGCAGACCTCACCCCATGCCGAATTCCTTTCCGCTGAGGCGTGCCAGCAGCCCACCCCACGCTCCAGATGTTGCCGCTCTCTGAGAAACAAGAGCTTAATAAGCCAGGCTCACCCTTCCTCCTGGGTTTAGCCCAAAGACAGTCAGAGATGGAAAATTGCTGCTCAGTACCATGAACAATGTGCTTGGTCAAAGAGCAGTGCCAGCACTTTGTCTTAATGGAAGAGAAAGCCGAGACGCACAGTGCAAAAATCTGAGCTGGCAGCAGCCAGCGACTTTAACATACATTGAAAACTATCCATGAAAGAGCACACTTAAACCAAGAGAAAAAGCCCTGAGGTATATTTAGACAAACTGAAAAAAGAGCAAGAATTGGGGGGGGGAAAAAAAGATTCTGTGTGGCTTTCATAGGTTACATTTTTCCCAGTCTGTATTTCACTTGGGTTTCTTTTATTGGCTTATCGTGAGCACATGCACCACAAAAACACACACGTGCACAGGACTGCAAAAATAAATCTCCTGTTTTGCACCCACAGGACCCGGTTTTGCCGTTGCCCAGAGGTGTTGGAGCTCTGCTCCTATAGGATTTGGACAGACCCTGGATATTTTTGTGCTCAACCCTGTGTGTTCACATGATCACTGCTTTTGCTGAGCTAAGTGGCTCTACCGCTGGCTTGTTGTCTTGTTCCCTGCTTTGTTTTCCTGGCCTCATCCTCCCACCCTTCTCAAATAGGAGACTTTCTTCCTTACGAGAGCCTGGAGAGTCAGGAAACACAACATTCTCCCTTTGCTGGGGTAGGGTGGCTGAGGCCTGATGTTGTAACCTACCAAAAACCACACTGGGAAGGTGTCTAAGCCAAGATGTTCACCTGGGATCTCGTGTCCTGCTCTTGCTCAACCATCCTCCCAACATTCTGAGCCCTTTCCTCACCAGCATCCACTCGGATCAGTCCTACTTCAGGTCCCAGCAGAGCTTGAGGCACTAAAATGCTGCTCTTGGCCAGGCTGGCAAGTGCTCCTGGAACACTTTGTTGCAGGGAAGTCATCTGACGTTGGAATAAATGGGCTCCTCAGTGCTGGGATGGTGACCAAGACCGGAAGGGAGCGCAGGGGACATCGGTCCGGATCCAGGCATTGTGTCCTTGGGTGCGATACCCCGCCGACGCCGAGTGACAACATTTCTCCATGAAGAGTCTCATTAGCTACCAGGGCTGGGTTTTCGGTGAGCTGTTACTCAGTGGAAGGCGCTGGAATCTGGCCCAGAATAACCTCCCTCCAATTTCTCCCTCCCTGGAGCTGCGGGAGCCTTTCTGCACCCCCGTTCTGCACGGCCAAGCCCAGGTCCCCAGAGACCAGTCCTGTGCACATCCCGAGCTCAGCACCAGCCCATAAATCTTGCTGCTGGATCCAGGCAGTGAAATACGAACAAAGGAAACCACCATGCAGTGCAGGGGTAGGGTGGGGAATCGCTCTGGCACCCTCCTTGCTCGGAAAGAAGTGAGAAAACATGGCTTTGTGTTGCTGTTGTTGTAGTTGTTGTTTTATGGTTTCTACAGATGCTTCCAATAAAAGAATTGTGAAACTATTCCCATCGGTGGCCTATCCTCTACCCGCAACAGTGACGGAGAAGTTTGCTGGATTTCCGTCAGCAGAACAATTTGAGTGTGGACTCTACTGCTGCAAATTTAAGAAAGCTCTCCATTTGCTGCCTGCCAAGGAAACAGGTGATTTTTTATTTATTATTTTTGGACACTGGCAGGCGACGATGACGATCAACTTCGATTCAAATGTGTATGTCTTAATACTTCTGTTATTACGATTTTTCCTTCCTGGTCTATGATTTGCTGATTATGTTTAATAATCAGTGTTAATAATTAGTGTTCTGGGGCTATTGCCATGATCTCTGTCTGCACTAATATTTGCAGTCTCCTGGTGTGCTCCAGGGAAAGGGATGAGAGCATGGCAGAGCAGTCACCGGGGAAGGTGCTGAGCGTGGGTGCTGAGGGGCTGGATGTTAAGACTTTCTCAGGAATGAAGAAAAAGTGCTGTGGTTTGAAGACAGATCCTCATCCAGAGTGAAGAGATTACATTTTATTTAGGAAGTAACTTCTTAAGCAAAGTGGACAACTGGCTAGCAAATGCTGGATGATACATTCAATTCATAAAATGCCATTCCTGGACACGACCCTTAAGGAAACCAGTCCTGAGTTTGCTGTTTTCAAATGGAGTTTGGGCTTGTAAAACCAACATTTAGGTATGCAATAGCTTTTCTGAGAAACATGACATTTTTTCCCCAGTATTTTCTGCTCTAAATGCACTCTTTTATAAGCGAAATGATGTTTTCCTTCTCTGCTGCCCCTGCCCATGCCTGGCTCTGAGGCTTCCAGTCCTTGATTATGCTGCCGCAGCTTCTTTAATGAGGTTGCAGAGGTGTCACTGGTACAGTATTTTCTTGGGTGGTGTGAAGCTCTGGAAGAGCTCGAGCAGCAAGGGCTGTGTCTGCAGAGGAGGGAAAACATCCTGGAAACATCCCAGCTCTGGCTCTGGGGCTGGACTGTTGCATGCAGAGCCAGAAATGAGACCTGATCTCTGCTTGCTGGGAGAGAAGCAAACATGTGGTGCTTGGGGTTTGTCCCTCTCCATGAGTGCACGTGTGGTCTCCTACCCTGGCTCAGCAGACACGTGGCATCTGCTCAGCTCTTCGAGGGGCTGAGTCCTAAAATATTAAAAGAAGGTAAATAATGAAAAGAAAACAAAATTTAAAGAAAAAAAAAGAAAGGAGGAAGAAAGCCCAGTGGTCTCAGCAGGATCTGAGAGGCTCATGCTGGAGAGGACATTTAGCAAATGGCTGTTCTTTACATCACAGGGCAGAAATATGAAAAAAATGAAATATGTAGCGGGGCTGGATAAAAAGGAAAATGTAATAAGAGTAGGACAAAGAATGTCACATGCTCCAACCGCATCTGAACTTGGCAGCAGCAGCCCAGGGAAGCCCATGTAAATCCTAGGAGCATGTTAAAAGCATTTTCACCCCACAAAGACTGACATGCATGAAAAGTATCTTTTCAACAATGTCAATCAAGAGCCTGGAGAAATAATTTACTAATACAGTGCCTTGCAGGGACACATGGCTGATGGAAACGGTGTTCACATCTTGGAACGGGAATTAATTTGGGGTGGGTTTGTAACAGGGGCAGAGAGGTGTGAAGCTGTGTGAACAAGCTTGTGTGTCATTGCTGAATTTAAATACGGCGAGCAAAGAGAGAGATTTCATCAAGGGGCAAAAGGAAAACACAACAGCTGAAGGAAAGTGCAGGAAAATGAAGCAGAGACAATAAAATGTAACCCCAGACCAAGGGGTGCTGTGGAGAAAGCCTTAATGGAAAATGCTCTGGGTATTGTCTAAGTCACATGGAAAGGAAATTATTATCCAGGTGAGAAACCCAGCGCTGGTGTGTGCAAAGGGAAGCAGCTCAGTGCTGCAGCAGGAGTGGGGTTAGATTGGATTCAGGATTGTTCAGGACCTGCCCTGGCTCAGCTGTGCCAAGGGAGCAAATCTTCCTCTCAGAGAGGTTCCTCAGCTGAGCCCTGACTTCTGGAGGCAGCATGGCCATTGGATGTCTCTCCTTGGCCTGTCCTTTGTGTATTGTAGACATATGCCAAGATCTGCAAAGTCTTAGCTACACTGGTATTTTTTCCCCGTGAAAAAATATACTTTTTAATTTATTGACTTAAGGGATACATGTTATTTTGCATTAAAGGGGATATGGTGAAACCTTAGCATGTTAATTTATTCATATTTAATTTGGCTGTTGCAGAAGGAAATAATACAATATCTTCCCAAAAAAAAATAATGTCTTTTGATTGATACTCAATTGATTTGAGGATACTCAAGGACAGGGAAAGGAATTTAAATCTTTTTTTCCCATGTAGGTTCCTGTCAGCTCCTGCAGGTTGAAAAACTTTGGTTTAGAAATAGTTATGGAACCACTTCCCCCAAAGTTCTGTGGGGCATAACCTGACAACAGCCAGTGTTGTCTAGGGATGAGGACAATGCTGCAGGCAGGGTAGGTGGGAACTGTCTGTAGATGGAGGACAGAAATAAAGAGGAAGAGCTGCTCCATCTTTATGATCACTTCTTTTACTCATGTGGAGTGTCGAAAACCCTTAATAGTGAATTCAGGCCATTTCCTCTCATCCTGTCCCCTGTTCCCTGGCAGCAGAGCCTGATCCCCCCTGGCTGTACCCATGGAGCTGTGCAGACCCACAAGGTCCCCCCTGAGCCTCCTTTTCTCCAGGCTGAGCCCCTTTCCCAGCTCCCTCAGCCTCTCCTGGTGCTCCAGACCCTTCCCCAGCTCCGTTCCCTTCTCTGGACACACTCCAGCCCCTCAATTTCTCATTGTGAAGGGCCCAGAAGTGAATCCAGGATTCGAGGTGAGTGCAGGGGGATAATCCTGTACCTTCCCATAGCTGATTTCCCCCTGTGCTTTCTCCTGCCTGTTACACCCCTCAGAGCAGCCGTGCTGTGCCCCACTGCGGTGCCCAACGTGGAGCCTGTTGGGACAGCTGCTGTCCCTCCCCACCACCCACCAAATGGCTGAATTCCCCAGCAAAGACAAAGACTTATTTATGCTCACTCCTCTTAAAGCACATATATTTTAGTCCAGGAGGATTTGCCGGCAATAAAGTTTTCTTCTGAGATTCCTAAATCACGAGGTACTCAGGCTCTCCAGACCGTGATGCCCACGGACAATATTTGCACTGTAGCCTGACACATCTTCCTGCTTTAGAATAACAAAAAAACATGCAGCTGGGACCCGCTAGGCTGCGAGGACTTTAAATCACCTGCCTTTTTCTTTTTTCCTTTCTTTCCAGAGGGGCAGGTGCAGCTCAGATTATCGGCAAACTATTTTTTATTACTTAACAACACGGGCTTTAATGCAGTTAGAGACGTCTTTATTCATTCTTACACTCCTGAGTATTTTTGTGTAAACATTTTTCATCTGTGGCAAGCCAGTTTGTTTGTTGTGTTTTGTCATGTCAGAGCAGACTGTGATTAGACACTGAGATGAGACTCCTAAATATTTTCAGATGTTTTCTATTTCCTCAGCGAAGAGCTGGATTTGAACCAAAGCTCTGAGGTGAAAGGGTGATGCGTAATATATTGAGACATCTGAAATAAAATAATGTAATGTTTTTAATATTTAAGAAGAAAAAGGCAGCAGTAAAACATTGTGGAAGGAGGAGAACATGAATACCTATATATTTTAATTTTAAATGCATGCAGATGTTGAATTTTAATCAGAGCATGTCAGAATCTAACTGTAACAAAGGCAAAAATGTGAGATCTGTTTTCTTGAATTGCTTCCATATTTTGGGCTCCAGATTTTTATTGCATATAGCACTGCATCATCATATATTTATGTAAAGTGCCAGCATCCATTGACTTGGTGTATGCCTGATGGTTAACATGTAAAACACTTTACAGTGAGAAGTATATTCTTTCTCTCAGTATGTACAGTATATATCACATTATACAAGCCTGTGCCTTCTTGCACAGTGGCAGGGCTCGTTTTCACTGCTTGGTACATCTGGTATTTCTTTTGGACCCTTCTACCTCTTTTCTCAGTTCCAGAGGACTTTCCTGGTGAAGATCTTGGCCTGGGCTCAGGAGAAGGGTCTGGGGCAGAGGGGAAGCTGTGCTTTTAAAGGGGGTGATAAATACTGGAGAGCTGGCACAGGTGGAAGATGCAGAAGCCAGCATCACTTTGTCCCTTCTGGTGCTGTGTTTGCAGCTGAGTGTCACTGGAACATCCTGCTGCCACCCAGGAGCCACAGAGCAGCAAAAGTTGGGAATGGAGGTGGCCTGGGAGCTCCCTGCTCTTCCCCAGCCAGTGCCACCCTGGGGCAAGCAGCAGGGCTGGCTGGGCATGTGGGGGAATGATGCCTCCAAGCCGGGGCTGGGCATCCCTGCTTCCACACACCAGTGTTTCCACGTCCCTGGATTTATTCTGAGCATGAATCCATGCTGTAAAATGTCTTTTTCCAGCACACCTGCCTCACCTGCCACCGTGCTGGGGAGTCTGCCTTTTGCATAGGGTCAGTTTTAACGCAGAAAACGAAAAATGTAGAAGTCTAGAGATGACAAGGGACTGCTTTAGGCAGAGTTGCAGAAGGGGATCGGATGTGCCGCAGGTACGCTCCATTCTGGCAGCAGGAAAACCTGTGGCATTTTAGGAAATAATTGCACTGGCACCAGTGGAAGGCAGGGGTTCCTCAGCGGGGCTCCCTGTGCCTGCTGCAAAGGGCACAGCTCCAGGGGCTAGGAATGGGTGCAGGAAAGCCATCCTGGGAATCCCTGGTCTCAGGAGACCCGTCAGCCCCTTGCACCCATCCCAGAGGTGGGCACTGGTGCCTGTGTGGGCCAGGGTGGTGCTCCAAAGCCACTCTTCTGTTCAGGATGCCCCACAGCTCTCTGAGGGGGTCTGCATCGGGCCTGCTTCCTTTTTTGGTTTCTTTTCTGGATTGCTTTTCTTCAATGAATAGACTTTTTTTTTTTTAAAGCCCTTCTCACGCCTTCAGCTCCTGGAGTGAAACACGTGACCGCTCTTCGCTGATGTTTTTCCTAAAACAGTGATGTTTGTGGAACGTGTCTCGAAAGCTGCAGCCCTGGCTGGTCTTGGCTGCCAACTGCTCTGTCCTGGGAGCCTCCAGCCCCGGAGCTGAGGTCCAGCAGCACAGCCTGAGCTGGGAGAGGGGGAGGGCGGCTCTGTGCCATGCTCAGGCTCCAGGTTTTGGCAGGGGAGTCTGCAGGCTTGTGGTAGTGCAAATTCATGTCTGAGGCTAAAAGTTAATCAGAATAAACCTATTTTATTCCACCCAGTTTACCTAACTGACCCTCTGCAAACACTCTCCCAGGGTCCTACACCTTTTCCCTCTCCTATGTGGATATTCCTGCTGGGTTGGAAACTCCCTCGGTTCAGCTGTGCTTGGTCATTCCCCCCACCCCTTGGAGGCAGCTCATTTAATGGGAGATGTCTTCAGAAAGCTATTCCAGGTTGTTCCATGACAGGAGAGATGTACAGCACATGAGGAGGGATGGCCCTGGGAAGGTTTTGCATCTCACGGTGTCCCCACGGAGGAGTTGTTCCCACCAAAGGCCTCACCCCACTGACGTAGCTGTGGGGAAATAGGAGAGATCGTTTTCAGGATAGAAGTTTTTCCTTTTCTCTCCCACTCCACCTCTCAATTGGTCCCTTTTGTTCAGGGGGTTTCCTGCCTCCTCTTACAGCATCATTAGCTGGATTCAGGAGTGTTTTATTCTCTTTAATGGATGCTGTTAGGATGACAGATGAGTGTGGGATTTCTGACCTTTTATTAGGGACTGGTGATATTATTAGGGATTCAGAACAAACAAAAGGACTATTCCAAAGGCCAGATTAATAAAAGCCTCTATGTGCCTGACTCCTAACACCAGGTGAGGTGTTGGGAGTTTGTGCTTGAAGTGAGCACCCTTGTACCTTCAGTTTTCCTCCAGGGAAGGCTGATCCTCTGCTGTCTCCCAGGTGTTTGTGCTTGTTCCCTGTGCAGAGCAGGCAGAAATGGAGTGTGACAGCCCTAAAAAGATGTCCCTGGCTCTGGGAGCTCTGGATTTGTGCAAGAGTAAAACACCTGAACAATGAAGGAAGCCAGGATCAGAATCTGGCTCCTATTTCTGACACCCCAAAAATACACTCTGGGCTGGATGGCAGAACTGGGATCTTGGTGCTCCAATTCCTGCAGGGGGAAGGGTCTGGGACTGCCTAACACAAATAGGTGTCCTCATCAAACTGCGTCATCTGATGCCAGGACCTTTTCCCATGAAGACAAGCAGGACCCAGGCTCCCAAGTGATGCCAGCTTGGACACCGGTGGTCCTACCTCCCTCAGGAGCATTTGAATGCCCACACTCTTTGGTAAAAGTGATCCTGTTCCTCACATGTCTGTGTTTTTGCTCCTGAAGCTGGTGGGATTGCATTTTGAGGCCTCAGCAGGGAGGTCATTCCTACAGCAGAGGTGCAGATGGAGCAGTGATGCCGAGGCACTGCCAGATGTGGAGCAGTGTGTTAGGTAGGACAGGGCTACCTAAAGCCCTGAAGATGCTGGTGGGCCTGGACTGTTCAGAAAGGCTTGTCACAGGCTCAGAATTGGTTATTTTCTGTTTTATCCACAATTTTCTAAGACTTTTGGAGCTGCAAACCGTTTGGCTCATACCCCACGATCTTAGCTCATACAAAACTCTCATTGACACCAATAATTTTCCAGCCCGTCATTCCCAGTGACAGCAGCAGTTTTGTCTGAGCAAGAGCTCTGCCATGAGGGCACATACATTTTCCAGGGTTTTCTCAGGTAAAGGTTTTATTTTCCTAATTCTTTCCCCCTGGTAGGTGCTGAGCTGTCAGAATCACAGCCATGCAGAATTCCAGCTTAGTTAAAACAATATCCTAAAGGTTGCAAAGCCATGCTGCTTGCCAAGAGAGAAAGTTGAATGTTCCACTCTCCTCACTTGACTATATTTAGTTCGGGATCCTAATGAAGTCTTTCTTTGTGTAATTTCATGTCTGCAGGGCAACTGTGAGAGAGGACTTCCTAATTCTGTCAGGATGCTGGCAGCCCTTGTGCTGGGACAGCATGTCCTCTGGGCCTCTGCTGCATGGCTCCTGTACAGTACTGGATTGTGCCCCGTGTGCTACTGCGGAGATCCTGTGGCATTATTCTTTATTTTCCCTTTTCCTCTCTTTCTCCTTTTTTTTTTTTCCTCTCCTCTATGAAAGAAACGTGTGTGTATTGCAGCAGGTTAATTGCTGGTTGTTTTCCTGCTGATATTTGATAATAATGCTGCCTGGTGATGGTGGGTTCAACCAGAGCATTTTGAAGGGTCGTTTGGGATGAAAGCACCCTTCCTTTTCTGGTGTCCAAATGAGCAAGCATGGGATAGTGAAACGCAACATGAAGATGCAGGAAATCCTCCCTGTGCTCCTCAGCTGTAGGACCAAGCCATGGATGACCATGGGGTGAAACAGAATCATTTAGGTCAGAAAAGATCTCCAAGGTCTCCGAGTCCAACCTTTGACTGACCGCCACCACAACAACTAAACCACTGAGTGCCACCTCCAGTCGTTTCTTGAACACCTCCAGAGATGGTGAGTTCACCACTTCCCTGGGCAGCCCTTTCAAACGCCTGACCACCCTTTCAGCGAAGAAATTCTTCCTAAATCCCAACCTGAACCTCCCCAGTGCAGCTTGAGGCCGTCTCCTCTCCTCCTATCCCCGTTCCCTGGGAGCAGAGCCTGATTCCCACCTGGCTGCCCCCTCCTGTCAGGGAGTTGTGCAGAGCCACAAGGTCCCCCCTGAGCCTCCTTTTCTCCCAGCTGAGCCCCTCCAGATCTCTCAGCTGCTCCTCATAGGACTGACCCTCCATCCCTTTCCCCAGCTCCATCAAGTCTTGTGTCACCTCACTGCCCCATCACGCAGCACACTGGTGCCTTTCCCTGCCCTCCTCTGCACACAGCTGAGGATTTGAGGATTTGCCTTCTTCCTCACATCCACGTTACATCACCACAACATGACAAAAAAGATACAGAGAAACGTAAAAAAATCGTATCTCTGGGATTCTGCTGAGGTTTCTCAGCCCGAGGATGAGGCTGTGCTGGAAGGAGATCTGCCATGTGGGAATGTTCCAGAGAAACGCCAGCTCCCTAGGGCAAAACCCCTGGAAATCCATGGAGGAAAAGTCCATTCACGTGCTGTTTTTGCACTTGTATTCCAGCAGAAGTGCAGGGCTGGGCAGCCTGCTGTTCATCAGCCTCCTGGATATTCATGGCAGTCCCCAGCTGGCAGTAAATGTATTGTCGGATATCCCTCTAAAGATGTGTAAGTTATTGCTCTCTTGGAGCGCTTTTCATACCTGTGTGTATTTTTCTCCCCGTTCCAGCATCTTACAAAGCTCTCTTTAGAGACGCTCGGCGCTGCTAAATATAGTTTTTGCAAAATTCCAGGACACGTCTTCACTTGGCACATGAAAATTAGTTAACAGACTGCCACGAGACCTTTCTGTGCTCTCCCACTGTTCTCACTCCCACGACACCTGACGTGGAGCACACGGGCTCGCGAGCGGCCTCGGCTTTGCTCCCTGACTCGCCATTAATCAGGATGAGGAACGGCCTTCCCAGTTCATAAATCCGAGGTAAACTCCGTTTCCCACATTTTCTGTCAAAGGGACATCAGCAGGCTGTTTGTATTAATCCATGCCCTCTCCAACCTCGTGTTAGGGGAGGTGAGATGTGGCTGTGGGGGGCTCTGGGGTATTGACAAACACATTTCCACCTTCAGTCCCAGACCTGTTCTCCCTCTGCAGTCTCTGAGTTGCACATGTAGCCCTTGAGCACAGATTGTTCAGTCACTGAAACCACAAACTAAATATTTGGGCTTCCAGCACATTAAGTAAACATGTCCTATCTACACCCCAGCTGCCAGGAGAGATGCTGAATTTGGGGATGAGCTCGCTGCATTAAAAATTCCTAAATATCCATGATCACTTAACTGGGGATTGCTGTAAATAGCTGTAGCTGCTGAGCAGTGGTATGAAATTAAATCATAGGGAACAATAGTGATTTAAGTGGCATTTCTGGCTTTTTATGGGAAAGGGAGGGGAGCAGAGGGAATATTTCACAGCAAAAATCGTAAAGATGGTTAATTCTCCCTCGGTACCACCAGTGCCTTGGAAAAGATCACGGAAGCTGAGCTGTTCCCCCTCAAAAGTTCACTGATAGAAAAACCCAGGGTAAAACTAGAGTGAAAGAAATGTTGATAGAGGGAGTCAGCAGTAGTTAGTAACTGTGGCTGTTGTGCAGGGTAGAAGCTCTTAGGTTGTTATCACAGAGGATTGATTAACACTTGGGATGGACAAACACAGAAATGAGGTGGTGAAACCCAAATCTTTTCCTCTGCAGCAGCTGAGCACAGCACTGGCTTCTGGAGGATCCCTCTCCACTGCTATCTCACCTCTGCTTTTTTGGCATCCCAATCACTGAGCTCTTTTTCCCACCCACTGCTTTCCAGGTGGAGCTTTAGCTGGATTACTTTCAACATTTCTCCGAGTGCCTGGGGCTTTACCAAGTTACTCCCAGGGACTGTGTCCAGCCTTCATGGAAAATGTGTGGTGTCATTCCACCAGCAGTCGGGGAGGTCGGATGCTCTGCCTGTGCTCAGCATCCATTGCACCACACACCTCGTGCCTTGCCAAGGTGCACATGTGCCTTTCCCCACTCTGGGTGAACCACCTTTAGGGTTTCCTTTAGAGGAGAATATTATCAGGGGTGAAGGGTTATAATAAGAAAAAAAAAGTAAGGAGATAAATTCTGCACTCTGCCACACTTGGAGAGTTTACAACATTGTCTGCATTTCGAGATATATCTGATTGTGGATATCACATAGGCCTGAGCAACTTTTCTCTTCTCCTCTTCTCTTCTCTTCTCTTCTCTTCTCTTCTCTTCTCTTCTCTTCTCTTCTCTTCTCTTCTCTTCTCTTCTCTTCTCTTCTCTTCTCTTCTCTTCTCTTCTCTTCTCTTCTCTTCTCTTCTCTTCTCTTCTCTTCTCTTCTCTTCTCCTCTCTTCTCTTCTCTTCTCTTCTCTTCTCTTCTCTTCTCTTCTCTTCTCTTCTCTTCTCTTCTCTTCTCTTCTCTTCTCCAGACTTTCAACCACAAACACAAATAGGCTAGATTGCAAAATCTGGCTGATATGTACTCAGTGTAGGGTTGTGAAGCTATTCACCAACATATTTTGGACCACAGAAGACTGCTCTCCATGTATCCCTCTACACTCAGTGGGGGCCAGGTTGTGATGCAGAGCTGAGACCTAAATCAGTTGTTTTTAAAGTCACTGTTCTGGTCCACTGATCCCCTTGACCTGCAGACCCCAGGCTGCCACCACTTTGGCACCCATGGGACCACAAAGAACAAAGAATCCAGGTTTGGAGGTTCAGCATTTCTCTCGCTTCAGCGGTAAAATGAAGCTTCTAACAAAAGCATCTCTGCATAGCACATCCCTGAGATGGAGATGGCAGTGGAAGCCCTTGGGCAGCTCCAAAACTGCCTCTTGGACTCCAAAACACTGAGAGAGGGAGCAGTGAACACAACAATCCACATTACCCTTCCCACAGAACAGTCCAGCTGGGCTCCAGAGCAGCACATCTGCATGCACACCATGGTATTTAATGCCTCAGCACTGAAATAAAGGCATTATCTTATTAAGATGCTTTTCTTCATCGTGCTGCAGTGGCTGGATGCTCTCCCCTCATCCAGAATCATTTTAGCACATTAACGGGAAAAGCATCAAGAAAAGCACATCTTTGTAGGAAGATTTCTAAGCTATTTATCTCCCAGGAGGGTAAAAGAAGTGGAGATATTTTGTATCTGGGAACTCTTAAATTCATATTTATACGCATTTCCCCTGGGGCAGGATTTATTGTTAAATAACAATAGGGGAACAGCATGATTTCAGCGAAGACATTTGGGCTAGTGAATGTTGGAGCAAATTCTGCTTCAGCATTACTATTCAAAGTCAGAGCTGCTTTTTAATTGCTTTAAAAGTACATCCTGAGCAGAAATGTCCCAGCCCAGGCGCTGCTTCTCAGTGGCACCAGTGCCAGTGTGTCTTGCTTTGCTGCAACCAAAGGCCTGCGTCATGGAAGCCCTTGAAACCTTCATTTTAGTAATAAAAAAATCTGACAGAGAAGGAAAACACAGCATCTGAGTGCTTAGAGTATTTCAAAATTTCCTGAAACTTCTGGGTATTTGAAGACATCTTCTCCTTTCTGCTTTTCCTGGTTATGGCCTCCTAACCCGGTGTGGGATGGTGCTGGCTGATTCCCATCTGCTGGAGTGTGCCAGGTACCTCTGGGGATGGAGAGTCCCTGTGGATCCCACCCTGCTGGCAGTGGGGCACTATGCCTGCAGGAATTGCTCCTGTGGTGAGCTGACAAAGCTGTCTGCCCTCACCATGGGGTGGGTATTTTATTAAAGAAGAGGAATCTCCCTTGTCATGGTAGAGGACTTGTTTTATGTGTCCTCTTCCAGCACTTGCTTCTGCAAACGTGGCCTCCTCTCCCCCCTTTCCCTCTGCCTGCTTCCTGGTGCTGAGGTCCCCATGAGCAGGAGTCCCCATCAAGGATATTTAGTTGCAGGATTTGTACCCTCAGTTCTCAGAGTTGTCCCACCTCCCTTCTGTAAGTGATATTTGTGTCCCACCCTGCAGCAAAGCCATCTGTGCACATCCCTGCTCTTGGGGATCCAGCTCCTTTCTTTCCACCAGGAAAATATTTGCCAAGAAGTCCCAAGGCTTATTTAGAGAGTTAAATCTCTGTGTGTCCCTAGTACCAGAAACAGGACAGGGAAACCTGACCAGGCAGGCACCAATTTATTCCAATCTCTGTCCTTTCTGTGCTACACCTGCTCAAGGCACAGCTATGTGGAGATCTGTGCTGAGCAAATTTCCATCTCCCATGAAGAAGACCTTTAGGGTCTTTGGCATCGTGGCAATGCTCCAACATCCATGAGCCCTCTCAGACAAGCAGCTGGAGACTTTTCTTCTGGAAAAGCCCACAGGAAAACAGGTGAAGAAACTCAGAGTAGGAGTTGGTCTCAGCTCTACTCTTTGTGCGTTGTCTTTCGGTTGCTTCCCATGAGCAGCATCCAGCGATGGCCTCCCATCCCTACTGCGGCTGCTCCGGCCGCCGCTCTGGCACACACGGCAGCTTGTGCTGCTGTCCGAGTGCCAAAGGGAACGTCTAATGGGGTATTGTTTGTGTGTGTTCCTGAGATGGAAGTGATTAACATAAAATACGTAAAAGGATCATGTCAGGAATTCTCTCCAGAGCTGCACGGTTAGCGGGCCCGCTCTGGTTCACATTACAGGATTACAGCATGTTCCGTAACTGCTCCGTGTTGGACACAGATTTGGGGCTCTTTCTCCAGTGTTTACAAACACGGATGGGGAGCTGAGCGAAAAATGCAGCCAACTGCTCATGGATTTATGGACCTCTATTCCATCAACACACACACACACACAAGGATATTTACGTTGTCTTCGTATCACGGCAGATACCAGAGGGTCCTTAAATAACCCCGCAGGGCTGAGCAGCTCATCCACACTTCAGATGCAGGCAAACAGCCTCGGAAAAGCTTGGCAGCTCTTCTTGCTCTCAACTGATAGACATGCTCTTCATCAAGAGCCTGGAAATGTTGCTCCTTTGAGCTCCAGACTAATTCAACACCTAAAATATGTGGAAAAGAACTGCTCTGAGCTGGTGGGAAATTCAAGCAGTCTGAGGCGTTGGAGCCAGTGAAGCTGCTAAAACATAAGGTAACGTTCAGGCTCAGATCTCCAAAGCCTGATCTGTTTGTCAGCGTGGCTCTTGCCTTGTGTTCCTCTCACACAAACAGTCCAGGTACATCTCCCTCCCTTTCCATGCTGTGGAACTGGATTTAGAAGAGAATCACTAAAATAAAGGGAGGAAGGGAAAAAAGGAAAGCAAAACAAATCTGAATCCCCAAAAGTTTCTGTTGTGAAAGTGTCAAAATAACTGTCCTGGGGCTAATTTTATGCTGGGTGCAGCTTTATTGATGTCAGCGTGGTAAGGAAACGCCTGATTCACCCCTGCACTGCAGCATTTTTAAGCTGAGGCTTCTGGGAAAGCTACAGTGGTATTAAAGTGATGTTCCAGAACAAGATAACAGCCTGGTGCATGACTCCAGCAGTGTCAATGGACTTGCATCAAGATTCACCTTCCCCACTGGAGGCTCTGAGGAATGGCAACCAAAGTGCACAAAGCACAGCCCTTGTTGGGTGGTTTATTTTGCCCTGCTTGTGTCTGAGGCTCACTGCCTCAAATTAGCCAGACCAGGACTTGGTGGACCTGCAGATGACCCTCATGTCTGAATGAGGGGGGCATTTTTGGAACAAGCCCCATGCTTCCATTCTCCTCTACCTTGACCAGACTGGCACCTGTTGGAGAGAAAGTGATGTTCTTCATCATGAAATCTCCTCTTTCGTGTTTCTCTCTGCTTCTACCTCTTCTCTTAATCCTGCAAGTTTGCCTTAACTTTGTCCAACTCTAGCTTTTGTATGGGACCTACTCCTTTTCCAGTTCTACTGCTCCGCAAAAAATCCAGCTGGCATCTCTCTGCTGCAGACTTTCCAGCCACGAGTGGCTCAGAGAGAGATCTCACTCCTCAACTGACCAACATCCATTTTTGTTTCCACTATGTTTCTCTGCTTTTTTCTCTGTTGAATGCCAAGGATAACGTAGCTATGCCTTCACTGTTGTCCATACCGTGCATCATCTTCTCCTGGTCATCTCAGTGCCCTCTCATCCACAGTCAATTCTTGTAGACTTCCTGCAGAACATCCCTAACACAGTGGGATTTCCCCATTCCTACAGTTAAAGCTCTCATCCAGGATCTCATTTCTTGTCCTGGTTTATGCAACACCCTTTCATCTGGTCTCCATAAGAAGCTCTCCATAGCTTAAAAAATTTACTGTCTGCTTCTTTTTAAACCTCTCCTTTTGTGGATGTGGCCAGTTTCATCCCATTATTTACCTGTCATCATCTGTTGCCTCTGGACTGAGGCAAGGTCAGTCCTCTTGATCAGCCTTTCTGCAGTGCCCAACACAACAGGCCCAATGATCATCAGAACACAGGCAGCCAGTGGTAATATAGGAAAATCTGTAGTGGTTTCCGTGGCAAAGGTGTGAAGAAAAAAATCTGTTCCTCTGCACCAAGCTCAGTGAAACACGCGGATGCTGGAAAGGATCCTGATTACGCCCAAACTCACAGCAAATCCCTCCCCAGCTTCCACAGTGATTTCATCCCTCTAAGTTAAAGGGCTCTGCATCTCATTTACTTTCCCTCTTTTTATTTGTTTTATAATTGACTTTTTGAACTTCTGCCTGAATTGGAGCCAAAGCTGAGAGTGACTTAATTCCAGCAGGATGTGAAGGCCTGGACCTTCCCAGTGCAGAGTCTCTCCATTGACTTTAGAGTGATGTTCAGACAGTTAAAGGGAGCCTGTGATCTGTCCAGAGTAATATCTCCATCCGTGGGAGAGCAGTACAGTGGGATGTGGATCTTCTTTGCTGGTATCCAGGAGACACAGTATTGCCCACCAGTCCCCACAGCAGTGCCCTCACATGGGTAAATAACTGCATTTTCTTAATTCTTCTTATTCAGCAGCTTATCAAACACTTTCTTGGCCTCTTCCTTTTTACTAAGCTAAATTTTGGGGGAACAGGGTCACTGGTTGCTTTCTGGTCTGTGAGGGAAGCAGGGAAGGAGTCTGCATGTTGGTTAAAGAAAGATGGAGCTTTTGCTTGTGTGGATTTCAGGGTCAACTGGATTTTAAAATAGTTGAGATAGGTGTTAAATCTTCTTAAATTCATCAATATGAATGGTTCTACCTCGGTAATCCATAATGGTTTCTCTGTTTCGGGAGCATTAGCAAAAATGGGAGTGAGCAGATAAAGACAGAGATTTTAGATGATCTAAATACAGTATTGTTTCATTTTGCAGAACTTTCATTTTGTGGTTCAGTTCAAGACTTATACAAACTAAGCAGAGCTGATGTGTGAGAGCTGGAGGCCGTGTACCTGTTTGAAAAACCAAATGGGCTGAAAAGCACATGCTTGCTTCTTTTGTAAGAAATTGTTCTAATGTGTAGGAAAAAAAATCCACAAGTGAAAGCCTGCAGCACACAGTGCATTTTCATGTGCCACATTTCTTAATTCTGTGGAGATGAGCGAGTTTCCTGCCAGTGGAAAGCGGGTGTGCAGAGAATTACGAGGCACCACCTCAAGATGCATCCCCTGTAAATCAAAAGAGAGGAGATACCGAGGTGCTGTTGAAAGGAAGGTTCTTGAGTGGTGTAGCCAGCTCGTGGAAGTCAGTCATGACCATTTACAGCAGCTCCGGATGTGACCCAAAGCCATTTTTTGGCTCCTTTCCGAAATTAAGCGCTTCCAATGAGCCAGAGGAAAGCTCAGGCCAGATTTTATCTAATGTGGGACACAAAGGGTCTGATCCTCACCTGCTGGAAACGGGAGTAATGCCACTGACTCACACAGAGCTCCCAGTTCTGGGAACACAGCCCGAACTACTCATTTTAGTCCAGGACTGTTGGCAAAACACGACATTCACCCCCAAATTACGAGGAGCTCGCTACCAGTCAGCGAGTTTCCAGCGCGGCTACTTTGGCCCCATCACACGCTGCTAATCTCTTCAGTGATTTATGTGCTCTTTTAAGTTTGAATTCTCCCTCTGTCATGAACCTTCCTCACTAGCAAGTTGACAGTTTAAATTAGTGTTTAGACATGGCTTTCATAATGTCAGCTTTTGTTTTGTCTCAGTCATCTGTTGGAATTCCTTCCATTGTATCTGAAGTGACTCATGACAATAAATGACTTCTTTCTTCTTTTGTTCTTAATCGGGGAAGAATGGAATGAACCATGCAATATTTGTAAAAGAGCAGTCTTAATTAGTCCTCAGCTGTAGCTAAAGATGCTTGTCTTGTCTCTTTAGCATATTAATGCAGGAAGCCATGCGTTCACGTGGGCAATTGCCATGTTCCTGAAAAGCCTCGTTACAAGCCAAATTCTCCAGCGTAAAGGTATTCCCCGGCCCCGCTGCTGCCAAATGAGGAGCCTGTGCCCCGGGGCTTTGTGCGAGGCTGCTCAGGCCTGCGAGGAGAAAAACGGGCACACTTTGGAGTGACTCATCTCAAGGATTGGGTTTCTTTTTTCTTTCGTGCCTCTTAAAGGTATAAACTCTCAGAGCCGAAAGCTGGAGCTTCATCTCAAAACCTCACAGCTGCTGCCTGTGCCTTTCCCTGCTTCCAAGGGGGTGATGTTCACTGATTATGGACCTCAAAACTTTCTTTGCCAGGTTGAAGTGCCTCGAATACCTAAGTGCTGATGAAAGGGTTTGGGTGGGAATGTGCTAATATTTTGTACAAAATTATTAGTGGCCTCTTTTAGGGACAAAATACGTTTTTGTGCAGAAATGCAAAAGGCTGTATCTTGTATTGCCAAAGTTGCTGTGACCATGTCGTCTTTAACACACTCCTGGATCCAGTGAATGGCAACAGCTTTCTCTATCTTCTTCTGTTTTCTGTTTGTCATTTGGAAGAAGAAAATTGATTCTGTAAGGAAGTGTGGGAAAATGGCATTCCCAGCTTGCCTCCCTGTTCGCTGAGCGCTCTCCTAATCCATGTAGGGCCATGCCCACGATGCCAAGTTTTGCAGTAATTGTGAAACGCAGCTAAATAAAGGTTTAGGTTGAGAGCTGGCTTCTCCCTCACTGTGTCTTGAGGAAGGGCTGTAATGTGGGTTTGGGGATGTGTTTGTAGCTGTCACTGGATTGCAGGCACTAAGTCTCCTTTCCCAGTGAGTCTCTTTTCCCTGAAGCCTGGCTTCCCCAGTGGTCCGGGAGCGTGGCTTGCAGCCTTGTGTTACTGGTAAGGGGTTAGGCTCCCATTTGATGACATACTTCCCATCTATCCATATTTCTCTCCAGTTTTATGCTTAATTCCCACGTAATGAAGAATTCTGGATACATCCCTTAGAGCCCACTGAGGTCATTTGAGCTCATTAAAGAAGATGCTGATACAGAGGAAGACACAACTGTAGAGGGTGAGCAGGAGATGTTTAAGAGGATGGAGAGCCAAAAGTGGTTACCAGGAACCAATTTCCTCAAGACCCTCCCTCCTAGAGAAGACAGTTGTGTTTTGCAGGTTCTGACCCAAAGCTGGTTCTTTTTGGAGAAGGAAAAATGAAGCACGGATGAAAAAGGCTGTGACGAGAACACTGGTGAGGTGCTGTTTGCTGTGCACAACAACACCCTCACTGAGCCCAGAAACATATGAATAACACCATGAATTCTTCTGTGCCAGTACGCAGTGCTCTTTATTTTAATTGTCTGTTTAAATACCCATACAGCTATTTTTCTTTTGCCCAGATCTTGTAACAAAACCAAATGTCTTAACGAACACAAGCAGAAAGAGAGCAGCTGGAGAAGGACATTAAAATGTACAAACCTTGTGAAGTACTGGGGAAATAATTGCAACTTTATTTAAAGTACTTTCAAAAGTAAGTTGCTCCTCTGGCACTGGACTGAAGTAAGAGCTGTGCTGCTTTCCCTCTGTGCTCCAAAGAAATCCATGTTCCCTGTCAGGGCTGTGGTCTTGTACAGTCTCCAAAAATATTCATACAATTCATGGTCAGCTCTGCTGGATTGTGCTGTCACCAGGTTCATATCAACCACGGCCTTCTCTCCATCTCTACCCCCCACCTCTTGCTAAGGAAGACTTGGCAGAGCAGCTTTAGGGAAGCAAAGGTTCACTGGGAGAAGTGGTACCATTTATTGGCCTAATTGGTAAAACTGAGGAAAACAGATCGTGGCTGGGACACAAATCTTTCTGCAGGTGCAGTAACATTTTAGGCAAGTACCCAAACCAGCCTTGGAAATCCAGGTTTTTGCAGGCACAGATATTCTGGAAGTATAAAGTTATGCCTCAGAGCAGACTTTGAGCAAGAGCTTTATTTTTAATATACCGAGATTGTCTGCTCTCTGTCCATCTAACATCTCACAGTGAATTTCTAAGAAAATTGTAAAATTGCAATGGCAAGGCCAGGGTGTGAGAGCACAGGATGAGTTCTTTCCTTGTAAAAGAGCTGTCACATCTTTATTGACTCCAAACAAATACTTCCTACTTGCACAACCTCGCAAATCTCTGCTGTGATGGTGTATGCCTGCTCTTTCCTAAAGCAGGAATTGTCAAAGGACGGAAATTCACTAATATTGCTTTTTCCTACAGCATCATCAAACATGTTCTTAGCTTGTCATCAGCTGAGGTCAACTTTTCCTTCCATCTGTGTTTACACTGGATTGGGACAAGCAGGTCCTGTCCGTGATCAAAGCCTCAGGGCGACTGTAGCATAGAGGTGGTTCAGACCTCTGCTGGGAAAGCTGTCCAAAGGGTTTATCAGTTTGGCACAGTGTTAATGTGGCTGGGATTTCACAGAAAAACTGGCAGATTTGGAGCTGGCAAATTGGAACTGGCCTTTGAAATGCAGAGGAAGATGGGGCTGATCATATGGAAAGACTTCCAACCCTCCTGCAAAACCAGATAGTTCTGTAAGGGCCTCTTAACCAGCACTTCATTACAACTTTCCCATTGGCCTCAAACTCAATGTTAACCTTGGCCCTGGTGCAGAGAATATTGACTTTCAGGGTCAATAAATCTTAATATGGATCAAATTGGAAGTCATGTTTACTTACTTTATAACTCCTTTCCAGTGCAATTACTCTTTACACAATGCAAAGACATTCTGCACATTTTTCCTCCTCTTCTTCGCCATTTTGAGGCGCGTTACTCTTCCAACAAGAGCCTGGCCTTTCCAAGGCTCGGAATTTTCTCCAAAGTTTTCTGTCACAGCCACTTTGATTTCTGTGTTATTTATCTCCTCCTATAAAAGGCAAACATGATTTTTTTTTTTTTTTTTTGCATCGGCCCTAGCGTGGATCCGTGTCAAACGACTGCCTCCTGGCGTAGCCGCGTCGCTCATCCAGGAACGGCGCGCGGTTGCGTGGGATACCGGAACCACAAAAGGTTTTTCAGATTTCCAGGATTCCGAGCCGTGTCGCTGAACCACACGACCTATCCTGCAATCATTTTCTGTGCTCGGCTTTCTAGTACTGCGCACTTTCCTCTTTGTTTATATCAGCCAATACCTACAGAACTTTAATGAGCATACAGTGAGTTGCCTGTGCATGGCAGGGTGTGTGCTGTTCCCATAATGAGGCATGTATAGAGCCCGGGGCTATGGAGGCAAGGAGCCAAAGGATGTTATTATTGCCCTTATAAATTGTTTTCAAAATAAATAAGATACAGAATGTTTCACTTCGAAGGGCAAAAAAAAAAAAAAAAAAGGGAGATTTGTGCTCTGCGTACTGACCCGGGGTGGGGGTGGGAGCAGGAAAGAGGAGGAAAAAGGGTGGGTTGATCTGTAGCCTTTTGATTCGAGTCACTGCTGTTGAGCACATGTGAACTCAGTGTACACATGTTGCTGGGGCTACAGCCAGGCCCAGATGTGTCCAGGATCATGAAGTGGTTTGGGCCAGACTTTAAAAAACATCTATTTCCAGCCCCTCTACTGTGGTGTCTCTGCAGAGACACCTTCCACTATCCCAGGTTGCTCCAAGCCCCATTCAGCCTGGCTTTGGACACTTCCAGGGATGGGGCAGCCACAGCTTCTCTGGGCAACCTGTGCCAGGGCCTCACCACACTCACAGGGAAGAATTCTTTCCCAATATCCAATCTAAAACAATCCAACCCGTCAGTTTAAAGCCATTCCCCCTTGTCTTATCAAAGATGTGGAGACCTATTGGGGGTCTACTTGCTGCAGTGAGCAAAGCTTACAGAGGGAGGGTCCAGCACATCTTTTGTTCTGTTGTTCCCATGAATCCGTCCTGGACCATGATCTATAGGGAGCTGAGATGGGGGAAGTGGTGCTCTTCACTCAGAAGGATCTTCCTGTGCCATCATTGCTGGTGTCCTGGGTGACTGGTTGAGCTGGATCCATCCTTTAGGGATCCTGTACAGGATTCCTGCCTTCTGCTCCTTCACTGCCATAATGTGAAGGTGACCAGGTCTGTCACTTGTGGGGTGAAGACAGAGGAAGTCTTGTATCCTACTTGCAAAAATCAGGATGACATAGCATCCCTTGGAAAGCAGAAAGGTCCTTGTTCCGGGACAGTTCAGATCAGTAAGAGACACCCAGTCAGCCTGGCAGGAGGTGCTTGTGATGACAGCAATTCCTATCACAGAAGTGCTCTGCCTCAGTTGCAAAATATCCAGGTTTGGCCTTCAGGAGGAGATGAACCCCAGCAGCTGAAAACAGGTAATTTAAAGAGGAAATAAATACGTGGAAGGCTGTCCAGTGCATGGCTGCACTGTGGATTTCAGGTCCGGGTCCATCAAAGTAGAGGCAGATCCATGGCTTGGCCTTTGCAGAGCAGCTGATTTGGAGAGCAAGGCTTGTCCTGTGCTACAGCTGACGAATTCCAGGAATGTCTTCCAGGCAAAAGTTGGTGAAGGAACCAAATGCCAAGGGATGATGTGATGCATGCAATAAAGCTGCAGAGCGAGGTGCTGAGGACATCTTTCCTTCAGCGGGGCAATGGGACACAGCTGTGCAAAGGAACATCCATGGAAGTGCAGTAACTCCGTGGCCATCCTCAGGCAGAAGGTGAATTCCAAGTGTGTGTGTGTGATCAACATTACATAAAGTGTACTGGAAAAGGGAAGGAAACACCATCAGCCAACTCTGTTTTGTGTCGGCCCCTTCAGAAACAGAAGGAAAAGATTAAAATCATTCGCAATTGGAAAAATCCAGTTTATTCTATGCATTAGCGGTGCTGGCATGCAAACACATCCTCGGAGAGCAGCTGCTGTCCTAGGGGGCTTTAATCCTTCCAAAAGTAGCATGAGAAGACCCAGTAGGTGCACTGCACATTTCGTTGTGAATTCCCTGGTATTAATAAACCGGAGCATGTTCCTGGATAAGGGTTAGCCCAGTTCTCCCACAGCATTAACTTTCTGCTCTCTTTTAGCTGCTGCTGAATACACCAGAGCACCCTCAGGTACTTAGAGAGTTTGGTGTATGATGGGGCAGTATCCAAATAAAGTTGGCAGAAGAAGACACCAAAAAAAAAAAAAAAAAAAAAAAAAAAGTGCCGTGTGGGAAGCAGAATGAGAAGAAGGAAAATAAAAGCAAAGCAAAAAAAACCTGCTCCCAGCCCTTGACACCAGTGCTGATTCCCTCTTCCCTATGATTTCTTGACTGCTCTTGTGACCTTCACCTAAAACAGGAGAGGAGGAATCACCTTCATCCCTAGGGCTAAATTTGGAGTTAGCACAGCACATGTCAGGTGGGAATGTGATGGAGTGACTCAGATCTGTCCAGGAAGCACAGATGTGCACCTTTGCATGGCTCCCTTCATTGTGACACTTCTGTTGTGTGACACGGACCTCAGAGACACCAGTAAGTGTGGGCAGCTCTCCAGCCAGCTCCCAGCAAGGGGCAGAGCTGTTGGAAACAGAGGTCTTCCCATGGAGATCAGGTCTGGGCAGGGAAGTGGGAGAGAAGAGGATGGATCAAGTTTGTTTCTCCCTCAGGGCGGTGTGGAGGGAACTGTGTGATATCCAACATCCCATTTCCAACGCGTGGTTCACTCAGGGGACACGAGAGCTGCCTCCTGGAGCAAAAACGCACACGTGGCCCTGCTCTTGGAAAGTGTCCATAGGATAGGTTGGAAATGACCTTTAAGATCATCCAGTCCAGCCTGACACTGATGAGTCCATCACTAAACCATGTCCCCGAGTGCCACCTCTACTGGTCCAGCTCCCACTGGCAAAGGCTGGTGACGGGATTTGTTGATTGGAGCAGAGGTGGGCACACATCCCACAGGTGTGAGGGAGCTGGCATTTTTTGTCACATCATCAGTTTAGGAACCTCCAGGGTGTGAACCAACCAGGTTAACCTCTGGATGGTGCTTTAGAGGTTGGCTTGACCTGGGAAGGCAGTTCATGCCTGTTCTTTCTGCTCAGAAAACTGGATGAGACACTTCCTTGACAGACAGAGCCCTCAGTGAAGAGGTTTTCCATGAATCCATAGTTCCACAGATGAAGTTTCAGCAGCCCTGACCAACTGGCAAGTGTTTCCCCTGTCCAGTAAGTATTTGGCATTTTTTGCTGGGATTTATTAGTAGTTTAGGGTTTTTTTTCAAGTAGTTATGACTCTTGCCAGGGGGCTAAAGGCACTCCAGTTCCTCACCAGGAGCCTGTGCCTCAGAAGAAGGTCTGACCTGACAAGGAATGGAGTTTGGAAGCTGATTTCTGCTCTCGATGCAGAGACAGGACATACTGGCACCAAGCAAGGAGCTAAACTGATGCTCCTGGGAGGCCTTTTAAAAGGGTAAGAAGCTCCTGAGGAAAAGGGGTAGGCAACAGGGGTGTGGTGATCAGGGCAGGAGGGAAGACAGGGGGACCCTGCATGGTTCAGGCTCCCTTTCTTTTTCCTTCCCAGTTTGGTTTGTGGTTTTGCATTTGCAGCTTGTAAAGCTGTATGGAAGGAATGTGCAGCTGGGGGCTTTCGCCAAGTTGGTGTCAATTTGGGTTAAACCAGAGGTCCTGGAACAGAGCCTCGTTGGGAGAGTGGGTGACTTGCATTAAGGGCAGAGCTTTCATTATTCTCCCTTCAATTGCGGTGGCTCCTTGGGGACCCCATTCCAGGAGCAGGGCCCAAACCCTCTTCCAGCAGGCACACTGCAAAGCAATAACCTGAAGGCAGGGCCTCCCCCTGCGGGCTGGCAGTGCCTGAGATGCTCAGTGTCCTGCCATTGTCCTCCTCTGGCCTCCAGCAACGCTGTCCTGTCCCGTCAGCAGCAGTCCACGTGCTTCTCAGCTGGACCCCACCAGAGCCTGGGATCAGCTCCATCCAGGATGTTGACCACATGTTTTGTGAGGTGCCCAGCATGTCTTAGGAATGGTACAATGAAGACACTTTCCTTCCCCGGTCCCTGGGGATTCTGCCGCTGGATCATCTCTGCTGTGTGCTCGCTGCAATCCCTGTGCACAGCCAGCCTGACACGGAGTTCCTGCCAGCTTCCAGCACCAGCCAGAGCTGCTCTGCAACCCAGTGTGCCTCCTTGGATGCTGTATTTTGTCCCCATTTGCAGATTAAAAGGCAATCTCCTCACTTTCCTTCATTCTCAGGGTTAAGCTGCTCACGAGGACAGACTGATTTGTGCAGGGGGATAACTTACAGTTGGGGATTTCTCTTGTTTCCTCTGTCCTCACGTAGCAAAAAAATGAGTTTATGCTGGTACACAGCTTTCCTTCCTCAGGTCACACAGAGGAGGTCATCTCCAGGAGGGTTTTTTTTTTTTGAGCAAGAATCTCCTGGCTTTATAGTTTGTATGCAAAGGAATCTCAGAATTGTAAACATGGCTTGACTGTGCCTTCTGCCCACAGTGCCAGGTTTACCTGATCTCAGCCAGACTCATCTCCCTGCACTGAAGGCCACAAGGCAGGAATGAAGTCTAAGGTAACGATTCGTCTTTTAGAGGCAGAAAGGAGAGATTGGCACCTCGGAAATCCAACCCATTCCATCCTGAATGCTTGAAGAGTTGTTCTCAGGCCCGCTCCCTCCCTTTCCACTGCTCACACAAGGTCCCAGCACAGTTGCAAAGCCCACGCTTAGGCCTGGGGGGTGTGGAGGAGGGAGCTGGGCTCGTGTGGTCTCTGTGCTCCAGTTAGGTTTGGCCTCCTGTGCAAGTGATGAGTTACACTCTGTTTTGGGGCAGGACAGCTCTGCCTTACTGCCCTTGCCCAAGTTTTGCCCACAGAGCTGGGCTGGACCTCTCTGGTGGGAGGGGATCTTCTCCCCTCCAACCTTGCAGGTGTTTCTGCAGAGCTCAAAAGCTGCTTTGGCAGCTTGGCCCTCCTTGTTTGCTCCTCCAACTCAACTCAGTTTTACAAACCACACAAGTCTTCGTGTGCCTGTTATTCAGATTCCTGACTTCAACAAAGCAGTGTGATTGCTGTGACTGCGGGGAAGCCACCGAGCCTGGTGGTTTATTTACAGAAGGCAAATGCAACCAGCAGGTCTCATAGCTCACCACTGTTCCTGTATCAGCCCTTGGGCTGGCAACGCTGAGCAGCAGCAAACACATCATAAGAGACCACCTTTAATTATTCATGTGCTCTCAAGGGGAAACCAAGATCTCTGATGAAGAGGAAACAAACAGAATATCTTTGAACTGTAAATCATGGCTGCAATAGCTTTGTTCTTTGTTTTGCCAGAGTTTTGTTTTATCTGTGATCATAATTTGTTTTCAGTGAAGCACTAGATTAAATTAATTGAGGTTTAGAACACTACCCATTTCCTTTTGCAAGTGCTTTCACTGATGGTATGCTCTTATCTGACTTGTTACCCCTGCTGGCTCTGTTTTCCTGACCTCCCCTTAGCATCACATGTTTT
This sequence comes from Falcunculus frontatus, assembly GCA_013398115.1. Classification (NCBI taxonomy): domain Eukaryota; kingdom Metazoa; phylum Chordata; class Aves; order Passeriformes; genus Falcunculus; species Falcunculus frontatus. Next base: position 69,275 of record VZRV01007181.1, read on the forward strand.
AGAGCCATTTCTTCCTGTTCTCTCTCTTTTCTTTTTTTTTCTTTTTCTTTTTCTTTTTCTCTTTTCTTTTCTTTTTTTTTAAGGGACCTAAGAGTTAGTTTTGAAAATCTCCACTCTTTCTCCAGCTATTACTTCTTTCCTATGGATAACTGGTGAATTCCCTCTCTGAGGAGGAAGACAAGACAGACCTTACAGGAGAAGGCAAGTCCAGCTGCTGCAGCACCTGGACCAAACACCCCACTTTTGTGGAAAGAAGCTGATTGTTTGAGACCTATTGCAGAGCAGAGCTCCAGAAAATTTGCTCTGTTGTTAATTCCATGTGTAATTATTGCAGTTCTTTCCCACAGCCCATCCCTAGGACTGGTCACTGACTGACACTGTCCAGACAAGCCTTTGGTTTGGTCCAGTGCTGTCAATGCTGCATTCCTGGGACAGTCTCCTGCAGGACAGGACAGCACTGCATGAGTGAGAAGGGAACCCTTCATAGAATGGTTTGGGTTGGAAGGGACCTAAGAGACCATCCAGTTCCACCCCTGCCATGGGCAGGGACCCCTTCCACTGTCCCAGGCTGCTCCAAGTCCCATCCAACCTGGCCTGGAAGACTCCCCGGGATGGGGCTGCCACAGATTCTCTGAGCCAGGGCCTCACCACCCTCACAGGGAAGAATTCCTTCCCAATATCCCATCCATCCCTGCCCTCTGGCAGTGGGAAGCCATTCCCTGTGTCCTGTCCCTCTACCCCTTCTCCAAATTCCCTTTCCAGCTCTCTTGGAGCCCCTTTAGGCCCTGGAAGGGGCTCTGAGCTCTCCCTGGAGCCTTCTCTTCTCCAGGTGAACACCCCCAGCTCTCCCAGCCTGGCTCCAGAGCAGAGGGGCTCCAGCCCTTGGAGCATCTCCACGGCCTCTCTGGACTTGCTCCATCAGCTCCACATCCTTCCTATATTGGTGCCCCAGAGCTGGATGCAGAACTCCAGGTGGGATCTCAACAGAGTGGGGCAGAGGGTCAGAATCCTCCCCTTGCCTCCTGCCCATGCTGTGGGATCAGCCCAGGAGTGCAAGTGCAAGTTGCCACATCATGTTAAGTTTCTGGTGTCTACAAAAGACCAAATAATAAAGCAGTGCCCTGCCAAGGTTTCAGCTCACGCCTGGGGAAAGCTGTAGAATGACTGCTCAGGGAACAGAGCAGATCTTGGTCACCACGTCCTCCTCTTGGCAATCCATCACCTGGGTGCTGCTGCTGCTGTTCTTTCACATTGTCACTGGGCTGGATCATCTACAAAGGGTAGGGAGAGAAAATACAGTGAAGAATCTCCACAAACGACCTGTCATCTGGAAATTATTTGCCGAGATCTGATAATTGAGTCTTCTTCTAGCCATTTATTGTATTAGCTAAAATGAAAGGAAGAAGCAAAAATCATGGTATGTTTTGTTCTCTTGCATATTCGAACAACTATAATTAGAGTTTTTCAGATTTAATTGAAAAAAAAAAAAGAAAAGAAAACCTGTCAAAGACCTGTGTTACCTAGTTGAGTTGAAGTTTAATTTAATCATCCTGGTGTCACAGAAGTGCTATCCCAGAGACCAAGTTTCTGTCCTCAGAAATCTTTTCACAGCCACTGAAGACACCTGACATCACTAATGCCAGATCTTTAGGACAGGAGTTATCTTGGAGCATTGAGTGGGCTCTCAAGGACCTCACTTTCACCACAGCACCAGGACACCCACCAAAGCCCTGCTTTCAGCAGGAGTTTGCAGCTATCCTTAACAGCAGATACTGTAAGGGAGCAGAGGAGGCTTCACTTTTGAGGATCTTCTCTCCCTTTCTCTTTTTTTTTTCCTCTGATGCTCATTTCTGAAGCAGATTTCCCCCCTCCTCACCCCAGCTCCCCATATTTATTTTATTACAAGCATTTTCACTAAAACGATTAACTCAATTTAAAATTTCAACTGTTTCCTTGCCAAGGATTTTAGGAATTTTCATTATTTCCTTTGGGAATTCTGAGACTGCGGTTAGCCAGTTTGGAGTTCAAGACACAAGAAATGCCAGCACAACTGAGGACTTGGCTGTAAAAGCATTTTCAACATGAAAGAATTCCAGCGTTTCATAAAAGGAAGTGTAGTACTTGAAGAGATATGTTGATATAAGGAAGGTCTTAGCAAAATGAAAGCCAATCTATTATTGCTTGAGTATCAAAGAAATCCCTTTGTAAAGGTGCTAAGCCCTCCTGGAGAAACACAGAACATGTCTATTTATTTGTTGTGTATTTAAATGGTTTATGTACGATTAAGGAGCCAAGCCAGTATTACTGAGCTGGCTGAGGTTTTGGAGCTCTGTGGCTGTAGGCAAACATCATTAAAAAGGTAAAACTTCTCTGCTAGGATGTGTCTGCAGGGCTGTTATTTAACAGAGATTTCACCAGCCGTGGGAGTATAGGTGCTTTTCTGAAAGGTGGTCTTAAAAAACCAGACCCTGGTGCTGGTTCCACCCTGCAGATCTAAGGGATCGATTCTGACCCCATCAACCCCCGTGGGTGGAGGGTGATCTCAGTCTCTCTCTGCAGCTAGAATTGCCTCATAGTGATTTTTTCAGCCTTATTTTGGGGGTTGAGTGTAGTGACACTCTCTACTCCTTTGTACTCTGCTTGCAGGTGAAGAGGGAGTCCCAGGGCAATAAATCCCCTTTCGGTCTGATGCTGGTGGGTAGGAGAAAAATTGCTTTGCTTTCATCTGCCTGGAATGGGCAAAGTGCTCCTGGCACAGCCCTGGAGAGCTTCTCCTGCATGACTAGGGCTGGGGATCACCACATCAGCTCTGCACAGCTGCAGGAACCCCTCTCCAAGGGGAATCTGTCCCACAGATTGGCCTGTCCATGCTGGAATGATCCCAGAGCTGGCTGTGCCAAGGACACGCATCTGACCCTGCATGGGGGGCTACTAAATGTCCTCTCCGGACCTCCAGCGAAGCCCCGCCAGATGACCCTTTCCCATCCCATGTCCTGAGCAACGGAGCTCCCCAGGAGCTTTGCAGGGCTGGGATCCTGCCCTTCTCATTTATGTAACAGGGAAACAAACAGTCGGGTTACCATGGGGTCCAAGTGGTGCTGCTGTAATCACAACAGGCTGTGCCTCGCCTCGTCCTTTGCTCCCTAAATCGCACCGGGGAGGTGGAAAGTGCAGGCTGTATCTTGGCCAGGGGACACGGGAAAGGCATGGGAGCAGAAGGCAGGTATCCCAGGGTGGCTGAAGGGACGCCGTGCCTCGGCCAGCATCTGCTGGCCAGGAGAGCAGCTTGGAAGCTGGAGACACTTCACTTGGGAACCTCTGGAGCAGTGATCACCCTGCTGAAAAGTGACTTAATTGGTGACACTTCAGTAGAAGCCCCAGCTGCACCGTTCTCCCAGCTTCCCTATAAAAACGGAACGCCGATGTTTTAACGTAAACAGGATGCCGAGCGCTGATCCGGCGCAGTTCCCGATGGAAACAAAATGTGCTCCCATGCTGTTCCGACGCACCGCACGCCGTGGGGCCTGTCAGCAGGATGACAGTCCTGAGAGACAGCTCATTTCCCTCTGCTCTGGGAATGACATCGCCCTAAACGAGCCCGCAGCACAGCCCAGCACCTAAGGAGAGTTTAGGTCTTGCCAGAGCTTTGCTGAGCAGCGTCGTGTCTATCCCAGGATCCCAGGCTCCTCTTTCTCGTTATTGCTACTCCTCACCTTGGGATCAGTGGGGCAGCACCTGTTAGAGATGGGAAAGGAAATAAAAAAAGGGGCTGTCTGCAAGTTTTCAGAGCAAATATGTCAATTTGGACTCTCGGTCTTCAGGCTTCCATCTTGCCACCAAAACGCCTGGTTTGCTGACCCTCCACCTCAACACCCTCTTTTTTGCAAATCAACTCCATCTGCAGTGCCTAAAACTGGCCTCCTAAAAGTGATCATTCAGAATCTTTCCTGGGAAAAAAAAACCAACCCAACACAACAGAGCAAACCCCGCAGCCTGGGCCCCTGCTCAGGAGGAGTTTGGCTGAGCCAGATGCCACCAGCAAGGGACACGAACAATAGGGACTTGGTGGGGGGCAGAACAATGGGGTTGGCAGCAGGGGCTGAGCTCAGGAAAGTACACACGAGCTCCGGGAGATGGTGGCTGGGTGCATGTGCCTCTCCAGAGCTGGAAAAACTGCAAGTTTAACCAAGTCAGGCAGACATTGGGGTGATTTTTCTCTGACCAACTGAAGGGCACTAAATTATGTCCCAGCAAACGCATCCTCAGCCCCCCGTGGGGAGCTGGGGGACCCTGGGGATGTTTCTGAGGGGTCCTTGAGCTGGTGGGAGGGAAAAGGGAGGCAATGCCCCATGGAGAACAATCCCAGACCGGCTCCTGGGGCTCGGAGCATGGGAGGTTTTGCCAAGTTCTCCACATATGTCTGCGATGGGAGAAAACCACACGTGATCTCTCAGAGACAGCTTGGAGAGCCCCCAGTTAATGTGCCCCCATGCAAAAGGTCTCTCTGTTCTCCATTAAAAGTCTCCCCTCAGTGTCTCTAACTGTAAACAAAAATGAAGTGAGATCAGAATTTATATTAAAAAAAAAAAAAAAGAGCCAAACTCAACAACCAAGCCCCTAAGGAGGCCCCATCGTTTTTCCCCCTCCCCTCTCCTGGTGCTAAAAATGCAGGTAATCCTGGTTTTATTTTCCTGCAACTAAATTTGGTGATGATGTCATGTGTGTGGCTGAGCAGAGCAGTTTTCTGAGTGGACAAGTAAGGCTTGAGGATGTATTTAGTATTAATTTATGCACAGCAAAGAAAAGCTTTAGTGCCAGAAGATGGGCAGCTCTGTACACCAGATCAAGAGTCTACAGGGCTCAGGCCTGCTCTGCTCTGTCTAATCCTGAGGCTTTTTGCACAAACCAGAGGCTTTTTACCCCAAACCAAGGCTTTTGGCACCAGAAAGCCCAAAGGACTGTCCATGCAGAAGGTAGAGATCCCTAGGGACAAAGAGTTCCCACTTTGAGGGTTTGGGATACCCCTATTTAAGGTCTCTGAGTAATAGGGACACCTGGCCACCAGAAGGAGTAATTAGCCACTCGTTAGAGCCCTAATTGAGTGAGAAGATTTGCATCTCAGGTCATGGCCACCAACAGCCAAGCTGAAATTTTGTTTTCACTTCATAGGAAAAAATACCAAGTGCCAAGCCATGTGGTAAACCAAAATAGCTTATGAAGCATGCAGGTTTTAGAACACGGGGAAGGATGAACCAGGAAGAAAAAAAAAAGTAGTTTTATATATAGATGCTGAAAACCGAATAAATCACATGACCCAGCCCAAAAAAGGCTTCAGTGAAAAGTTTGTGTCTGGGATTAAGAGCACTAGTCATTACTTTAACTATGTATGGTATGTTCTCGTTTTGAGAAATGTGTACACCAAATATTTTAGCCTTTTCTCATGGAAGGATCCGAAAGGCAAAAAGCTTTTCAGTATTACACAAATATTAGCCTTTCCAGGACAATGTTGGCTGCCTGGCTGCTTCCTGTGCTCCTATATTTCCCTATCTATGCCTGCATGTGTGCCCTCTGACTCTGTGTGGGGTTTCTGTGGTGTTTTTTTTGAAGAGGAATCTTCCTTTTCCTGTTAAAGGTGGTGAAATATAGGGCAGAGCTGAGCTGCGCTTGGTTTCTCCCCTGACTTCCACCAGTCCTGGTTGATAAACACTGAAATCTTTGATGGGGTTTTGTGTGTTTTGGGGCTACTGGACTTTACCTGTTTTAATTTAATACCCCACAATGGCTTTGAGAAGGTCATGGTGTGCTGAGAGCAGGATTTGACCCCTGGTTTATGAGGTTCGTGGACAAACCAGGCTCTTTCCATCTCCTCTATAACTCATATTGATGGGGTGGGATTTAGGGCTCTTCAGGACTTGCCAGTGTCCCCAGGAGCCCCACCACAGCCACTAAAGTGAACATCACACTGGAGATGCATGAAAAAAGCTTCCCTCCTTTTCTGCCAAAAATGGACTGCAAAATTAACCCAGCCAGGCTTAACCTCTCCTGGACACGCAAATCATGGAATCCTGGATTCACTAAGGTTGGGAAAGCCCTCTAAGTTCATTGAGTCCAACTGTTCCCCCAGCACTGCCAAGGCCACCACTCAACCGTGCTCCCAAGTGTGGGATGCACTGCCCAAGGGCGTGGATGTGGAAAGAAGCTCAAGGGATGTTCTTGCTCTCGCTGATGCTGCCATGAGCTGTCACGAGGCCTTTGGGAAGTCACAGGCTGTCCCTGCCAGTGAAATGAGGATAATGACACGGAGTGGCTTTGCCACGTGGTCGAAGCTTTGTTGACAAACAGAGCAGAGTAAAACCAAGGTATCCCTCTATTATTATGTATCTCAGTTAGAAAACTTCTCAAAGAATATTTTGCCCATCTGTTGTTCATAGAATCCCAGAACAGTTTGTGTTGGAAGGGACCTTAAAGCCCCCTGCCATGGCAGGGACACCTTCCACTATCCCAGGCTGCTCCAAGCCCTGTCCAACCTGGCCTGGAACACATCCAGGGATCCAGGGGCAGCCACAGCTTCTCTGGGCAACCTGTGCCAGGGCCTCACCACCCTCACAGCCAGGAATTTCTTTCTCATGTCTAATCCAAACCTATTCTCTGTCAGTTTAAAGCCATGTTATGTTTTCCATTAAAATAAGCCTCTTTTAAAACCTGGACTTATTGAACTGTGGTCAGCAATTCTTCATGTTTCTCTTATTTACAACCCCCTCCCCTCCAGAAGAAGCAAGTTGTTAAAATACTTTAATTGATCAACAATTCAGTTGTGCTGCTAATGCTGCTTTGGGGCACCTTGATAAATTAAAAAAAAAGCGATTTATCAAATTTAGTTTGGCCGTCCCCTGTCCAAACAATCTGCATTGCCTAAGCTGGGATTGGGCAGGACCTGGAGCTCCCTCACTCTGTGTGGTGGCTTTGCATCCCTGCGGCTTCTTTTGCTGCTGTGAGCAGCGTTTGGGACTTGCACAGACTTTACTACACCACGGGAGTTACACCAGGACTCGCCAGAGTCCTCCGTCTAGACAAGCCCTTAAACCTGATTGCTTCATTCCATTACTGATAAAAAGCACTAGCCATGGGAATGAGTTTTCCTCTCCATCCTTTCTTTTTTTTTCCCCTTATATCCCCGAGGAAGGAAGACTTGATTTTTTTCTGATCCACCCAAAAGAAACCACAGCAACCACAACTGCAATTATATATATATATCTTTTAAAAAAACCAAAAAACCTTTCTGGCAATTCTTTTGCATTCTTTTTTAAGCTTCTTTGCTACATGTAGAACAATAAATGATTTAAAAATGAAACATAAAGGCATCTGTTTGCACTATATTTGAAATTAAATTGGATAAAGCTGAGAGGGAGCAGCTAGTGACTAATACCAAACAGTGCCCAAGTAATAGTATGACGAAGTTAACGGGACCCAAGTTAAGCTAAGTTTCTTCCTAAGGCAGGAAAGACTCCTTTTCTTAGCTCCCTCTAAATGTCACACTGACTTTTTGCAAGATGGGGCCAAAATATTTATTTTCTAAAGTTATTTTTGGTAGAGAACAGTTTTAGGTCTTTTTTTCCTTTGTCCTAAGAAGATGACAAAGCCAATGAACATCGACACCAAGGGATTATTGTCTGGTGGCTTGGCTGCTGCAAAACCATCACCAATATAAAATTCTCACATCAAAGTGTTTTAGTGACTTACTGGAGAAAACGGAGCACAGACCAAAAGCGACGGAAAAGAAACATCTGGATGTTTTCCTTGGTTTCATCCCATTCCTTTAAATCGCTCGTGCTGTACTGCTGTTTCCAGTGAGGCCAAGTTCTATCTGGTTGATGGTTTGGAGGATGCAAGACTGGGGGAAAAGTCATCCCTTGAACCACAGGCTCCTGGAGGGAGAGCAGATGCCCAGGAGGGCAGCTGGCAGCTACGGTTACATCCACAACTCTTCCACTGAGATACACAGTGCTGGATTTGATCTTATCACCGCCACAATTAAAAAGAAGTATCAGTTCCACGAGGCCCATAACCACAGCTCTGGTGTAATTACAGCAGCCTCACAGCACATTCACACTGTAGGATTATCCCTGGCCTGCCAGCTATAAATTATGCACTAAGTACAAGTCATAATGAAAAAAAATGGCATCCTCAGAGCAGCTACCAAGAACATTTTAAGTGCTTGGTTATTGCAAAATGATGGAGCATTTGTAATGAGCCCATTGTTATGGTTTGGTTCTCTCTTACACTTGGAGTGGTGGTGGTGGTGGCAGGGAATTTATGTTCTTATTTTCATATGTTTCCATCTTTTTTAAGGCTTTTAGCACTCAATAAAGCTTAGGTTTTCATGACAATATTCAGACAAGCTAGTTAATGAATCGGAGTCTTTAGCAATCGCAAACTGACTTACAATGAAATTTATATTCTGAATCTGAGAATATTTAGCCCTTTCTAATTTTAAATTCATTGCCTATCTGCCTCACAAATCAGGATTACAGACAGAGTAAGTGCTCATAGCTGACCCTGGAGCTATTTACTTATTTTAGTAGGTAAAAGAGAAAAATACAGATTATTCATCAGAACTGAAGGCCTCGGTATCCACATAACAAGCAGAGATTTGGGGTTATGCTACCTATTTCCATTCTGAGATACTCCTTGAATCAGCAACATCCTAACTATTTCCTTGACCTGCTGAAATAGGAAGAATTTTCCCAAATGTAGTTAGGGACAGGTTTTCCAAGGGTGGGCACTGATGGACATAAATGTGCCCAGTGGGGTATCCACAGCTTCCACACTCCAAGGCAGTTTTGTTGTCATACTAAAAAGAAAGAGAAATTCAATCTTCATAGGAACTTCTGGGTATTTTGCCTATGACTGTTTTCACTTTTCAAGCTTTCACTGCTATTAGGCATAAAGATTTCTGTGACACATGGTCTCACGCCTCAGAGATGGGACAGGAGCTGGGCTGTGAAAAGTTAGATTAATGAGCTGAAAATGCTTCTCAGAGCTGACAGATGATGCTGGCCCTTTTCCTCCACTTTAAATTCAGTGCTAGGGACCAGCCTGTGACAGGGAAAGTAGCAGGAGCCTCATTTGTCTCAAAATTATAATTCTTGAGAGCTAACATGGGTGATGTACTCAGCTCCTGATTGCCACAAGTTGTGATGCTGTGAACTCTGAGCACACACTTACAAATGAAGCTGTGAAAACACTCAAAGAGTGTGAAAACCAAAAAACCCCCAGTGATGTTCTTCACTACTGTGCCAAGAAAGGCCAGGCAGAAATTGGCCCCTGGTGTCTCCTTTATACAAGGAACAGGTATTTTATAACCTGGAAAATCCAGTCACAGAGCATTTGCAGGTAGAGGAGGGGCTTTTACTGAACCAATTCAGCCAAGACAAAGCTTGATGAAGAGGAAAACAAATTAGGTGTATTCCCAGAATCACAGAAATATTGGTGGGAAGGATTTTCTGAAGGTCTGTTGGTTCTGCTTGGAATGGGGCCTGATAAGTAATGGCTTTAGCTGAGCCTTTAAAACCTCCAAGGAGGGAGATGTCACCACCTCCTGAGTGACCTGGCACCACCTTTAAATGAAGGCTTTTCTATTGGTGTTGAATCAGAATACCTTGAGCCTTAAGACCTGAGGGAATGCCCCAAACTGGACTTGATGTCCCAAGTATAGATTTGTCTGTGCTGTACCATCAGACCTGTGGGATCCACCAGAATAGCAGGATCAGGGTATAGCCAGGTTCCCCACAGAGGAATGACACCGAAAGTCAGAGCAGACTCAGACAAGTTTTTCCTTGCCCGTGTTACTTCTTATGGATCTCAGATGGGATGGTTTGGATGTGGGTCTGGATGGAAGACTCCAAAATTCCTGAGTGTTTGTAGCCAGAACTGTGTTTGGGTTGGATCTGTGAAGTTTGTAGTGCTCCACAAGAGTGAGTTATTTGTTCTAGCAAATGTACAAACAAGCAGACAAACAAAAACAGAAACGGAAAGAAAATCGGAGCTGTTCCATCAGCAATGGGATTAATAAGCCTCAGTTTCCTATGGCTTTGTGATTTCAATGTGAGTGCCCATGTGGATTTGATGAGGTTTCATAAGAGTTGATCTCCTGCTTCAACTTTTCTCTCCAGCCACCCTTTTATTTTTTCACTGACCTTGTAGGAACTTAACATCTTGAAGATCTCATCAAACCCAACGAGAAAATGGCAGGGAATTCCACAGTAATTGGTGAAGAGTGATGGGCAGATGGACATGTAATCTGATCAAACAGGGCCTTGTTCCTGCAAGAATCTGGGCTAAAAACATGTAGATGGAGGTCATAAGACATTTTTGTGAAGCCTGTGTTTATTAATATATAGATGGGCCCTTGTCTGCCTCCCTGCAGAAGAATTTGTTGTTCTCTTTATCAGAGGTATTGTGATTTATAAGAAGAGGAGCAATTGAGAAGGAAGAATATGTTAGACAGGAAAGAGTTTGTAGATTTGGGACCATATTTGTCCTTACTTTGAAATCACTGGCCTCAAAACTGAGAAATAATTAGTTTGAGAGTCTCAGGGGAAAAAAAACTTCTTAAAATAAAATTAGTGGGTAGGGGGGAAACTTCAGACCATCAGTGAGGAAGAAAAAGGGTTAATCCTGTCTGCACCAAGCAGCCATTTCCTTCCTTCCAGCTGAAAGGCAGAAATTGCAGGGAGAAGATGTGAAATGAGAAGCGCGTTCACATTTATGAGGGGCTGCTCCGACACACGGAGAGGGAAGGTGGCAGGAAAAGCCAGCCCGAGTACGATGGCAAACAAACAAACAAACAAACAGAAGGGCTTTGAAGGTGGGTGGCTTCCATGTCTGACTGTTAGCCATTGACTGAAACAAAGTCGTTTCTGTGGTTTGTAATTGAGCGGATGCAATGGGAGCGTTCGGGCCTTTGATGATGGGTGTGGTTAGACGGCATTTAGCAATTTTGGCGTGTCCCGCTAAGTACGGAGTGGTCCCTATTGTAGCGCTTCAGTCTGGCCTGCGAGGTGGCCAAAGTGTGTGTTCGGGTGTCAGCTCAGTGGCAGCAAACCTCCTCCAAGTGAGAAGGAGCTACAGCTGGGCAACTGCTGAGAAGAAAAGAAAAAGCAGAAAAATCCCCACTTTTCTGAGCCCATGGAGATAAACCCGGGGGTTAAAGATTCTGCCTGGCGTCTCTCGCTCTCTTCTCCTCAGGAGCTTCCCAAAGAAGTCATCGGCAAGGCGGTGCTTCCCAGCGTGGGGTGGCAGAGGAAACAATGAGTCAGGTGAAGAGTCCCAGAAGAGCGTTTCATAAGCCCTTGGAAGAGAAACCGAGCAGCGCTGCCTGAAATAACTCCGGGTTGAGAACCCGAGAGCTCGGAGAGCAGCAGCCAAAGCACACTGGCCTGGAGGAACACAGCCAGGCAAGGCGAGGGAAGCACGGGCCCGGGTGCTGGGCTTACCCAGGAGGAGGACAGGAGATGCCAGGTCTGTCACAGCGCCAGGCTCTGGAGCGGTCACCCCAAATCCTTCATTTCCTGAGTCCTTGACCACAGTGATGGATGTGGGAGCAAGGACAGATGGATTGAGTTGCTCCGGGAATGTTCTAGTCTTGCAGACACAGCCTGGAAAAAGGAAGAACAGAGTGACCACTGGTGTTGGCTGGAGAGGACATCCCACTTTAACCTGCCAAGGACCTTCTGTCCCTGCGTGAGAGGGAGGTTGACGAGAGAGGAGTGGGAGGGAAGGGAGCAGATGGAAGGGAGGGAAGGTTTGCAGCAGTGTCCCTCTTGCTGAAGTGAATTCATTGTGGCTCCCAGGGGAAGAGGTGAAGAACCCCACCATGCCATCCAAGAGGAACTGATCCATGACATTCATGGTCCTTGTTTTCCACCCCAGAATTTTATATTTATTTCCCCTTTATGCACATCACCTAAGTGGATCATCTTCTATGGTAGCATTAATGGGTGTTTGATAACATAATTTTTGGAGGCTAGAAATTTGTTTGGAGCATATTTTCAGCCGAAATCATACAAGCTCCCTCCTCTGGTATAATTAAGGTCTATCAAGGAACTATGTATGTTACAATAAACTCCGTAATTCAACACAGGATAGAGCCATCTGCCATGTCAGGATTCATACACATCCATGGGAAATTTAGCCTTGGATCTTGCACTGACAGTGTAAGGATCAGTTAAAAGATTGAGACTTTGCTCCCTCGCGTGATACTGTGACGGAAAAGAAATTAAGCTGTAGAATTCAAAGTCAATCCAATTTGTATAAACAGGCACTGCAAAAATCCAGAGCTGCAGCTAACCACACATGGACTTCTAACTTACACGGCAGCTCCTTGCTGGCAGAGACGATTCTGAGCCAAAGCACGGCATTATTGGTCATGGAGAGCACCAACTGTCCTTGCTCTAATTGCAGGGAAGGGATTGAGGATTAGGAGTTCTTTGAGTTCAAGATGGCTGGGAGCTTGATGGTGTTTGTACATACATCAAAGGCTGTGCTTCTCCACAACTCATTAATTTGGGTTGGAAATCTCACAAAAGCAAGTTTTCCAGAAATTCTGTGTTCTGGTTTTACCCAGACAGCGGCAGTTGTGACAGCAGACCTTGGTCTGGGCTGGCAAAAAGTACAGAGGCTGACAAATATGATAGGGGTGTCCTGTAGTAACCAAAATAATGACTTTTGATCAAAAGAGTGACTTCAGTAGATAGCACATGAAGAGGACTCACAACCAGAGTATGAATCAGCCCCAAAGTAGTAGCCAAGCACTCCTGACACCACTGTCCAACCCCTACTCCCCAGGATGCCTCAGACCCAAACACAGACCTTCCATAACTGGGGATTTAAGCCAGACATGGCACATTTCTAACCCCCATGACACCTTCTGCCACGTGACACAGCCTAGGGACAGGGCCTAGCGCAGGTGGGGAAGGCAGGAAGCCATGGGCCAGGGCTTGGGTCATTCAAAGGCTGAGTCTACCATCTCCTGGGAATGTCACACCGCCAGAGACAGGCAGCATTCAAGTCACCTTGGATCATTCCCAGAGTCATGGCAGGAGGCAGTGCCAGTGAGCAGACAGCCCAGGGCTCAGGGGTGTTGCAGCAGGACCTGGCTCTGATGTTATTTGCTCAGTATCTTTGGTACATCCCCTCCCCTTGCATTTCTCCAGGGCCCAGGTGTCCTGGGTGCAAGGCAGGGATAAGCAACTCAGTCCCTAAGCAGAAGTGCCCTGAAGGTGAAGTCTCACCTGTGTGAGGGCATCAGCTGGAAAATCAGAATCGGGCCCTTTCCCTCGGGAGGCTGCGTTGCAAATTCCATTCAGATTATTTAAAAAACATAGCGATTTGGTTACATAACTAAATCCAAGGCAGAATGAACCGGAGTATTTTGCTTAAAAGGCCAACATGTAAACTAGCTGTTTTGCTTAAAATAAACAGGACTCTCCAGAGGACAGAATTTCTCACAGTCTCCTCTGGGCTGGCCGTGTTCCTGCAGGACTTTGCTCCAAAGCAAAAGGTTTAGATGCTCTGGGGCCTATGGCAATATGAACATGCATTGCCTCCAGCTGGTGAGAAAAGTTGAAGGTTATTGTGTTTCACAGGCAGGATGAGGCCTCCAGAGAGAAGGAGATTCCAACTGCACAGCAACAAGTGTCACACTCAAAATTCCATGCTGAAATTCGTTATGAAATGATGCCATGGGCAGTATCCCATGCTTTGCTTCAAACCTTTCTCAGGAAAGTCATTAAAATAAAGTAACGTGGCTGAAAATCTTTTCGTTTCTACAAAGTCCTTGGATTTATGAGGTTTAGCCTGGAGAAAAGGAGCCTGAGGAAAGACATTCTCTCTTTCTACAGCTACATGAAAGGAGTTTGTAACCAGGTGAGGTTCAGTGTCTTCTCCCAAGTCACAGGACAAGAGGAAATGGCCTCGAGTTGCACCAGGGGAGGTTTAGGTTGGATATTGGGAAAAATTTCTTCATGCAAAGGGTTGTCCAGCCCTGGCACAGCTGCCCAGGGCAGTGGTGGAGTTCCCATCCCTGGAGGGATTTAAAAGCCATGTGGATGGGGTACTTGGGGACATGTGTCAGTGTTGGCCGTGGCAGTGGTGGAGGAATGGTTGGATTTGATGATCTTAAGGGTCTTTTCCAACCTCAATGATTCCATGATTCCAGGGTATTTTCCCCCTTTCTTCCACCTCATGTTTATTTGGCTTTTTTTCCTGAATGTTTCCCATTAGAGGTATTTCAGAAGTAGCTTTTGACAGATCATGGAGGAAGAATCACATCTCCTGATCCATCCGTCCGTCCATCCATCCATCCATCCATCCATCCATCCATCCATCCATCCATCCATCCATCCATCCATCCATCCATCCATCCATCCACTTGGAGAAACATTTGTGTGCTGAGACAAGTCTGCTGGAGGAGGACATCTGTAGAGAGTAGAGGTTGCTTCACTGCAACCTTTAGTTAAACTGGGTGTTATTTTATAAAAGGGGGCAAATCTGGGCTACTATTTTTTGTAGCAGGGAGAGGCAAGAATGAACTGTGGGCTACAACAGCTCTTTGTTTTCACAGGATCTGGATTCTGAGAACAGCTTGACAGGAAAGCAGAACACCTTGCATGAGACAAAACCAGACTAATCTACAGAAATGTTCTCCCATCACCACCAGTTCCTAATGGACATTAATGCTCCAAAGTTATGCCTTTGGATTGCTTTTTGTCTTTGTTGATCTTCTTTCTAGCCTCTCCATAAATCCTTGGCTCCTTCCTGAGCTTTCTCCAGAAAGAGAACTTCTGAACTCAAGGATTACAAGGGCCTGGAGTGACAGGACAAGGGGGAATGGCTTTAAGTTGCCAGAGGGGAGGGATAGATGAGATAAAAGGAAGAAATTCTTCCCTGTGAGGGTGCTGAGGCCCTGGCACGGGTTGCCCAGAGAAGCTGTGGCTGCCCCATCCCCAGAAGTATCCAAGGCCAGGTTGGACGGAGCTTGGAGCAACCTGGGATAGTGGAAGGTGTGGCAGGGGTTGGAACAAGATGAGCTTTCAGGTCTTTTCTAACCCAAACCAGTCTGTGAATCTACGATTCTATGTTTCTGTGATTATATCCAGCTGGAAAGCTGGTAGGAGGAGACAAGGAGACAAGGAGAGAAGGAGACAATAGTGATGACCACTGTTCCCTTCTGGAGTCTTCCCTAGCCCACAGCATGTAGGTGATGTGGTGGATGTTCAAGGGCCCCAGCATTCCATTTCTCTCAGCACTGTAGCATTTCCTGGTCCGAGGATAATTCCGAATACTGCCATAATTAGGCCTGTGCCTCGGAGTTAACAGAAAATCCATCTTGGAGTCCCGTGACTCAGCACTGCGGCAAATCACCCCCGCTCGGCTCCCCACGAGCCATTGTCTCCCAAATTCGAAACAGAAGGTCGGGTAAACAGAGAGCCCTGACCTTTTGGGAAGGTTGGGTTTTACACCACGCGGAGGGGCTGGCAGGGGGAGGAAGCCTCCAATTCAGCTGAGCAGCAAGGAGCTGGAGCAGAGCAGCCAAAAGGATGTGGCTGAGGAAGCTGAGGGCAGCACGGCCCTGGGTGATGAGTTGTGTGAGAGGGGTGTAGGTGAAGTGGCCAACTCAACAAAAATAAGGCTGGAGCCTTCCCTATCCAATGTGTCGGACATGAGGCTGAAATCTTCCAGCAGACCGGGGGTCCCAGGTGGACATGCTGGACGCTTAGGCAGTACCTGCACAAGAGTTTGGAAGCTGCAGAGCATTGGCTGCGGTGGTTTTCTCCGGAAAAAAAAAAAATAAAAGGCCCCCCAAAACAAAGCCAAACTGTAAAATAACAATGTGTTGAATTAATTCTGCACTCTGGGAACGTTGAGTGGCTGGTGGTGAAGTCCCAGGAATGTGATGCTTCTGCTTCACAATTCACTCTCGCGGAGCTGGGGGTGGTTCATTGTCTTCCAGCTGCACGCTGAGGGCCCGGGAAGAAGGAAAATGCATCCACGTCTCCCAGGAAAGTCAAGATGTCTGTGTTTCTTGGTCACAGGCAAAGGATTAGTAAAGCACCATTAACCCTACTATTAAAACACACCATTTAGGGCTTCTTTCATCCCAAACAAAGTTTATAAACACACCCTTATCACTCGGAGAATGTTTATCTTCATGTGCTATAAGCGGATTCCAAGAAAGCAACAGTAGCTAATGAAATTAAATATGATGTTTGGAGGTACATTTTCTTCACTTAACTAACTATGCATGCATGTGTGCGTGCGTGCCTGTGTATTGAAAGAAAAAGAAGAAATCCTGGGATTTGGTTTAGCCTAAGCCTCCCATCCCAACATTAATTTAGAAGCCTGACTGATACACGTGGAAGAGGAAAGAGAAAGAAGGAAAAGAGAAGGAAAGAGAAAGAAGGAAAAGAGAAGGAAAGAGAAAGAAGGAAAAATCTCTCCTCTCCTCTCCTCTCCTCTCCTCTCCTCTCCTCTCCTCTCC
>VZRV01007181.1:86392-198185 GCA_013398115.1 Falcunculus frontatus
TCTCCTCTCCTCTCTCCTCTCCTCTCCTCTCCTCTCCTCTCCCTTCCACTCTTTCTCTCCCTTTCCCAAGTGAGCTCAGAGGAGCTCTTCAGGCCATGCTCTGGGAGGATTCTGCACACATTTGTAATTTATGATCACTCACTTTAGAAGCGATTAACGGCAGCAGAAACCTAATTACAGCCTCCCTGGCTGAGCACAGCATCCTTTGGGGCTGGGCTTTTAATTGTTTTCTATTTACATTCAAGTTTCCAGGGGCTAACAGCCCACCAAAGACCCCCAACTAACCCCTTCTCCTAAAAGCTTCATTTATTCTTAATAACATGTTTATAGACCTAGCCTCATTTTTCACAGGAAGGTCACATTTGTTATCCGTGGTTGTTAGGGAAATGATTAAGGAATCCCGGAAACAGTGGAAGTCCCTACTAAGGAACTGCACAAATGTCTGTGAGCAAAATGCTCTTTCCAGCCCCTGAGCAGCCATTCATGGACATGGATAGGAGGATGCCTGTGGCATATGGGATCTGTACCCGGGAGAAGAGCAGGAACTGCCTGCACAGTTCAGCTTAATATGCTCTAATTAGTCCTCTTGGCCTTGACCAAAACATAAATTACTGCCATCAGTGTTGTTTTTTACTAAGGGGAAAGTGGAATAGGTTCAACCCACCTCACAGAGGTAGGAAAATATTATTGCAGACAATAAATTTGTCAGTACTTTATTTGGGGAACTCGAGCGCAGTCACTCTGTCGTGCCAGCATCCCGGCAAACACGGAAGCTTTCAGATAGAAAGATAAAGGTCTCTCAAAAGAAAATCTCCTTAAGCAAACTGGAAGCACAGCTCTTACAGAGAAAAACTGGTGGATTAGCGTTTCAGGTTTACTTATTTGTGTTAAAACTGGAATGACCATTCAAGGGTGAGGAGCTCAGTGTGGTAGGTCCTGCATCACTTCAAATCAAATGTTTTGGTCCAACTGCAGCATGGTTACAGATGGCCACTGCTGGGAACAGACAGATGATGCTACCGTGGTGTTGAAATGTTTGTGACACTTAGTTTTGATAGAACATTCATTTTGAATGAAAAGAAAAAGAGAGAGAGAGAAGTTTATTGCAATTTAGTTCCCTGTTTTTTCCTAACTCTGCTTTACTGGTTGTATTTTCCTCATCTTGAATATTGCATGCCTA
Source organism: Falcunculus frontatus (assembly GCA_013398115.1). Lineage (NCBI taxonomy): Eukaryota > Metazoa > Chordata > Aves > Passeriformes > Falcunculus > Falcunculus frontatus. The sequence continues at coordinate 87,573 of VZRV01007181.1, forward strand.
AAAAGGGGGGCTTAAGATGTGACTTGCAAGGAGAATTTAAAGGTTTTTTGGGGGAGCTTAGATGCACATTTAGATTGCTGAGAATTGCTGCACATCAGCTGAGCCTTGACGAGGGGAGCAGTGGATGTGACTCCAGCTGCCAGGCAAAGAGCATTTCTTTGAGTCCCTCTGAAGGGCTTTTCAGGACAGCCTTTAACTCATGAGGACTAATGAGCTAGACCAAGCAACTTTTGTCAAGATAAAAGTTTGTTTGAAACTGGTACATCCCTCCAGGAACTTCAGTTTGGAATTGTCATATTCTAATGAAAACCCCATTTGTCAAGAGGAAGTTTCTAACATCTCTTCCCTGAATGGCTTGAATTCCCTTCATAAAAGCAGAACAATTAGATTACTTAATATTTTTAGTAAGGAAAGTTGCAGTCTTGCTTCCAGACCCTTTTTTGGGTGCTCACAGATGCAACTTTCAGCCAACATCCTTTCATCATCATCTGCTGCAGACAACCCGCAGAGGACACTGATGTGCCGAGAGCCCAGCCTGGGATATCAGAAGGGGTTCTCTGTCTGAAAGTCTTGCTTGAGCCTGCAAAACTTGCTGCTTAAAACACATTTAGAGTTGGGGTTGGATGCTTGGAAAAGGTTCTTTCCCCAGAGTGTGGTGGGGCACTGCCCAGGCTCCCCAGGGAATGGTCACAGCACCAGCCTGCCAGAGCTCCAGGAGTGTTCAGACAACACTCTCAGGAACAGGGTGGGATTGTTGGGATTGTTCTGTGCAGGGCCAGAAGCTCAACTTGGTCCCTGGGGGTCCAATTCAGGATATTCCATGATTCTATGTCAGTCCCATGGTGGCAAAAAACAGGCAGAGCAACTCCTCCCTGCTGTGAAGGTCATGGTTTGAGAAGCAGTGCTGGACAGAGGTCCACGCTCCCCCTCGGGAGAGGACGGACTTTGGCTGTCCTGAAGCATGGAGGAAAGGATGGCTAAATGGCCCCGTGGCTTTCAACGAACTCCGTGTGCCAAAGGACATTCTTGCCCCTTTTCTAATCACAGTGGTCATTCCAAAAGGGAATACCGAAAGGCGGGATGTGTAGATGATCCCAGAAAACTGCACGCCTCCACCTTTGGTACTTTCCTTGCCTTTTGGTTGTGGTTCAAAGAGTAGTAACTGGTGGAAGTGCAGGGCTGGGGGATCTCAGGAGGTTTCCTGCTCAGCTTTCTGCAGTGACACAAGGGTGAGTCCTTCTGGATCCTGAGGTAGAGGATGTGAGCCACCAGCCCTTCCTCCCACACTGGCAGTGGAGAGCAAGTGGTGCTGGATGGCCTGATGCTTTTTTATAAGAACCTTTTCTTCACAAAAAGTCCAGTGCCCTGTCCCTTACTTCAGCCTTCTCCCTAAACCCAACCCATGTAATTCCTACTGCCTTTCCCTGTCAGTTTACGTAGTCCTTCCAGCACCTCCACCATCCAGCTTTTTTTTGGACTCTCATTTTTCCCTTGCTTCTCCTGGTGGGATCTTGAGACTTACATAAATATTCCTGGGGACTCCAACAGACCGTTTTCTGCTGAGTTACACGGCTGGAAACCCAGAGCAATCCCACTCACTGGAAACACTGAAGTCAGTGGAGCTACTGCAGCGTTCACCAGTGGGAGTTGAGCAATGTCCTGAGCAGCTTCTCGGTGTGTTTTCCTCCCGTTCTGTTCTCGTTCTCTTCCAAGGGGAGAGTGAGAAAGGGAAGATGAATGGATGTGTGTGAACCATGCAAACACATCGACTCCCTCTAGTGGCCCTGATTCCATATGGAAGTTGATGGCTCGTTCCTTCATCTCCAGCCTCAGAGGACTGTGGCCGGAGCGGCCCCGGGGACTGGGCTCAGGCAGGACAAGGGCAGGACACTGCTGCAAGACCTGTCATCTCATGAGACCCTCTTTCCTGAAGAATGAGTTTATTTGGAGAAGAAACAGCTCATGTGCATTGGGAGGGGAGAGCAATGGAGGCAAGAGCTCCTTGTGAGTGTGGAGAGCCCAGGACACACTCGGGATTAAGCACACGACGGGCTCTTGCTTGCAGTGCCTCTTGTAGACACTGCTTTGTCCCAAAAAAGCTTTTATTCAGAATTTTCCAAGCCCTGTTACCAGAGATGCTTTGATTAACCTGTCTTTTCTGCCCTATGTGGCTGATTTTTTGGGGGGGCTTTCCTTTCTTAACTCCATGAAACCGTGCATTGTGTGACTGCTTCTTCCTTTCATACTGAAAGAAGTCCTGTGGTTACTTCTGCAGCTCCACTAAGCTCAGAATCATTCCCAAAATCCTCTCCTCTGAATGCATGAGCACAAGAGTTAGACTAGTTTTACTTTTTCAGTAAAAGGCCTTTTTAAATTTTGTATTTTTTTTAAACAATACCACAGGTCCCTAAGGGATATTTTTTTTTGTCTCCCAGAAACAAAAGAAGAGAATTGTCTTCAAACTGTAGCTACAGAGGACAATGTCAAAGACATGCTCATTAGCTAACTAGGTCCTCAGTACAATGATCCCAAATGTCCCTCTGGATTTCCTTGGTTTCCTGCAATCCCCAGTCCTATTACAGGCACTCAGGCAGCTGTGAAGTCTTTGCATGTTTAAAGTGCAGCCAGTGTGAACAGATTTTCCCCACTTTAAGAACATATTTTTAAGACTACAGGAATATTAGATATGAAGAAGAAAGTTTTTACGATGAGGGTGGTGAGGAACTGGCACAGGTGGCCCAGAGAGGTGATGGATGCTCCAAGACTGGAAGTGTTCAAGTTCTGAGCAACCAGATGTCCCTTCCTATTGCAGAGGGATGGACTAGATGGCCTTTAAGTGTCCCTTCCAAACCAAATTGCTCTGTGATCCTATGAATACAACTTTTTCATCTCTCCTTGAAGATGCGGCTTCTTCTGTCCACCAGTGGAGCTACAACTTTGCTCCAACTCTTCCTATCTTGGCATGGCCTCTGTCTCTTACAATCCCTGCTGCCCACCTGGAAAGCTCTTGCAAAGGTTTCCGTGCCACCATGGGGCTTTCATCACACTACAGTGTGTTTCTAGATGGTTCCCAAAATTCCCCAACTCATTCAGCCCTTTTTGTCCTCTCTTTTGTTCCCATGCCACTTGCCACTTCCCATTCAGTATCGAGAAGTTTTGCACAGGTTGCTGATGTTTCTTTCTCCACACATGTGCTGGATTTTGTGCTCTATCCCGTGCTTGCAGGAAGCAACCAAAGCACAGAGGTGCATCCTGGACCTCCTGAAAAGCCTCCTTTAAAATCTCTTTTGCAACAGCGCTGGGAAAAAATGCACAGAAGTGGGGTCCTGGCTTGTCACATTGAATGTTCCTATGCCCTATGACAGTGAAGCTATGAATAGAAGAAGTGATGACAATAATAATTAGGATGGGCTAATTTTTATTATTTTTCCATGGAAACTGGAGTGTTTCCGTCAGTGTGATGTCTTGTGCAGCCGGAGGAGATGGAGAGGCCCAGCCTCTGCAGGGTGACTCAGACCCTCTGGATGAAGCAGAGGGGGCCTGGATTGCACAGCTGAGCTCAGGTGAGATTGATCCCTTGGGATTTGCAGCTGCCCACACCCCGGAGCTTCTAACGGAATGGAAAACGCTCCGGGGCTTTTGGAAGAGGCAACCCTTAAATCCTTGATGGGAGTTTTGGTTTTCCTTTTGTAAATGAAGTTAGCGATCCCAGTTCCTGACCAGTCTTTGTTTGCTGACAATGTAAACTCCTGGGGCAAGGATACTTTTTCCCCCCAGATTGCAGCAGAGTTTGGCTGCTTGCTCATCCTCTCCTGCCTGGGCCTCTGGCTGCTGCAAGGGCACGAAGGGATCATTGCTGTCAGTTTACAAACACAGGCATCTCCTATTTTTTTTTTTTTTTTGTGGTTTCCTGCTGAATCTCCAGACTAGGACACTGAAAAACATACAATTAGTAAATCTTCAAATCCCCAGCTGAAACAATTACAACCCCGTGGCTGTGCAGCGACGAGATGCCGCTGGATAACGTAATCACAGCTTTACATGGCTGCTGCTGATCTCTGGGTTTGTGATGATTTCATTTCCCCTCTCCCACCTCCTTTATATTCGCTATTATGTAAAACCCTAAGAACTAATTACAAGTGGGTGGATCAAAGATGATACATTTTAATTTTCCTTCCAGCCTCACCCACTGACGGTGAGGAATCCAGCATTACCCAGTAAACTGTAGGTACTTGCTGACAGAAAGGGAACCATCTGCTGAACAACTTCTGTTAATTATTTTGGAACACACTAACGAGAAGAAAGCACAGGCCTGTAATGACCTTTCCCTTGGTGGCAGAATCCACTGTAAAGTAGACAGTTGTGGCTTGAAGCCAAAAGTTAATGGTTAGTATTGGCACAAAGGACTCCGGCGCACTAGTATTTATTAATTTCCCTGTAGTGGAGAAAATATTCCAGGCATTCTGAGTATAAAACTTCCTAGCACCTGCACAAAACTGAGCTCCAAAATATTAATTTAGAGCATTTTTCAAGAGTCCCTCAGAAAATGTGGACTTCACATGTTTACTTCCTTGTGGTGTTCTTTTTGTTTTGTCACATCTGATTTGGTCAAACAACCTTTTGTTTTGTTTAGCAATGAGCAATATTTACACAGGGCTTTTCTGGCACATAAGAATCACAATTATTTCATGTCCCTGAGGCAAAGAGGTCGATGGAAACTTATGCCCCTTGTAGACACGTGGACTGGTAACTCATACGTTTTATTTTTATCTATTTTGTCTGTTTTAGTGCAACTGAATAAACTGGCTTTTTCTTTGCCCTTTCTGGTAGATGCCTGCTGGGCTTAATCCAGAGATCACAGAGGTTTCTGTGGAGCTGAGCAGACTTTGGATCACCCCTCAAAGTATCTGGATATCTTGAGCATGAATTACCCATCTGCCTTAATACTTAAAGGGTGTGAAACTTCACCCTGTTTCTTAATAGGTTTTGCAAGAGAGCTGTGCCACTGTTTGGAGGGAAGAGAACAGAAGGAGGATATCCCACAGAATCCTGCAGGGTATTTCAGCTACAACTCTATCAATCAATTCTAAAATACTGAACCTTTGAACTCTATTTTAAATTAAACAAGGGATTGCCCATCGCACAGGGGGCCTGGTCTACTCTGCTTGATTTCTGTCGGGTTTTTTGACTGTGGAAACTGTGGCATTTCAGTGCAGCAGGGCCGTTTCAAGGACAGTCTCCTCACGTGTCTAACCAGGAGCTCTAACCAGGAATGCTCTTTCTAGGTCTGTGTTTGCAGCCTTGCTGCTCTAAGTGCAGCAGGTAAAGTAAAGATGAAGCATAAGTGGTAAATTAAAAGCCGTTTGTGTCTAAGTCATCCCATCTGTGTCTTTTGGATAGAAGTCAACCATCTTTGAAACCACATGCATCAAGCAATTGGCTAAACGTCCTCGTAGACAGGATGTCTCCTATTTGCATTTGAAGTGCTGTGCTTTCTGTTTAAAATACGAATGCAACTCACTTATACCATTTTCTCGACCTGTTTACAAATAGTGGCTGTTGCATAATCGAAAATAGGTGTTAAAACGCTGAGGCTGTCAAGGGGCTTTAAAGCATCTTTGTGTGAAGTACATGAGATTTATTGAAAACACCTGAGGTAGCGAATGCCCCCGGCTCTCCCCTGCCTCCATCCCAGCCCACCACCACCACTGCCACCCATCACCACCTTTGAAGTCCCTTCATTGGTCAGAGAGGCTCTGCAAGTTCGTGTACACACCTATCATTCAAAGGGCAATATATTATCCACATGACAGATGTAATCAGTCCCTTGGTCTCTTAGAAGTGCAGCTGTTGGTGAATTCTTTTTTGTGAATGTAATATTTGAGAAGACTTAAGTTAAAAACCGACACTTCCATTGAAATCTCATCTCCTTTGGAAAGAAGGTTTCCCGTTTTCTGGCTCTCCTCGGCGTGTGACAGCCAGGGATGTGTCAAACAGCATTCAACCGACAGTTTCCAACAGAGATGCCATTAGCGAAGATGGCACGAAAATAACACTCCCTTAGAAACACTTTTAATGTGAGCTGTTTGTTTCCAGAGCTGTGGCAAGGCCAAGTGAAGAGGAAAAACCTGATTTAGGAGGAAGGCATCTATTGCAAGGAAAAAAAAAAAAAAAAAAGAGATGCTGCAGTTTGGGAACAGGTAGATGCAGAGGAACCAGAGGGAGCAGGATCAGCTGAGGACAGGGAGAGATGCAGGGACCAGTGGTGATGCTGGACCATTTCATCCTCAATCTATGCACCAAGCAAGGTGACTCCAGCCCAAAGCCACGCTAGAAAAGGACATTAAGGGCATGGACAGGTGTGGGAGAATGATCTGAAAAATTGTTGGCAGCAGTTGCCCGGAGAAGCTGTGGCTTACCCATCCCTGGAAGTGTCCAAGGCCAGGCTGGACAGGGCTTGGAGCAACCTGGGATAGTGGAAGGTGTCCCTGCTCATGGCAGGGGGTAGAACAAGATGAGCTTCAAGGCTCCTTCCAATCCTAACAATTCTATGCTTCTCTGATGCTCTCAGGGCTGGAAGGAAAGCACTTCCTTGCTTTCTGAACAGGGAAAGGTACCCATCCCCAGCTGGGCCAACTGCCCAAAGTCTTGGCTCTATTGGGAAGCAAACCCCAGGCTGCCCAAAGGCTCGTCCAGTGCCTGAACCGCAGGCTCGTCCTTTCCTTTTATTGGTAAAAATAAAAATATGACCTTCTTTTGGCAGCCTTACAGAGCAGATGCTGCTTTTTAGATGACAGCATAGAAATGCAGAAAAACTTTGGGGATTTGCAGAAATTCTTTCCAACGACAGATTGTCTGGCCTACCAGTGTCATAATGTCAGGCCTGAAACATGCCATAAAGCTTTCTTTCAGCAGAACAAACATAACCCCCTAGACCAGCTCTGTGACAAGCAAGTAAAACAAAGCAGGGTAATTGCGGCTGGAAACCCACCAGGCTCTTCATGTGACCTCTTGAATACTAATAGTTATTAGAGATGCAATGAATAAACGTCAGGAATATCACCAGCAATCTGTATTTAAGAGAGGGACTCCAGAGGAAAAGTCTGTGAACAAAAAACCACTTCTGAATGTGAGTTACAGTGTGGAGGAAGCTCTCACGTGGCTCCTGGAGAGCCTGGATGTTTTTCACGCACTGGTGGACTCAAGGATGGAGACAGAGAATTCCTGGCTGCTAAAAGCTGCCAGATTGTCAAATCCCCTGATGCAGAAGATAAAATCCAAGCTCTTTATGGAGCTTCTTTGCTCAATAAACACACAGGTGGAAAATAAGTGAGGAGGGAATAAAAAGGATATGGCACACTGCATGTTAATCCACCTTAGCATCTTTGGAAGGCCACAGGTTGCCTATAAACAGGTTTTTTGCGGGTGGGTGACTGTGTCAGTCTTGCATACAAGGCAGCCCCAGGTGCCCAAGGCTCTTGGGAGATCCCACTCCATTCTCCCTCCCACCCAGTTACTGGATAACTGGGGGAGGTGAACCAGGGGTGTGTAACTTAGGGGGTTATGGTCAGAGTGCCTTCGGGACAGGAATGCTTCTGCCTTTAACTTAATTTTAATCTCAGTAACTTTTCCACTTCCAACTAATTCCTTCATGCTCCAGCACCAAGTGTGACATGTCAGTGCACAGGTCCTTCCCAGAGATAATTTTAGGCCAAAAGCAAACCCAGAACTTCAATATATGCAGCCAGGGACCTGGTGTTGGTAAGACTAAACTGCAAAATGCAGAAGATAGACTTTGTGATGCCAAGAGAAATTCTGGTTTGGCTGATAAGTTTCTGCTCTTCTTTCCATAAGAATATGAACAGAACTGACAGAGTAAAAAGTACAAAAAAACCAAAAACAAATCACAACCAAAAAACAACCCCTCAACCCTATATTTTGTTTGTGTAGGAACAGGAAGAGGAGAGAAATGGCACACTGGGTTTTTCCATCTGTGGGTCTCAGTGCTGCAAAGGAGAGGCCAAGAGACTCGATCCCAAATAGCCACAAGTGTGTGGCCACCATTGTATCCTACTGAGCAGCACATTTTACATCAGACTCCTTGCACTCATATTTGAATTTCTGAACTGAAATGACTCAGATGCCTTGGATTCTCCTTTGGTTGGTGCCTGGCCCTATACCCATGGCAAGGAATAGTCTGACCTCTTTTATGCACGCTTAATGAAGGAGCAGAGATCTTGTGGCAGCACAGCCAAAGCTGGTGTGGCTCGTGCAGAGCTGTTCCCCTTTAAATTGGCTGCTCAGCTAAGCCATTTGTGTGATTTCAGCGGATCAGATATGTCAGCCTGTTTCCTTTTTCTCATTCCCTTCTCCAGCGTCACCAGTGATATGACTTAAGACTTGGGAGGTAGCACTGAGGCTCGTTGGGTGGTGTATGTAAAATGAGACACTGTTTAGTTTCAAGGCTGGGAATTCAAGAGCTTGGTTGCACAGGCTGGGTAGAAAAGTGTTTCTTTTTATAGGTTTTGAGGGTGCCACCTTTTAATGTCGTGGAGAAACCCCTTGTCCCTGCCGTGGACCTCTGCATCTGCTTGGCTGCCTCCTACTCTGCCATGTCCTCACTTCTTTTCCTTCTTTCTAAGGAAAACAATCCCTTGGAGATTTTTTTTTTAGGGTGTTTTTGGAGGGGGCTGTGGGAATACAAGGTTTCAGCACTAAAGCACAGGTTTAACTTCAGTGATTGAGTTTGACAGGAATATAACGATGCCCTAAAGATACAAAACCACCCAGCTCGTAAGAGAGGATGAGCCAAGCCAGGCCACCCTTATTTTGAGCCTGAGCTGGGTTCCCACCTTTCAAACCCACTCTCACCCAGGAGCAGAAATGTCCTGTTGGGAAAGCTGTGATCAGTGTAGTGCTGATTACACCCGAGATGGCACAAGGCTGAGGTCCTTATTGCTTCCATGGCTGTTTGCATCCAACCTGTGCACTGCAAGTTGGAGGCATGGCTGGAGAGTTTCTGGTGTGAGGAGATGGGTGACCCAGGCCAGTGACACAGGCTCGGTGCTGAGGGGCTGCCTGAAGGGTGTTTCACCCTATTTCCCACTTGCTGCAATTAAATTTCCCCTCTATTACCCACCCTACACTTCCCCAAACCTTTCCACCTTGCTGTGGATGCTGTGACTCTGCAGCCAGCCAGGCAGGGGTAGAGCAGAGCCTTTAGTAATGAAATTCAGAAAGTCATGTCCCCCTTATCTGATGGGCCCGGGGAGCCTCAGCGGGCGCTTTGTTCTCAGCTGTGCGTGTGGGGAGCCAGCGGATCCTCGTGGTTCCGGGATGGGATCTAAGCGGACCGGTACCCGGAGAGACTCTCAGATGTCTGCCTGCCTCTGTGAGTCCTAAAAAACACACTGGCTGCAGCATGCATACCCCAGTGTGAAGTCAGCCAGGAACAAGCCAGAGAACCTGCCTCTGACCCTGAGGACATTGCTTGAAAAATATTTTCCAGAACTCGGTGCCTGGGGACCTGCAGCTAACAAACATTCTGGAAGTGTAATCACAGCCTTTGGCTCTGCTGCCGAACCACCTACGGGAGGTGAGTTTAAAGAGAGCGGCTTTAAAGCTGTCAACATAAGAAGGAGGGAAGCCAAATTGCTTTCGTGCTTGCACTCTCGTGCCAGCTGGTTTGTCATGGGATTGGTATGTAGCAAAGATAGAGTTGTCTGCAGAAAAGCTGTATTATTCTTTTTTTGGATGGGTCCGCTGGAGATCAGTCAGGACCCACAGTAATTTCCTGAGGGGACAAATCCAGGCCTGAGATAGGCCACCGGCTCCTCGGAGGTTGCATGGAGCTCTGCGTTGGGTCAGAAAGTCAGCCTTTGAGGAGAAGAGCTGGAGAAGCCTTCCAGGAGTGAGACTGATAAGACAGCAGCTCCCCAGCTGTGCTGTGGCCTCACAGAGCCGCGGATGTCATCGGAGGAATGAGAATTAATAACCCTGGGCCAGACTCTGACCTCTGCTATTCAGGCATAGATCCCTGGCAGCTCGTGGGACTCGTCTCAGCCCTCCCACAGCCCAGGTCCCCTTGTCTCCCACGGACTCTAAATGGGCCTGGGGACATCTGGTCCCTCTCCCAGGCAGATCCATGTGGAGAAGGACATAGCATTGGAGGGCAAGCTGAATGCCAAGGGTGCACTCCTGTGCAGAGCATAGTCCCACTCTTCCTCCTGGCACCTGAAATAGAGAGGTGTGATAAGGACCACCCAGCCAGGGATGTAATGTTGTGTGCCAGTCCAAGGGGGACCACTCAGATTGGGTGAGAATGTGGCATAATGGGTCAGAATTCACGAGCAGGGATACGTAGGCTTGAGAGAAGAGAAATCCCTGGCCCCAGGCAAAGCATGTGGTGTATTCCCACAAGGATCCAGGTGAAACTGAGGTCAATCACATTAACAGGAGCCTTTCCAGACGAAGAATTTGCCAGGTGTCCTGGCTGCAGGGTGGAAGGTGTTGGTCAGCATGGAACATCTTGGAAATGTTCCGCTGGTGTCAGCTCTGTCTGTGGGCTCTTGGGACATGCTGAGCCTGAGTGACAAGGATGGGGACAGGGTGGCCCTGTGCAATGGTGCAGGGCAGGAATATGTTGCCAAACCATCCTGGGAGGATGGGCAGACAAAGTCTTCCACCTGCAAACCAATTCCCAGTGCTCTTTCAGGATTTTTCTCCAAGATGCAGACACATGCCCAAGGTGGCACCCTCAGCATTTCCCTCAACAACTCCTTAAGTTCATTTTCTCAGTAAAACACACTAATATAAGAATGGGAATGGATGAATGGGCTGTAGAGAAGGAAAGGACTGCATTTATGCAGCATAAATCAGGGCTTAAGTTTTCCCAGCCTGTGCCCAGAGCACTGTTTGTGGTCTTTGTGGGGCTGGGGTCCTTCCTTGGCTCACCCACTGCCACCTCCTTGGGCACTTTGACTTGAGAAATCTCACAACTGGCCAAGCTGGACTGGACAGTCCTGACAAATTGTCCTTCTCTAAAGCCCCAGCTGGGCTGCAGATAGGCAGCAGACATGAAGCCAGAGGGCTTTCCTCACCCTCTTCTCAAAGGTGCCTTCCCAGGGATGTGAGGTCACTTCCCTGTGCCCGGTGCTGCGAGGAGCCGTGCGTGAGCTGCAGCCCCACGGCTCCTCCCCACATGTGGCTGATCCCTGGTGATGCTCAGCCCACACCCTGCATCCCCATCCTCCAACGAGCTGTTCCCACCCTCCAGCTGGCTGGGGAGAGTCTCCAGCTGCCTCCGTGAGTCAGGAGCGCCGGCTCAGCCCATCCTCACCTTTCCGAAAACATTGGCAGCCCCTCGTGGGGTCCCAGGGACACGGCTGCAGGAACGTGCTCTCAAACAAGGTCTGCAGCGTGGAAAAGGTGTGGGGAAGGAGGGCAGGTGGAAAGCTCAGTCCTGGCTGCCACAGGGCTCTGTTCTCCAGGGGGAGAGATGGAGCCCATGGGTTTTGGGGATCATGGATTTTTCAGCCACCTTTCTTACTCCACTGATGTCTCGTTGATTAAATCACAGACAACCAGCCTAGCTCTGTGATTCCTGGGTTTATTGGGGTGGATGGATTGAATGGTGCTTTCCCTATTTAGTGCAGGTGATCTGGAGGTAACTGGGGCTTGCGAGTGGCTGGAGATGCTGAGATGAAAAACATGTGTGGAGCCGAAGGGCTGGGAAGGGACTTGTTAAGTCCATGTGTTGTATTTCTCTCAGCCCCGAGCTGGAGGCACTTACAGGACCCAGCAGACTCCACAATGAACAGTTCACCTGTGGACCTCCTCTGGGTTTTCCCCTGGAGCACTTTGCAGCCTTGGAGAGCCTCCAGCATGCAGGGGACAGTGCCAGGCTGATGGACAGCACTGAGGATGAGGATGGGTTCTCCAGAGCTGAAGCAGGGGCATTTCCATCCCAGCTCAGACAGAAGGATTGCTAGGAAGAAGAGGTTTTTTATTTAGTCTTTATGGGAGGAACTGATACTGTTCCTCCAAGATCTCTGGGTATTTCCAGGATACTGCAGGGCTTTAGGACATGAGTAGTGCTCTCCTGGTTTTTTCGGGAGACACATTGCAGCCAGTAGGATCCTGAGGTTTTCTGGTGTCCTGGTGAGTGCTCTGAGGCTGGGACTCCAGGGAGGCACAAGCCAAACCTCTGCCTGCCCGAGCTGGCTGGTACAGGTGGTCCCTTCCCATCCCCAGTTCCTGGGATATTATATCATCTAATGTGTTTATCCATCTGTTTGCAATCTCGGGGAGCTTGGTGTGGTTTTAATTAATGAGCAATTGTTTTTGTGGTTGTTGTGCAGAGCCCCGAGCGATTCAACAGGGGTGGGGGATGCTTATAAATAAAACAATTATTATTACCCAACTTCATTAACATGCAACACTGCTGTTCCCTCCTCCTGTCCTGCCCCCTGGCTGCTGTGTCTGGTCAGGTGGCTCTGGAAGGAAGAGTAGTTACAAAAGCCCAAATGCCCTGAGCAGTGGCAGTGTGGACTCTGATGAGTCTTTCCCTCACCCAGGCCAGACAAAGGATCTCTCTCCTCCAACCATTTCCACAAAATTTCCAGAAGACAAATTCTTTTTGAAAGTTTTACTCATCGAAATTGAGCTGAAATCATCAGCGGGTTAGAAACTATTTTTAATAGATTGATGGTGTGTGTATAGAGCTGTGCACAGTAGCTATATAAATTCTGGGTTTGGGGGAATGAGGCCCAGAAATGGGCATAGGTGCCTAAAATCACATTCAGGCAGAATTTTGTCCCCAAGTTTCAAAAATCCCTTGTAGAGGGGCTCTTGGATGCTCCCAAGGTGCTGGATGCCTTTGTGCCCATCAGGTGTTGCAGCTGGTCCGTTCCCCATGACCTGCTTCACCCCAATAAGGGTTATTCCCGGGTCTGCTTTTTTACTGCCTGCCTTCTTACAGCTCCTCAGGGTCCCTGGAGCCTTGTGATCTGCCTTCTCCAGAAGATTTTATAATTGCTGCTTTGTTTTTCCCCAATAACCAGAGCAATGCAACGCAGCTCAGCGTGCTCAGCCCTGCACCTGCTGTGGGGATGGAACCTGCCCCCACCCCCCACCGCTTTTCACTGTGTTTTGGATTTAATCAGGAGATATTACACTGGACTTGGGATGGGATGGCTGTGGGAGTGTGTGATGTGGAGCAGTTCAGTGCCAGAGGCATCGCTCTCCTTGTCACCTCATGGCCACAACCTCCTCCACCCCGGGACACACAAGATGCAGCTGACTGGCAACGCTCCAGGGTCCAGGTGGCTGCTGGCCCTTGGGTTCTGTGTCTTTGGGGATGGATGGGGCCAGCACTGACTCGTTCCAAGGACCAGAGGGAGCATGAACAGAGCCCAGCAACTTTCCTCAATCCGTCCCGATTTGCCTGGATCTTCATCCCTGAGCCAGGCCACATCAGCTTACGGGGATCTTGGGAGAAGCAAACCTTGTGGTCTCTCCACAGATAGACCCAGACATGCTCCACAGCCCCAGCACAGTGCAGAGTAGGAATTCCCCATCAGACAGCTCTGCTTGACCCTCCACATCCGTGTCTCCTCACTGGGGAAGGGTGGCAGATGCCACCACACCCTGGTGTCAGCTGGAGGCAGATCTGGCTGTGCATTGGTTCCTATCCAGGTGTAAGCAGGTGTCCTGGGAATGGTACCAATCCTGTGGCATCAGCTGGAGCTGGAGCAGCTCTGCAGAAACCTGAGCTGTCTGAATGCTGGGACAGCAAACTTTGGGATGTCACTCGTGGGGAGCACTGCAGATGTTCAGAAAACAGCACCTTTGCTCCTTTTCTTCCTTAGAGATCCTGCAGCCCAGCACCTTGCACAGTGGGATATGCACCCTTTTCCAGCCCCTCTGTTACCAGAAGGGTATTCTGAAGCCAGAGTCTCCTGGAGCCCAGCGGGACATGGGTGACATCAGCTGTCCCCTGTCTCTGAGCAGGAGCGAGCAGCAACAGCAAGGGCAGGTGTTGGTCCTGCTTTAAGGAGCTGATGATCTGCTGGTGGCCAGTGACCAGTGGAGGTGGCCAAGTGCAGAAGGGGGACATGGCTGGAGGGCCAGGCTGCCAAACCCTGCTCCGGAGCACGTGCCGGTCCAGGCAGAGCACTATGGATTATTTCCCTGTGTGCACTCACCCTGCCAAATATAACTGAGTAGCAGGAGGTTGCTCTGTTTCTAATTGGGTGATGAAAGCCTGTTAAGGAGGCCAAGACCTAATGGTCAGAAGCAGGAGAGGCAGGAATGGGACTGGGACTGATTCCTGGTGCAGCAAGGATGGAGCAGCCGGCACCAGCTCCCCCCAGTGTGTGGATCTCAGTCCTCCTCATGGCACAGGGGCCTTGGAGCTGCACTTGGGGAGGATGGGGTTATCTCCTGGGAAGGCCTTTGTATCAAAAGGGGTGGATAATACATTTTGAGCATTGAGATGTCTTGGCTGTACATTGTATTATATTTATATTAGGCTTTCTAGTAAAAAAAAAAAAATGGGAAAAAGAAGAGCTGATTGGACTGGCAACTTTTATCGAACAAAAATTCCCTGTCCCCAGGAAGACTTTGGTAGAGACAAAGATTCAATTCCAGCTTGGTTTCTGTAACAGATGCTTTGGTGACTGCCCCCCAGCACATCCTGCCTGAGGGGAGGAAGCAGCAGGGACCCTGCACACCAAAGATGAACAAGAGAGACCTCAGCCTGGCAGATGAGAAGGAACAATCTGGAGGCCTGGAGCACGTGGTGAGCACAGGGCTGATATTCCCTGCAGACTCAGTGGCTTTGAAGCTATTCCCATGACACTGCTCTCACCAGCCCCCCGTGCTGTTGGCAGCACCTCTATGGGTACCCCATCTCTGTGGGGTGGGAATGAGGGACTCCTGAAGGCAAGAGCTTCTCAAAGAGACACCGTAATGCCCTTAGTCCCCCTGTTGTGGGGGTCTCAATAGCTCCGTGCTTCAGCAAAGCCTCTGCAGCATCCAAGGATCTGCTAATTACACACTTGGCCCATGAGCTGTGTTTGCAGAGGAGGGGAGAAGAAGGGATTCGTGTACATGGGAGATACAAGGCAGTGAAGTGATGGAATAATTCACTTAGTGCTGGGACATTTATGAGTCACCTTCCTCTGCCCCTCCCCTCCGAGGTAGATGTCATAAGGGAGACTAACCCCGCAGTAATCTCCATATAACATATGTGATATGTTTACTTATTTCTTTCCTCTGTCTTCCCTGCTCTGCAATGTAAATAGTCATTTGTTCCTCTTCCAGCTGCTGGTACATGGTCTCACCAGTAGGAAATATATTATCATCCAATAAAACCCAACTCTTGGTGGCAATGATGATGATTTATTGATTTTGGCTCCGCCGCCGTCCCAGATGGAAATAGAAGCTGGCAGTTAGCTCATGTCTTACAACCCAGCCTAGACCATTCCCTTCAGCTTGCTGAATGCTGCACTTTGGAGACGGGATCTGCTCCTCCAGAGAAAGTTTCCAGGGTTGTGGCTGGACTCGTTTAAGGCTTCAATCAATGTCGATTAAATGTGAATGCATCATGGGGACCCCCACTTCCTAATGGTGAGCTACCCCTGGGACAGAGACATCCAGGGCACCTCTCCAGCCCTGCAGGGATGTGTCCGCCCCAGTAAACACACGAAGCTCTGGAGCCAACCCAAATAAACACTGAGGAACAGCCTGCAAAGTCCTGACCCATGGAAACTTCCTGGGTCCAAGGGTCTCTGCAGCTGGAGAGGACGTCCTCGCTCGCAGCTGCGGTGCCTGCTCCCTTCCCAGAGGCAGCCCTTCCCTTTCCCTGCCCACCCTGGCCCCATATGAAGCCACGAGGCTCTGGGAAGTGGCCTGGGAGACCCGGTGTGCCTCCTTCCCAGGGTCTAGTGCTGGGCTGCTCCACTTGCTGGCCAGAGTTCAGCAGGCAGAGCCTTCCCTGGAGCAGGGTTTCCAGCCGAGCCCACACACTTGCGCTGTGAGAAGAGCTGAGACCTCTGTGGTTGGTTCGTGTTTCAGAAGCCACTTGTGTGTGGAAGCCTCTTGGCTGGGCACTACTGGCTTTGCAAAAAAACCTTTTTTTCTTTTTCCTTTTTAATTTTTTTTCCTCGTTGATCCTCTAACCAGGCCAAGAGGAACCCTGGGAGCCACCAGCCTGCTCAGGACTGAGCAGATCCTGATGCCTTTTGTGCAGGGTGAGGATTAATGGAGTTAACAACTGAACCACCTTGGCTTGCTGCATCAACTGATTTGGAGATCTGGTTTGAGTCCCCATAAAAAGCCTCTGGCTTGTAAAAGAAAAGCCACGTGCAGTCCCTGAAGCTCAAACACTTCTCTGCTCCTCAGGTCCACAGCTTCTTTGGAACTACACCACCAGGCTTGGATAGAGGCATGGCAGGGCAGCCACTTCTGCTCTGCCATCTTCACCCTGGTAACCCCCAGAGCAGCCTTTCCTTGGTGTCCCACTTTTGGCTGCATCACTCACCGTGGCCATGAGCTGGTGGAGAGGGGTTTTCCCGGAGCAACCAAGGAGCAGTAGCCTGTTTTCCGTGGCAGGAACCTGCTGGCACGGCCGTGCCTGGGGTTAGGCTGGATTACAACCGCCCTTAAAACTCCCACTTCATCCTCCGACTGCTCCTGGTCAGAATCTTTCATCTGTTTTGGGAAAGTTTGGTTAACTTTCATGTGGTTTCCAAAAAAGAAAATCATCCACCAGAATTTCCTGTTATGCCATCAGCCTCCAGCCCGGCCAAAAGGAGCAGTTTACTGTTGTTTACATAGCTGCAAAAATGTACTAGGACCTTCCCAGCCCAAGGTGCCTGCTTATTCTTAAAGCCTGGCCTCCCGAGGCTCCGAGTGCCATTTGCAGCTGTGTTTTGCTCTGCAGGCTCTCGTTTCTGGGGAGGGAATTTCTCCGAGGCAGGAAACCATGTCTTCACATGCCTCCACTCCGTGCCTCGTGCCAAGGGGCCCTGGTTCTGACGGGGGATGCAGGATGCTCCTGCAGTTGCAGATGTGTACTGGAGCAGGGAAACTGCTCTGAAAGCTCCCGCTGCCAGTGTGAGTGCTGTTAAATTGTGGCATCTCCTGGCTGGGCATGGAGGGAGGGGAATGGCTCGGGGTGCAGCAGCCAGGGCGGGTGGAGAGAGGAACCGCAGGGCAGGCGGAGGGAGAGCAGCAGGAAAGCGTGGAGCTTTCCAAGAAATGCTCTTTGGGGAATGATGCTGAGCCCTTGCCAGGCAGGAGCCAGGCTGGGACCCCATGTAAAAGACCTCTGAGATCTGTGGGGAGGTGAGCAAACAGCCTCTCTCACAGGGGCTCTCTTGGAAGACATGTGGTCTTCCGTATTTTTTGTGTTAATTGGCCTCTTTTCCAGGTGCTGGGGTTTGGCATATGGAAAAGTGGTACTTGCAGAGGAAAATAAACCTGGTTTTTGAAGTAGACCTGGAAGGATCTAGGGAGCATGGGGGACGCTGTTAGACTCTGCTCCCTGTACCTCTGCCATGGGGCACCTCTGGAGTCCTTCAAACACCACGATGGAATACAACCTCTCAGCAAATGCTGCATTAGTTTTGAGCATTGTACAAACCATCTGTCCTTGGGGTCTGCTGTCTGGGGACACAGCTCTGGCAAAGCCTGGCTCTTGCTAATCACCCAAAAGGGCACTGTGGGAATGTATCCCCCAGCAGAGATAACTGGGGGGTCAGAGGAGGAGAGGAACCATTTGAACTTGTACTTTCTGAGTGCTGTAGGTATCATCTAAGAGCTGAGTGGCCAATAACTCCAATTCCCCAGCTGTCTAATGATATGCAACCATGCATTTAATCAAGGGCCATGGAGATGCTCCCAGGGCTGGAGACCCTCTGCTCTGGAGCCAGGCTGGGAGAGCTGGGGGTGTTCACCTGGAGAAGAGAAGGCTCCAGGGAGAGCTCAGAGCCCCTTCCAGGGCCTAAAGGGCCTCCAGGAGAGATGGAGAGGGACTTGGGATAAGGCCCTGGAGTGACAGGACAGAGGGAATGACTTCTCACTGCCAGAGGGCAGGCAGAAATGGAATACTGGGAAGGAATTCCTGGCTGTGAGGGTGGTGAGGCCCCAGCACAGGATGCCCAGAGAAGCTGTGGCTGCCCCTGGATCCCTGGAAGTGTCCAAGGCCAGGTTGGATGGGGCTTGGAGCAGCCTGGGCTAGTGGAAGGTGTCCCTGTCCATGGCAGGGGGTGGAACAGGATTATCTCTATGCTCCCTTCCAACCCAAACCATTCTCTGGTTTATGTCTCTGTTCCTATGATTTGTTTTGGCACTGAGACCCGAGGGATTCACTGCAGTGGGATTATGCTCCTGTTTGTTGGCAGAGCAAAAAATGCTTCATAGAAAGCATCAAAACCTCCATCTAGAAGTGATTTCTGGGTGATATCTGTGTGATTTCAAGGTCTCTGGTCTTTGAATACCTCTGAAAGACCTGCCATGAAGACAACCCCATTTCCCACCAAGTTGCTTTCACCTGCAGGGTTTTTACTTCCCAGTGGAAAGAGCTGAATCACTGAGCTTCCCCCAGGGCATCGATCACAACCCATAAAGTGCATCGAGGTTTATGGAAGGAAAAGCCAAGTTATGTCGGTCACACATCCTATCTGAAGTTTATAAAGGGTTAATAAAAATTTAACAGGCAGTTTTGCAAATGGTTACTCACTTTGGTGCCTGATGTGGTCCTTCACAGCCATCATTTGCTCATTAAGATCAATCTGTAACAGAACAGTCAGACCTGTGCTCTGCCCATGGACAGAAATAATTTGGTTTCATTTGTCTGATGAGGAAGATATTTTAACAAAAACTCCGTTCTTTGAAATACACAAATTAAAGGCTTGAAATGGCCAGTTCTGTAAGGAACAAAGTAAACTTTTAAACATATATTTTGTTTTTATCAGAAAAAAAAAAATCAGTTTTACGTATTTCCTCTCTTTTTCCTTTTGAAATATGGAAAATAAATCCTGCAACCCTTTTCATAGTATACTCTCTTTTTTTTGCCACACTGACTTTAAGAAGCAATTCAAGAATAAATCCTTAACTAAGACCCTGTGCTTTTATGTTTATATAGCTATTGATTTACAGTATTTTTTAAATTAAACCTTTGTTTTTCCATTAATGGAAATTTATGTAAATAAAGGATGAAAAAGAAGTCACTTTTCATCTAAGTAAATTTGTAAGATCTTTGCCCAAGTCAGAAGTGATGAGGATTTCAAAATATAGTCTTAGGAAAATCTCTCTGCAAGGTAAAATAACTACGTGACCAGCATAGGAAACGTTATTTTTTCAGAATATTTATCAGTTTTAAAAACCATTCTCGTGTATGTTTTTCGGTGGATTATAGAAAATGTTTCTCTTGCAGGAGCAGGGCAAGAAAAGTGGAGACTTGGGGTTGCCTCTTTAATGGAAACCAGCATCACATAATGCTTTCCAATAAAAAGAATGTTCTACCCGACTGGAGCTCCAGTCCTACAATAATCAGTCAGAATACAATTATCCATCCTGGAATTAGATCAGTAGAGCCGGTGAAAAAAACCCACAAAACTTTTTTTTTTTCTTTTTTTGTTTCCCTACATGAAAAGTTATTTTCAAAATTTGTTTAAATGGAAATATGCTTGCCGGAACATCAAACGCTGGAAAAGACCTCTCATTGTAGAATTGTAGAACCACGGAATGGTTTGGGTTGGAAGGGATCTTTAGAGACCATCCAGTTCCACCCCCTGCCATGGGCAGGGACACCTTCCACTATCCCAGCTTGCTCCAAGCCCCATCCAGCCTGGCCTTGGACACTTCCAGGGATCCAGGGGCAGCCACAGCTTCTCTGGGCACCCTGTGCCAGGGCCTCCCCTCCCTCACAGCCAGGAATTCCTTCCCAATATCCCATTTCTCTCTGCCCTCTGGCAGTGGGAAGCCATTCCCTGTGTCCTGTCCCTCCATCCCTTGTCCCCAGTCCCTCTCCAGCTCTCCTGGAGGCCCTTTAGGCCCTGGAAGGGGCTCTGAGCTCTCCCTGGAGCCTTCTCTTCTCCAGGTGAACACCCCCAGCTCTCCCAGCCTGGCTCCAGAGCAGAGGGGCTCCAGCATTCTGCTAATTCTTTTATAAAAATGATATTATTTTTTGCCCTACTTCTCTAATTTAAATTTGGCAAAATAAAAATATACCTATAACATTTTTTTATTCACTTTCTCCATGGGAAAAAATTTCTATTTTCTGACTTGTGCTGGTATTAACAGTTATACCTAACAGTGCCCTGGGAAGGGAAATCCAACAGTTTCAGAAAAAATCCTGCACATTTATGTGTTGGTGGATGGACAGATCCTCATCTTCTGCACAAGGGTGTGGGACCTTCAGTAGGAATGTGGTCGGGATGGTCTTGGGTTCCCTTTTCAGCTGCGAGGCTGCATTTTAGGGAAAACATGTTCTGAACCTGGTCCATTCAGTCCAGGTTCTGTCTCCAACAGCAAGAAGACACAAAGGCAGATGTGCATATGGTGTTTCTCCCAAAAATCCCACTGCCTTCACCTTGGAGAATTTCCTCAGCCTGATGTGACCCATTTTCCTCATGATCCCACTGGAGTGCTCCTCCAAGTAGTTCTCCAGTCACTCTGGGATCCCAGGTAAGCTTTTCACACCCAGAGCTGCCATTAGCAAAGATTTTCCCTGGTCCCTTCCCCACCATGGGGGAAATGGGTCCTTTTGTTTATTCGGAGCATGGCTCCTTTGCATGGAGCTGCTCCTTTCCCACATCCTGCACAGAAATCCAGCTTGGGGGGGAAGGTTTCCCACATATGAATCATCTGCAACACTCCCCAGAGCATTTCTTGATGCCCTCCGCTCATGTTGGGTAACCAATAAATTTCAACAGCGTGCAGCTTGTGAGGGCTGATAAGATCACAGCGAGAAAGGGGACAGTGCCAAAAATATCCAGCTTTTTAAAGGATGTGCCATATAATGCTTTTAACATTTGGAGTCCCTGAGGCCAAGGGGATCATTAGATCATCTACTGTGACCTGTATAATGCAGTCTGGAGAGTTTTGCCTGCTTAGCCCCGTGCTGAACCCAGGAATAGCTGGTGTTTAAGTGAAAGGGTAACACTGAAGGCATTAAAAGCAACAGCACATGAAACTGCAGCTTCAGTAGCAAGGAAAGGTAATGAATCTATCAACTGGAAGTCACTGTCCTGGGACTGGAGAAGGAAAAACTCACGCCTAAACTCACACAAGTGAGGTAAGGAGGGCGGGATGCTCACAGCTACCACATGCCCATTGTCTGACCTCATTTTTATGGAGGGTCTGAGAGCAGACTTTGATGCAAGGGGGGAGTGGGAACATGGGAGAGGGAGAAAATCCCACGTGGTTTTGTTAAGGACAGATTGTGTTGTTTAAACTCAATATATAATCATAGATATTCATTAAGATAACTGGCTTCTTTGGCAAGGGGAACTCATGTTCCAAATCTGGCCCCAAGCAATTTAATATTGGATTTGAATAAAAAAGGAGTGGGGATTACACTAGAAACACCTTGTACCTTCAGCAGAGCAACAAGTCAAAGAAAAATATTCTTTCTTTTTGGAGATTGACCTGACCCCTGAAGAACCTGTTGAAGGAGTGAGAAATAAAAGTAACACAAGTCTGGGTGATACTGTCAAACCTGAGCAAAACCAAAGAGGCAGCCAAAGTAATCTGGTGGAGTGACAGACACTTGGCCACACAAATGCAAGGTCAAGTGCAAGCCAGAAGCATTCCCTGGATTGGACAGCAGTGGTTTGGAAGTGCAGAAGATGGGACAGAAGGATACACTCCTTCTTTGTGGGCTGACCAGGGACCACCAGCATGAAAATAGCTGATATGTTGGTCACAGACATGTTTAGTCTGAAAATCGGGAGAAATAAGATCCTGAGAGACATGGGAGTCTGGACACCTCACCAAACTCAGGGCATGAAGAGCCCAGAGCTTCTTGTGTCACGCCGGTGGCACAATCCTGGGATTGGAAATGAAAGCTTGTGGTATGATGTGCTGGGTGTCTGACTGTCTGGAATTTCCAAGTGGGATTAGAAGAACAGCTGATGCCCATGTTTGTCATAGAGCATTTACAGCACATTAAATTAATCACAGGCTTTGGAACTTCCTGGCTCTTGCAGGGGATGAGCATTATTTCCTCACCACAGCTCCTTTCCTGCTCCTTGTGCAATCTCACTTCTGGATTTGTTTTCTTGCCTTTCCCTAAAGCCTAGTGACTGGTCCCAGGCAGAGCTGGTGACCACAACACCAAGATGCTCCTCAGATGGGCCTTGCCCACTGCCTCTGTCATAAAAGTATCAGTAGATCTGTGCTCAAGCACGAATTTTTTTCCCACTTAATTAGTCAATTATGGTTGGGACTCCTCCCACAGGATGTATCATGGGCCACTTCCATTTTCCCCTGGCATAATTTCTACTCCTGCATGGTCCAAGCTTGATGTCTGTTCTTTTCTTCCTGTGCCACGCTCCAGTTTTTGAGGCTTTTTGAACTCATGTCTGGAGAGTTCAGCTGTGAGGTTTTTCCCCTTCCCCTGGGCTGGAAGAAGTACCATCACACTGTTGAGTCAGTGGAAAAAAATTGCTCAGCTGTCCACAGGTAAGCCATGGCTTTTGCACTTAATTTGGGTGATTTTTTGCTGCACTTGCTGCATTGCATAGAGGAGGAGTTTAATCATCTGTTTTCACTGTAGCAAGTGTGAGTGAAACAAAGCTCTAACAATGTTAAGGTATTGAACACTCCTTTTGATGTGGTGGTGCCAGTGAGAACAGGAGAAGAATAAGCCTGATAAACACACTCTTTCTCCCTCCCAGGAGCTACATTTGATTGATCCATTGCCTCAATGATTAATTGATCACCCTGTTTTGGCAAAGATTCCTTCTCAGGATGTGAAAATAAAGGAACAGAAGTGCTCCTTATCTTTCTCTCCATGGCCATCTCTTTCATCTCCTGTTAGCACCCTTTCTGCTGAGGCTGAGGGCTCCAGCTGCCACTCTGGAGCTGTGTTTTCACCCCAGGTTTAACTGGGTTCTTGCCCAGACCTTTCAGACAGAGCCAATGTGAGTTTAGGGGCAGGAGGATGTCTCCAAGCACCTGCAGAACCACCTGGCACAATGTGACCACCACTGGTGAGTGTGGTCACCCTGCAGGGATTCATCATGGCAATGGGATGTGCTGTGCCCCATCCTGCTACACCTTCAGCCTAAAATAAGGCAGGAATGTGATGGGTTTCGCCAGCCCTGCAAATCAGGCTCAGTCCTCGTGTCACCCTCCACAGAAGACATGAGAAGAAAAGCATCATTTGACATTCAGGGAGCTCTGGGCAGGCACCATTTGCCTGTAGGAGAGCTTGGTCAGGCCTGTTTCGCTGCTGGGCACTGGGGACAGCAGCCTTCTCCCGGCATCTGGGTATAATAAATGAAGAATTTGGGTCATAAAAATTTCTACCCTGTTTAAGATGCACGGTATTGCTTTGCTCAAGCTAACTGCCCCTGGCAGTTCCAGTTAATACTTCCGTTTGAAATAAAAACCTTAAAAGCCTTTTAAGCTGACATTTAAAGTAATTTGGGAAACAATGTGAAAACATAATCTCTCTTCCAGGGTCTTTTTGCAAGGTATGGAGTGTAGCAGCTCTGCAAAGCCTTTGCCCATGGCAGACAAGGCTCCGTGAAGCCTGGGGAAGAAATGTTTCTCCAGGTTGTGCAATATCACCCCTGGCTCCCAGCCTGGCCTTGCACTGCTGTGATCATTGCCAACGCATCTTTCCTCCAAGGGTTTGTACCAGCTGATGGGAAAGTCCTGTTAAAATAATGCTGGAGCAGGTGAAGGTGCTTAAGGAAGCCTCGGCTCTCTCCAGGAGCGTGTGGCACATCTCAGCCATCCATCCCTGGCAAGGGTGAGCAGAGCTGCCTGGCATGGCCTCGTGGGTCCTGTTCCACCATCTGCACAGGGCCTGACCCCGACATCCCCCCCCCTGCAGGGCAAGGGCCTGGATCTCCTTGTTTTCCCAAGGGACCCATGAGTCACCCCTTCCCAGACAAATCCCTCTGCACCTGCACCGAACCCTTGGCAAAGGAAGTGGGAAGATGGTTTTGTGCAAAATACCCCAAATGTTTTCACTTTGCAAGGGCTGGTTGGGCCCGTTTTCCTGGCAATTATTTTTAGCCATTTTTCCACAAACATTTTTTCCCTCAAAAATGCACAGAATTTTTTGGGTTTGTTCTTTTTTTTTTTTTTTTTCCAATTATAATGTGCTTGGGATCCTGTCTTTAGCAAGTGCATGGCTGAACAGCTGTCTGTGACATGGAGAATTACAAACATCATTTCAGCTCATGATTTTGTTTACATAATTTGTGGAAAAATGGTAGAGTTTCAGAGATGTCTCAGTGACGTTAGAAATCTTTTTCTCAGTAATTTTGTTGTAGAAACAAGGCCTTTCTGGTGAAGGGAAATCTTTAAGTGCATCACACCAGACTCAGGCAACTTTGAACTTCGATAGTACTCAGAGTTTTACTGTAAAACAAATGAATAGAATTTCTCAAGGGAAACGTTTATCACAGAAAGAAAAAAAAAAGCAAAAGCCACCATGGAGGGGGAATTGTTTTGAAATTGCTTCCAAATTTTCCTTTCTAGTTAATCTGCAGCTGTATGAGTGTTACTCCAAGACACTCCAGCTTTGGCCAGACCCAAGAAGCACATGGTGAGAGATTTCCCAATGGCACTAACCAGAGATATCATGGAGAGAAAAAAAAAAATGTATTTACTGGAGGCACCAGGGACAGAGTTCACCTGATGGTTCAACAAATCAAAGTCTCCATCTGAGCTACCCACCCTGCATTCCTCTATAGGCAACAGAGGTCTGATCAATATGGGGTTTAGGCCACATGGATGGCCATGAGGAATATCCATCCTCCTCAGCCTGAAGTAAATGCCTACATTTTGCCAGGAAAATCCCATGTGAAAGGTGATCTTTATTCCCAGCCAATATAAAGAAAATCCTGGGATGAATTGCTCGGGTGAAGATACCCATAGCATTGACAACGAAATTTTAAAAAATAAATACTTCCTAAGTTGATCAACTGTCTCCAGGGCAGGACAGGTGGATGTGAGTGCATCAGTGATACTCCTTAATTAATTCCACCACTTAAAGAGTTTTAAAAGATGATTCTGGAGTACCAACCACCAGGCATATATTCAATACTGGCCAGGAGCAGGAATTTCTACTCTGCCAGGGCTTCCATTGTTTTGTAAAATGAGAATCATTCCCATTTAGAACTGTAAGCTAAAAGTCACAATTGCCTCCAGGATAAAAATACTGAATGAGGGGATGGGGATGTTTTGTTAGACTGTGTTGAAGGAGGTAATTTGTTTTGACTTTTACATTATATCAACTGTTAAGTGTAGCTGAACATGTAGAACTACATGATCTGCTCTAACAGAACAGGATTGTATTATGATAGAAAAGTCAAAATGTCACAAATTGGAACTACACTATCAAAATGCAATGTTTTGACTTTTTCCTGACCAAAGAGTGTCATTGACATTTGAACAAGTTCCTTCTTGATTTCAGAAGGAACAGCGTTTTCCAGTGGAAAACCTCTTAATCAAAAATATTTTGACTGGCTGTGCCAAGGACGGAAATGGAGGGTGAGTGCAGGAGAAGGAACTGCTGTGGATTTCTGCTTGAGTCATTCTGCTCAGTCCTACTACGTCCATCTCAGGGTCTGTGGGACTGAAGTGAAGCTGGGAATGGGACAAGAACAGCCACACAGCTGATGCCTCCTCCAGCCACCTAGAAACAGAAATTAGACAAGAGTAAGGGAATAAAGACAGGTATTTATTTGAAGGGCTTTCAAGGTACACCCTGGGGGAGCCAAAGGCTGCTTCCAAAAATTGGACCCCAAGATGGACGACAGGTCACGAGTTCTTCACACTTTTATGGGTTTGGATCATTTGCATATCAGGGTTAATTCTCCAATTAAAGCCCCAGTTTAACAATGTAACGCCCCTCAGCTTGCCCCCCTTAGAATGTTTAGTTCACACATTTTGGGCCTAAAAACAGCCTGGCTGTCCTTGAAGGCAAAGCCTGGAGAGGCTTTGTTATGTCTGCCCAGTACGAGAGAGCAGGAATTACAGGCTACAAGGAACTTCAGAGTTACACTCTGAGCAGTACAGAATTTGAAAATATAAAAGTTAAAACCTAAGGCATCACAGCCAGGAACACCCTCTTACAGTGTTACAGAGTCCCATTGACCTGCTCTGCTCTTCACTCTGCTGTGGGACCAACCCTGAGAGTAAACCAGAGATCCTCTGGGATTTATCCCACCTCTCTGGGAAAAGTGGTCTCCTGCTCTGCTTGGCTTAGGGGCAGCAGATCTTGCACTCCAGTGTGTCCCTGCCCATTTCATGTCCTACAGGAGAAATATTTAGGGTCAACAGACCTGGTACATTGAACAATAGATCAATGTTATCACCACAACCAGAATATTGAGATTTAGCCAATAAAGATAAACAAATGACTCTCCCTTATGCTCTCCCTTTCTCTAAGAATGCATTTCTTTCCCATGAAAGTTCTGTGGAGCAAGAGGGGAAGTTTCCACTCCAGTTTTCACCTGAAAAATCCAAGGTTTTTTAACTCTTCATTTTCTTGCCCCCCAGTAGGTCCAGCACTGAACAGCCTCATCCCCAAAGATGAGTTATTGCTGATGGAAAAGTGAGCAGCAGATATTGTCACCAAGGTCCATTTTAGATCACGGCTCAGGGCAGTGTCTCCTCTCAGCTTCACTGATACCTGTCCCTGCAGAAGCAGCTGAAGGCTGTGGTTGAACTCAGCCCTGATATTTGGGAACTTCTGGTCTAGGAAAATAAATGTGATTTTTAAAAAATTCTGGTACTCTTGATGTACACAGAATTTTCGGAGTTTTCCTTCCGTGGGGCATTTCCAACACCCCGACTCTCCATTTCAGGGCTCAACTCTACTGAGTCCCAGCTCAGTGTTTAGTTGTTAACTTGGAGTAGCACTGTCCTGAAGACAGAAATTTCCCTCATTTAGAGCCTACAGAATTTACAGAGTAGCTAAAATAACTCACTGTAGAGACCAAGGGGGTTCTTAGCCCAAGTCAAAGCCTTGTTGCAGTGAGGACTCGTGGCCAATGTCTGACCCACGGAGGCTCCACTGACGTGTGTTTTCAGCTCCTGAACACATGCTCTAGAACCACCAGAAATATGTTTTCCATCTAGGCCCTTCCTAAGCCATACTGAAAATGATGGCCTGAGTAAAATTTTACGCCACACTTGAAGGTTTATGAGTTTGCAACGCATAATTTACCCCCAGTGAGGGACGCAGTGGTGGTTTCGTGCTCTCTGTAATGCTCAGCCAACGCTGGCCCTAAAGATAGATCATCAGTGTTTAAATTGTGAAAAGAATGTTGATGACATTTTCTTTTCTTTACTCCGCTCTAGACAAGAGAGGTTCATGTAAAACATAAGCTCTGGCCCCTTTCCAATGTTAATGCAATTTACTGCAAAAGTGCTCACTTTTTTAATTAAGCTGGAATGCCGCTACTCTTCCTAGGAATGCAAAGCCAATGGGTTACTGACAGAGGGAAGGGCTCATGACTGCAATCTACAATTAACTGAGCAGGGAAAGGCTTTGCCACCTCTGCTGGGCTTTGCTCAGGAGTAAAATTTACTCAAGGAGCAGCTTTGGGTCCTGGCAAGCAGAGAGGCTGTTCAACTGTCTGAGGAGTAATTCTGCAACCTCTTCCCTCTTTGGTGAAGTCACCGTGATCAAGTGGCTGGGATGTGAATTTCATAGGCTGATCTAGTTTCTGAATAAATAAAAGTCTGGAATTTTTATTTTTTTTTTAACTTCAAATGGCTCAAAATGAAGAATCTACACTCCCTCCACATGTGCCCATAGAAAGCTGTTTATGAAAGGAGATCATAAAATATTTGATCATGGTTTTGATCCAGAACATGCAAACATTTGTCCTCTTGTGCCGGCTTCACCTGGTGGCTTTCATTTTCTTCGACATAAAGACAGGGTGAAGCAAAGTAATAGAAAAATAGAAAACATCTTTGTCGAAAATGAGATTGCAGCTGTGTAACTGGAGCGCACAACCATAAATCAGAATGTCAAATCCAAAGCACATGACTTTTTGCGAGTTCTCCATGTGTGCTATAATGTGATTACAGCCTGGTTACTATTATGATTTAAAACAAAGTCTTTCATGCTAGAAACAAAATGCGGAATGTGAGCAGCCTGGGGGAGAGAGACGGGAGACTTAGCCCTGCCTGTCAGAGGTGGGCTAGAGGGTTTCAAGTGCTTCTCCGTCAGGTGTGAGGGAAGCACTCAACCCCAGCTTTGGCTGCAGTCTCAACATCAGGGACAAATTAGCCAGCGCTGCTCAGCTCTGTCTCACAATCCTCAATTAGGGATGGGGTAGGTTTCTGTCTCCCCATGTCGTAGAAAATCCTAAAGCCAAATACACAGATTACAGAAGTCATTCTTTTCTGTCTATCATATAAACAAATGGTCCAGCTGTTATTGCTAAGATTCCAGTTTGAAAACTTGGACTTTCTTGTATAAACTTCAATGTAATGGTATTTAAAGTGTCATAGACAATAAGCATCTAATCCTAGTCAATAAATTGCAGACTAGTTGCATGAGCTTCGAGAGCTGTTAAAGACAGCTGTGCTTTTTTTGTAATTCAAGTCATTTCCAAATTGGGCAGCCCTCCTGGTGTATTTTCAGACAAACACAGTGTGCTCAGAAAATGTGTTGTTTGGAGCAGCACGAGCATGAAGGCAAGGGCGTCACAATCACCCAGAGACAGAGGGGGGATCACATTCTCCATTTCTAAGAAGCTCAGGTTGACAAGGGGGAACTGCCGAGATGTCTGTGAAATTAGTAAATGGCCCTGCAGATCTCCCGAGGGAAAAATGTGGCCCCTGTGGAGAAGAAGGGGAATATTCCTATTAACTTCAGTTGAGCCAGCAATATAAATGGGTCCGTAGAGACACCCATTCCTTTCAGAGAGAGGGGAAAGAGGGCAAGCATTTTTTAACTATCACTCAGCTGTTTTGGAGAAACAGCAGCCTGCAAGGTCTGAAGAGGGTGGACAAAGCAATATTTTCCAGGAGTCAGCCTGCTGCCGTGCCCCTGAGGAAGGCTGGTCGGAGCCACATGGGCTCCACCAACACGAGGTGTCTGGGACACATCTCAATGCACATGACTTCTTCTGCTGGGATCAAACACAAGGGGTCAGAACAGGGCTCCCTGGGTAGTGAATTTTGGGATCGCGATCAGGGTTTTGCAGAAAGAGCGGCAACCACCAGTCCCTCTAATTCCTCTTGTTGACCTCAGTAGGAGATCAATGCTTCTGAAGACCAGACAGGTGCTTGCAATAAGCTTTCAGAGCCTCCCCACCAGGCTCAGGGTGGAAACCTTGGCTCAGATGTGTATTTGCGAGGTATTTCAAACGTTACATTTGAAACCAGTTAGCACAGGGTCACTGCCTGGTATCGGGGGTGCCCCGCGGGATTTGGTGGAGTTGAAAGGTGTCGGCGCACTTGCTGCTGGGCTGTCACTCTCCCTCCGTGGCAGCTGCGGTGACAAACATCCAGTTGAGCTGTTTCAAGGGTATTTTTCCACATCTGTGAGCACCGGGCAGATTAATCTATTTCTTTCCCTCCCACCCCCCTGTAAGTCGTTTTATGGCCATCAGAAGGTTTACACCTGAGGAGCAGCCCTGCCTCCTGCTCCGCGGTGCTCAACATCTGCCCCTCAGCACGGATCAAATATCCCTCTCCTTGTCAGCAGCATGAGTAAAACAGACAAGCTGGCGGAGAAAATATAAATCAAAAGCCTCCACTGCAGGGCAGGATTTTTCCGGACCTTTTCATGGGGCCGCGTCCTCGGCGCGCTCACCTGGGGGTGCATAAATCCCACTGAGCACCTGCTGCAAGGGCATCCCAGTGCCAGGAGGGGTTTAAATATGTGCAGGCAAGGTGCTTTTGTCCAACCCATCTCCCTGCGTTGCCTCAGCACTTCATGGGGAAGGGTCCCAGGATGGGCAGCCAAGCCCCGATCCTGGAGTCTGGAGCCTTGGGCTCAATTTCCAGCTTGGCCACAGGCTTCCTGTGTGGTCTTGGGCAAATCATACAGTGCACGGCCCGCTCTCAGCGTGCTGATATTTTGAGAGAGCCGTGGTTTGGCAGGTGAACGAGGGGAGAGGAGGGTTTATTATTAGCGCCGGTCGAAGCACGAGCGCCGGCTCCGTTGCAGTTTTGCAGCTCTCTCGGAGCAGGGTTGGGAGGGGAAGGCTCATCCAAACTTGTGCACCCCAGGGATTCATCCCTGCCTTGTGTGCAAGTGGCAGCATCTCCGGGAAAGCAACCCTTGCTGCTCCAAGCAGCTGAGAAACCAGCCCACCATCACGTACGTCCTCAGGAATGCGCGCCTGTGTGGGTCTCTGTAGACAACCCTGATTCATCACCTCCAGAGCAATTAATAAAAACTCAGGCTGGCCCTTCCCCAATATATTGAAAATGATTTGCAATTTGAGAGTGAGAGTCAGTGTTGTTTTTCACATGGAATCAGTTTAATTAATCACACTGTTTGAACAGCTGGGTCCACCATGCACTTCTACTCGAGTTCAGCATTCCTAGAAAACTTGTCAAGTATGAATCAAAATAATACCATCTCCCTGCTTCCAGTGATTAATCGTATATCTCTCCTCCTCATTCACACCTAAACATCAGCTAAATCAAAAGCAGCCTCCTTCCCCACCATGGAGTTTGTGGCTACTCGCCAGTCTAGGATAAATTATCTAGAGAAGGCTTTGAAAAGCTGTTGGGTTACCCTCAAACTTTTGTTATCAACGTCTGTTGCAATTTCACATGTATTTGTAGTCTCTAGGAGCCAGGGACCGCACAGGAAAAGTGCACATTCCAAAATTAAGGATTTGTGGCACAGAATTTAAAAAAATAAAATTAATTTCTTGCATCTGGAAGTCCAAGTGAGGTATTTGCGGGAGGTCTCCAAAGGGCGTCTGAACAAAGGGTCAGAGTTTTGAAGAATATGGCTCTGATTTCCAGCGAGGAGTCTGGTATGTCCTGCACATTTCTGTTTGCTTAAAACAAAGCTCTGACTCCGGCTTTGCGGCACTCTGCCGACGCAGATGGTGGATCCTGGTCACCAACACCATGTGTGAGCTGTGAGCTTGGGATATCAGGGATCAGGCGTGGAATGGTGGCTCTGCAAGCCAGAATGAGCACGGAAGAGGTGGATGTATGTGGGATTTGTCCAAAGTCTGAGGAACTCTTGGCAAGTGGGTACAAGTTATGACCCCACTGGCCCTACCCAGCAAACAACAGATTTTTAAGAATGCAAAAGTGAAGATGTTCGTGAAAACAAGGGAGACCTTCAGGCAGACATGAGAAGTTTGGCTTTTAGAGGGCAAAGAAGAGCCCTTGAGGCTGTTGGGATTTCCCACCCCAATGGAGTCACAGGATAGCACAGGACAGCAATGTTACTCACCAAATCCCCTCTGCAGAAATCTGCCCCCAGCCCTGGGAGGGGTGAAGGCTTGTTTTCCTCCTGCCATGCCATCAGGCATGAGCCTTGGGAAATCAAAAAGAGGGTAAGAAATAGCTGAGCCTTCCCCGAGGACCATCCGAGAGGAGCTAAATAAATATGGGGTTTCTTTTAAGTAAAGTTGGGATCAAAGAAGGAAGGAGATTAGAGCCAATAGGGAGCTAAAAGGTAACACCTGGTCCTTTTCAGGGATCACCAGTAGAAAGAGGCTTTCTCTGGGGAAGGAAAGTGTCCAGAGGAGCCTTTCCTTCAGCACAACTGGCGATACAAGTGGGGAAGTGAGGTTTGGAGACATTGCTTTGATGCTTCCTTCTGGTCCCAGCATCTCCACACTTCAGGAGAAAGGTATCAGGCCTGAAGATACGGCCTTGATCACCCTAGAGGATACTCAATCCATCTGTACTCCACAGGGAAGTACCACATGGAGGCACTTGAGCTGCCTTCAAGTGACAAAGTGCTGTCTAAAAGGAACAAACACCGTCCTGGTGCTGTCACAGCGTTACAGGGCCAGGACAAGGCAATGAGCCCAATCTCCAGGCAGCACAGTGACATCCAGGGATGGGCACACCAACAGAGAAGCTTGAGGCTGCTCTCCCACCCTCGTCTCACAGCATTCGGCCTTGACATTAGTGCCATTCCACCCATCCATTCCCCAGGACTGAGTCCTTCCCATGTATTTCCATGGGAAACACCATAAAAGACGAGTAGGCAGGGGTGAGGAGAAGCTTTGTGTCTTGCTGGGATGGCTGTGGAAGGCCTGATGGGAGCCCATCAATCCGCCCTGTCACCAGGGGTGCCAATTAACCAGAGTAAAGTGCCTTTGGGAGATAAGCAAAGCCAATAGTTGACCTTCTGAGGACTGAGCGATAGCAGGACAAGCCGTGAAGTTGTCAGCTGAGCAGGCAGCACATGACGTGTCCCCATGGCTAGAGGCAAGCTGGCTTTTCCCAGAGGTTCCCTGTCTGCTTTTTAAGCCCGTGGTCCTGTATTTTGGTGGTGATCTTGTGAATTCTTTAAGCGAGGAAAAGGGCGGGTGTCATTTTCTCAGGATCGTTGTGTTTTTCCATCCCCGCCGTCCGCTGACCCATCTGCCAGAGCCCTGCCACGACTTCTGGCAGAGCAGATGTCCTGCAGGCTCCTCGAGGGTGACACGCAAGTGTGTCTGCCAGAGGACGTGTGTCAGAGTGCCTGCCAGGGGTTTGTCCTTAAATGTGCTGTCGGTGACATCCCCTGCTCTGCTGAGAACGTGTAAAATACCAGACTGCTGCAAAAATCAGCCCTCAAAATGAATCACACCTCACTGTCCCGTTCAGAGTGTTCAGGCAGACCTGGTTTGTTCTGCAAACCCTTCAGGAGCTCCCTACCATGCTCTTCAGCTGCCCGGGGTCACACGTGGCAGCAAAGGGAGGGAATCATCTGTCCCTGCATCCATCATTGGCAGGAAAAACCATCCTGGATGTATCTTGCATCAAACTCAAGGAACTTTCTAATGGGCAGGATAACAAAGTCAGGATGGGAGTACCTGGGGAGGATGTGGTGTCTCCATCACCAGGTCGAGTTGGTTCTGCCATGGGGCAGGAGGATGGAGGAGGAGACCTCTGGAGTGCTCCCAGCCCTGGGACCCACACATCTGTGCATGCAAAAGATGTGATGATGAAATAATTTTGCTGCTCCCTCAGGCTTCTCAGCCACAAATTCCCCTCATCAGATCCCACTTCTTCTATATGATTCTGGCAAGAAAATGCATACTTAAAAAAAAAAAAAATTAAAAAAAGAAAAAAAAAACCCCTGGGTTTGCTCTCCATAATGATACCAGATATCCTGCCAACAAAAATACAAACCCTGAAATGGATCTAGTTCTTTTCCCACATTTTTCTAAATATAAGGTCTGAATAGCAGCTCCAAGCTCTCACTTGGAAGGAAAACTGCAGCCCAGGGCTGGGGTTTAGCTCAGCAGGGGGATGATTGCCTCCGGCGGTGCCTCAGGATTGCATCCCGGATGGGGGGTTTCCTGGGAAGCTGAGCTGCCCCATCGGGGCTGAAGCACGTGGGCAACTGTGTGGGGCCAGCCCAGGCTTCCAGCAACACCTTTTGCTGCATCCAAGCTAGAGGGAGCCTTTCGTTGGGATAACAAAGGGAGCAAAACCAGCCGGGAGCTGGGATCCTTGTCTGGGTGGACTGGGACACCGAGGGGATTTGCAGCCAGGTGAGCAACCACTGCTGGGCTCAGATCCATCCTTGAGGGTTCCCCACCTGGCTGTATTTTGATCAGATCCCAAAGATGCCAACCTGCAATCCTTATCAATTTTCTTCAAGACAACTCTAAATCAGCAGTGAAGGGACCAGTGTTACTGCCTACATTGGGCATTTCTAGTTTCCTTTTCCACTGCTTGAATTGCAACAACAATTAAAAAAAAAAAAATTAAATAAAGGTAGATGAAAAGTACAACCTTGAGAGCAGAAGTGGGGTTTTTTTCCCATTTGTCCACACACAGTTCCCCTCCCTCAGGTCTTGCCATGGGGTCCAGGATGGAAACCACAGGGATTACAGCCCAGCCTTGCACAGGTATCAGGAGATTATAAAGGTCCTGGTGAGTTCAGCAGCAGCTGGGGCCAGTGCAAACCAGTGAATGCTGTATGTGGCCAGGGTATATTCATTTCTGATTGCTTCACCTCTCTCTGGATGCTGTGGAATTGCTTATGCCTTGCCTGGAATACTCTGGGGCAGGAATATCACTCACAGGAAGTACAGGTGCACCTGGGAGCATCACAGGCAAATTAAAGGCCAGGTGGGGAATCTACTGAAATGAGCAGCCTTCTTAGTGGGTTGGGGTCCCCATTAAAATCTGAATATTTGTGTCTTTTCAGCTGGACTATCCCACGGACTGCAAGGCTGGGTTTTCTTCCACTCACAATTCAATCATCAGATCCTTTTCAGGGTCTTTTCCAGGCCTTGGACTGCATTAGGTTTACAGGACCATCCACCACCTCCCCTTCAGGTCGTTCCCATGGAGTATTTTTGCTCCTCTCACTTCTCCCTTTTGCCTTGGCAGGAGCAGGGGAGGTTGGAGATGCCAATGGAAACACAGACGGCCCTGGAGGAGAGGGGTGCTCTGAGGAGTGCTGGAGGTGGGAGTGACCAACACCTGGGGACCCTGCTGGACCTTCCCCTGAGCCAGTGCCACCTTCCCAGCAGCTTCCTCAAGCCACACTTGTCAAAAAAAGTATCCGTTAAAAGAAATTACCTTTTTTCCAAACGGCCTTTTGGAAAAGATCACCATTTTGGAAACAGTGCTTTTTTCTTTTTCTTTTTTTTTTCTTCAGAAGGACATTGGAAAACGCTGATTTTTATTTTATTTTTTTCCCCTCCATTTTCATTTTTTCCTCTCGTTGTCTCTCTTTTTTCTTTTCCATTTCCAAAGTCTGGATCCTCCAGTCCTCCCATTAAACGAAAATGTTCCTTTGAGTGGGAAGCTGCAGGGATGTGTCTGGGTGAAGCCTCCTAGGGGTGTCTGGCCCTGAGCTTGGTGGGAACGGGTGTTCATTCACTCAGAGCAGACTTTTTTTGGTGTGGCAGTCTCCGAGCAGTCCCTGGTATCTGCCTGCACTGTTTCAAATGTAAGTCATTCAAAACATTCCCTGTGTTTTTTTGCTCATAAAACTGCTGAAGTACATCCTGTACAGTGAGCAAATTACTCAGCTTTAAGCAGATATTTATGCTAATTATCCATGGGAAACTCTTTCTGCCATTGTAGTTTTTCATCTGCTGGCATGATATTCCAAAGGTTTTATGTGGCGTTAACTATCAGCAGTAAAATCCCCCGAAAGTAACATGAGAAGGAAGAATCTGCTCTGCATACATTTATTTTCTTTAAATGTTCTTGATTTGCCATCTATGAGATGAAAGTGTTTACACTCAGCACTCCCTCCCCATCACTGCAGCAGCCTCCTCTCCCTGCCTGCTCTTGCTTCAGTTTATTTACCGAAGAATATTCATATTTTGTAAATCCCAGGTATTTATGCCCTTGATTATTTTGGCATGGTGCATTTTGAGGATGTTTGCTTTGTTTTAAGCAAATCCTTTTTCTGCCTTTGAAAAGCAGAGCACTAGTAAAAACAAAGGCAACAGCAATATTTGTTAATGTAAGTCCACGCTCCTAAAATATTTATTCTTTTTTCATATGAATAAGATTAAATGCTTGCAAAATTCTACAGACACATGCACATATTTGACCCAGAAGGATGTCTCTTGGGATTTGTAACAGCAAATGTGTGTTGAACAAAACGTCTTGGCCCTGTACAAACTTACTTTGTGTTCTGAAAGCCAAAAACTTCATTTTAGCATGACCTTAGAAGAATAGTGATACTTTTAGTATTTCCTGGTATTTGGTGCAAGGAATGTTTTTATTTGAATGCAGATGTCATTTGGTTTACAGGAAGGATTTGGTAACATGTCCATGCCAGTACTGCACTTATCCCAAATTTCCTGCTATGGAGGAAGAACATATGTCAAAGCTCACTGTTTGTTAAATTGAAAAGATTCAGTACACCAGAAGCTTCTCTTCTAAACATTGTGACTTTGTGCAATTTACAGAATGTTCTATCTCCATTAAACAATAAACCCTTGACCCCTGGAGCTGGCTTTCAGGATCCTGCTATTTGAGAAGGTAGACATAATGGATGGCAATAATAAATGAAAAGTTCAAGAGGTTAAGAAAAACTGTTTAATTATTTCTCTAGAGCGTGGGCTGCAGAAGAATTGCATATCTGCCTTCTCTCCTGCAGGAACCCTGCAAGGAATGACTGGGGCAGTGCAGCTTGGGCAGGGGATAAAGCAGGTTGCTGGCCCTCAGCTGTGTTTATGAACAAACAGTCTCTGGATACTCTTCCATCGCTGAACCTTTCAGTTTTCTGTGAGTTAACTCCCTGCCAGCAGCGAGCCTGTGCCAGCCCCACAAACCTCAGCATCTGTTTTGCAAGGCTCTTTTATTTGTTAGCATGTGAAAGCTATTGCTCATGTGTGCTTTCCCAGCTGTGCTGTGCTTGGGCTTGGTATCTTTAAAGAAATCTTTGCTTTATTCGCTTGTTAAACCCAGACACACACAAAGCAGAGAGTTCTCCCCTCCCTACGTGAGCCAGTAATGCAACCTCTGCTGACAGGTCACCCTTCCCTGCCTTTCCTCTATGCAAACCCAGGACAAACTTCATGACAAGAAAATCAGGAGGCTTTTCCTTCCTCCCTTGAACAGGCAGCTCTCCTTTTTACACTCCTGTGTGGTTTCTGTCACAGCACTTGCTGCATTCAATTACCGTGGGCTGCATCATGGGACCGAGAGCCCTGAGCTAAAATCATCATCCTCCAGTTATGCAAGTCACTGTACAAACACCCAGCCAGGGAAAGGCTGCTCCAAAAACATCCACAGGGCAAGGGGTGAGGGAGACACAGGGATCAGGAGTCATCGTGTCCAAGCTCAAGCACGTCCAGGACAGAGCCCCAGATAGGAGCTGGCTCGAGGTCTGGCCTGTGGCCACCTGCTGATGAATATTTCCTTCTCTTGGACACACAGAATCATGGAATGGTTTGGTTTGGAGGGGACCTTAAAGATCACCTAATTCTAACCCCCTGCCATGGACAGGGACACCTTCCACTGGACCAGGTTGCTCCAAGCCTCATCCAACTTGGCTTTAAACACTTCCATGGATGGGGCAGCCACAGCTTCTCTGGGTAGCCTGTGCCAGGGCTCACCATCCTCACAGCCAAGAATTTTTTCTATGCCTTATTTTGTGGTGTCTCCTGGGACATGTTCCACGTATGTGGAGTGTGGCAGGACACAGGTGTGGGTTTGATGCAGTGGTGGGGTCACCCAAAGAGGAGATGGAGCATCTCTGTCATTGGGACACAACCCTGTACTGCAACAGGAACACCCCAGTGAATAACCACCATCTAATTCCGAGGGCAAATGCTCTTCTTTGGGATCACAGCTTGACGTGAAAGACCTGGTTACTGGCATGGTTTAGTGGTGCTTGGCAGTGCTGCTTTAACTCTTTGGACTCAGTGACCTCAAAGGTCTTTTTCCAACCTAAATGATTCTACGATTCCATGTTTGGCCCCCTTTTTTATGTGTCTTGCGTAGCTCAAGGCTTCTTCTGAGGGTGCTGTGGGAAAGGAAATTCATCATTTAATGCTGGGGCCAGGAGATGGAGCAGACCCTCCTTTGGGGTAAATCAGCTTGTACCTCCAAGACCTCCAAGACCCTAGATCTTGGGTCTTGTTGGCTGTGTTGGCTAGAATGTTGGCCAAGGACTTTTTATGACTATTTTCTTACAGGTTTTGAAAGGCTTTTAATAGCTTTTCACACTCACTTTCTCCATCTCGGTGCCTTGATCTGCAGCTTATACCATCAGGAGTCATTTTCCCAAGATGGGTCTGATGTAAGAAGAATGGCTTGACTTTGTTCCTTCTAAATAACCCCCTTTTAAATCTGCTTTCCCTCTCTCCCTACTGTGTGGGATATGAAAGCATCCCAAACACAATCCCTCTGGTCTCCCCACAGCTCCGTCATGCGGGTGGGAAACACGACGTCACTTTGTGACCCTGGTGGGACCCTCTCTGTTTAAATAAACAGCCCAGGTTTCGTGTAATGTTACACTCCATCATGAGCCCTGGAACAATAACAGAGTGGGAACCACTCACGTGACTCCTCTGGGATGGATCAACAAACAGAAGGAGCGTTGGGCACTGGTGGCTCGTGCTGCAGGTTGGATGGGACTTGTCCTCAGCCTGTCCCCAGATGAGCAAAAGGGCTTTCCGCAGCCACCACCTGTAAAGCACCAAATAAAAGAGCTTTGGGTGGCAGATTCTTCAGGCCCAAAGGGAGTTCTAAGAAAAGGTACATGTGAACATTGTTTCTAAGCATAGATTTGAGGTAAAAGGGTCTAATGCTTGTTGCTAAGGCAGTGGAGGGGGTCATCCCCAAAAAATGTGTTTCCAAGCACTCTCCTTTTGCACCCCTGAGGTTGTGATGCAGCCTCCCGCCCAGGTTTGGTTTCTTTCCACAAGGGAGATGATTTTGGTCCATCAGCCATAGCGAGAGACTTCAGCCAAGGCCTGCAGGTGATGAGAAAAAAAAGTCCAGAGAGTGGGAACACAATCTGTTTATGGGACATGGGAGCTCATCCTGGCAGAATCTCCAAAGCAGAGGGATTTCTCCTCTCTGTCCCAGTCCTGGACTACGTGACATTTTCCTCACACTGGCTACTTCTACAACAAGAAAACCGTGGGATTTTGAGGTCAGTCTTCCTTGGTAAATTCCCCATCAGCTAATGACTAAAATAACGATTCCCCACCCTGTCCCCTCCCTTCCCCTCGTGGGTGTGGTGGGAGAACAGTCTCATTTCCACTCAAGAAGGTGTAAGGAGGAGCTTTGGCTCCTGGTAAAGGCTGTCCCAGCTTGACCTGGCTGCCAGTGGTATCTGTCCCTTTGGCCCAGGGAGGTTCAAGGAGACCGAACGGGATCATGACCAGGTCCCTCCCTTGGATGCTACTGGCCACACAACCTGGCAAGCCTCAGGCTGGGAGGCCTTCACTGCATCCTTCTCTGGGCACACTGAGTGTCCCTTGGCTCCACGCCACCGGGACAGCTCCACATCCAGCCGGAATCCCGGCAGCTCCCGTCCAACCGCAGCACAGAGCAGGCTTTGGGCCATGTTCAAACCACTCACTGCAGCCCCAGAGAGAGATTTAGGCACTTGGACTTGTAAATGACCCCCGGTTTTTCCACCTCTCCCTGTGGGTGATATGTCCCATATCCTGATTGCTCCTTTCTGGGGTGCCTTTAAGTGCTTCCATTTTTCTGGAGCCAAATGTGACCATCTCATGCGTGGTTCCCCTTCTACCTGAACACAAAACCTCAGCCAAAAAAGACTGTTTGTTCCTCATGGCAATGTCACCAACTGCAGGCTCTCTGTCTCCTGAGTTCCCCATTGCCAGAGGCTGACAGGTATGAGCAAAACCAAGGCAGCAGCCAGAGGAAGCCCTGAAGTCACCAGCCCATCCTGAAATCAAATGGGATACGTGCAGCCTCCTCTCGGGAGATTTTGGTTTTACCTTCTTTTGGGGGAGGGCACCCTGGAGCACACAAGACACATGGCTGAGGTGGGATATGATTAAATCCCAGGGGTTTTTTATTTTGCTTCACATCACGTTTCAGCAATGATGTCTCACTTCTTCAAAGCCACCCTTCAGCCCAGCCAGGACAGGTACAGACTCATCATCATCTTGGTTTTCTATGTTAGAGCAACTCAGGTACCATTGAGGGTCCCAATTTCTAAGAAATAAGTGACACCATGTCTTGGCAGTTTGGTGACTGATCAAACCAACCACGATGGCAAATTTTCTGCCCCTGTTCCTTCATCCAGAGGGGACTGGCACTGCTGGAGTCCCCCCTGGCTCCTGGAAATATCCCTCATCATCTTTGCACAGCAGCATCAGAAGGGAGTTCCTCAGCTCTGCCAGAGGAGCGAGGGGAACCTCGTACAAACCTCTTAGGGACACCCTGGCCAGGGGAAAGCCAACAAAAATAATGACTCACTTGACCCCTCAGAAGACAGCCAGCACCCAAAAGTTTTCCACACAGTGTTAAAAACACCATGCACTGGCCTCAAACCATGCCGGCCATGCCAGACTCCCACCTGTTTATGTGGAAAACTTTATGCACCCAAAGCATGAAGTTTTTCAACATAATGTGTTGGGTGGATCAAGGTTTCCATGTGCTCCAGTGCTGTCAAAAAGCAGTGTCTCGGCCAACACGGGACGATGCGAGGAGGGCACAGAAAGTTTGAGTCTTCAGGAAGTCATTTGCAGCAGCTCCCTCATTCCTTAGGCACTCAGAGACCTCTCACCTCCTGCCCTTTGATGCACAGAGGGCAGATTGAAGCCAGCTCTGGAGGATGAAAGAAAAGCCCCACTCCTGCACTGCTTTGTAGCTGTGCCCTGGGGGAGGGCCTGGACAGAGGTACCCCCTAACAAATGAAACTGGGAGGATGGTGGGTACAAAACATGACAAAATAGAGAGTGGGCTTAGGTAAAACACTGCAAGAGGCAGGGCCTAAAAGCAGGAGAGCAGATGGTTAGAAAGCCTCATTTGGAAAGAAGGTACACGGACTCACGTGGTGACTCTTGGAGAGTCCTGTGCAGGGCTGAGAGTTGGACTCAATGATCCTTGTGGGTCCCTTCCAACTCAGAATATTCTGTGATTCTGTGACTCTGCACAATATGTTTGTGGCAAAGGGTGGAGTGCAAACATCCTCTCTCAGGAGAACCGCTCTTGTCCAGGAGCAGTGTCAGGACCAGTGCTGGCTGGCCTTAATCTAGGATGAGGGACTTGTCTAAAAAATTGGGGAAGGTACCTGGACAAAGGCAACAGCACTCCCAGGTGCTCTGGAGCCCATGAATGAGACATGGTGCAACCTCCCAGCCAGGTCTTGGGCAAAGGTGTTGCATGTCCTGATCCCAAAGTTCAGTCTTCCTTGCTGCTACTTGAACACTCGCCTCATGTTCCGCCTCCCAAAAGTGTGGAGAACAGAGCATTTTTCCTTCAGCCACGGAACTGCAACACTGTTCATGCTGGGAGGGACTTGGCAGGTTTGGAACTCAGGGTCAGAACTGAAGTCAGGTCAGTTTGCTCAGGGCTTTTCCAGTCGCATCTAGAAAACCTCCAGTTTTTCACTCTCCAAACTCCTGACTGTTCCCTTATGAACTTCCACTTCCCAGGCTGAACAAGATCTGATCCTTCTGCACCTCCCTATAGGAACATCCAGCCCATCTTGGTGCCCATCTGCTAAACTCAGTCCAGTTTATTGGCATTTCACTTGTGCTGGGGACACAAACCTGGACACTGCATTCCAGACGAGATCTAATGGTCCCTGGGAAGCGGGAATAATCACAACCTCTCATCTGCTTGCTGTGCTCCTGCTGTACATTTCTCACATGTCACAATTTGCTATTGGGTGTCTCAGCAAGCAGTTAGAAAAGCTCCTGGTTGGAGTAATTTTCAATAGCAGATTGCAGTTGCATTTCTCAAACCCAGAGCAAGAAAACATCACACAGTGATAATCAAAAGCGACGTTGTTTGACTGAAAAATACACAACCCAATTATTACAAATTCTGGCGATGACTTCTCTTGCTTCTTCCCTGGAGAAGCCACGCTGCCAAAGGCTGGGTGTCCTGGGGACAGTCACACTGAGGCAATGCCATTCTCCCTTGCTGAGTTCTGCTCTTGGAGACTGATGAGTTGAACTCTGAGTTGATCGAGGTCCCGGGACTGCAGCGGTGAGTGACAGCTTTGTTAAGCTGTGATTGATGACTTTGCTACCAAATTCTGATTAATGTTTCCTTCCAAAGCCTCCTTGCCCTCGCAATATGCTGTCCATTAGCCCCTGCCAATATCTGCCTGGAATAGCCTCCTGGCTGTGATGGGCGCTGTGTGATTACGGTTATCTAAACGTGTGAATAATTGGGAGGTTATGCCATATTACATGCTTCATCAAGTCCTCTATTCCAGTCTCAGGGAAACATTTGAAGTTCAACACTATGTCTCAATTATGCCTGAATTTCTGGCAAGGGGGAAAAAAAAAGTGCCATTAAGGAAGCTGTCAAAAACACATTCTGCTTTAAATTTCCTGGGACAATTGGACAATGAAACTTGTTCACTCAGTAAAGAGCTGCTTTCTCCTCACAGCATTAACAGACTCATGGATTTATTGGATTTCTTTCTCGCTTAGGCTCTGAAATGAGATCTTGATAAAAAGGAGTTGCACAGTAAATGAGTAAGCTCTGTAAACAATAAATTCTGCGATGAAACATTTATCTCCAGACAGTCTATATGGAAAGCAATGCTGTTCCGGTGGGATATGGAATGAGTTTGCACTGTGGTGATATTTGTAAATTATAAAAGAAATAAAATAGGTCTGTTGTTGCAGTTCTGGGACAATATTGTTACTGAAAGCAAGACTTTATTCTCACGTGTCTGGCCTGCAACTCTGCCCCAGGAAGCTTTACACTTCGGGACTTTAACGGGGAACAAACCTATCAATATTCTGACAAATTCCTTTGAAATTTCAGGAGCAAAGAGCAAAATGCTATTGCAGAGTTACAGATGTCAGCGTTGGACACCGTCACAGGCTCTCCAGAGCAGAGCTGGGCTTCTCATTGGGAAGCCAGACCTTCAGCTGTTTGTTGTCACAGCGCTCACGTTCTGTGTGCTGGCAGCACGTTCTGCCAGGACAAGGGACATTGGTACAGGCCTAGTTCAGAGTGAGCAGACAGAGATCAAGAGGTGGCTAGAAAAGTCCAAGAGGTGTTCAAGAAGAGGTAGGAGGATAGCAATATCCATCACCTCTTCAGCTTGTTCTGCTACTACTCCCAGTGTCAGACTGGTTTGGGACTGGGAAGTCACCACTGAACTTGATGCAGTAGAGGTGACATCATCAGAATAAACAACATTTTTGTTTTTTTCAAAGACATTATGAAGAACTTCTTCTCTGCATATCTTCTCCATGGAGTGGAGGCCATCTGCATCTCAGCTTCCTGCTCAGTTGTAATTGTGTGGAGAGGAGGGATTGGTACAGGACTGTGCAAGGTAACACAGGGCAGTCAGTGGTGCCAGAGCACGGGTGGGGATTACGCTTTATGCTCTGTGTGTGCTGAGCAGGGACCACCAGCCGTGGCAGCTCCTTAGTTCATGGCCCTGGAGGGATAAATCACCCATGAGATGATGACAAAGCCAGTCCCACACCTTGGCTTGCCCAGTGTGTCACCCGTGGTACCTGGACTGGCATGACCAGGGACATCTCCTCACAGCTGTGGTTTCCTTGTGGTGGGGAAGCAGCTGGCAGGCTC
This sequence comes from Falcunculus frontatus, assembly GCA_013398115.1. Lineage (NCBI taxonomy): Eukaryota > Metazoa > Chordata > Aves > Passeriformes > Falcunculus > Falcunculus frontatus. The sequence goes on from VZRV01007181.1 coordinate 131,166, forward strand.
AGTGACAAAACTACACAACCATGACATCACCTTTAATCCACGTAGGTGGTAGCTCTACCCCACCTTCCCCCTTCTTTGGGTCCTTCCCTTCCTTGGGGTGCTCCCTGCTGCAAATCCCCCAGGGAACATCCCCTCCCCAGCAAGGGGCTGGCCATACTGAGTTCATAGTGCATAGTTCATGCAACAATAGTTCATGATGAGGCAGTGAAAGGCTGCTGGAAAATCTCAGCAAGGTGAATGCATGGAGACAGACGAACTTGTGTTTATATTTCCCGAAATATTGCAAAATACATCCAGCCTTGGCCTACAGTGAAAGCACAAGCAGTGGAGGAATCTAAAGCGTGCAGATGCATTGCATACCAGCATGGAAAAGTGACAGCAGGACCGGGCCAAAGCAGGCCAACCACACTCCCTTGGGAGTCTAGGAAATAAGTGAATCAAACAGGGCTTGGGGCCAAAACAGGCCAAAAAAAAGGATCCCTTTAGGAGTCCAGGAAATAAAATGAATCAAAGTGTGTTTGGGGCTGATACAGGCCAACCACAATCCCTCTGGAGTCCAGAAAACTAGTTTAAGTATTGTCCAGGCCAAGACAGGCAATTAAGCTTCCCCCCACAGGGACAAGTCAGTTGTGAACAGCAGAAAGTGGGGGCATTCTGCCTTGCCATGGTCAGGACCCCAGAGCACAGGTCAGCAGCCTCCTGCTTGCCCAGTTTCCCTTGGGAAGCCCCAGAGCCCCAAGATGCACGTCTGGTGCTTTGGGATAGAGTCACCTCCTGGCCAGGACCTTCCCTCCTTAAATTCTCTTTGACTCTCCACAGTCCCTTTAACCTCAAAATACCAGAATCACTGAGGCTGGAAAAGACCTCCAGGATCATCGAGTCCAAGCTGTGCCCAATCCCCACCTCATCACCCAGCCCAGAGCCCTGAGTGCCACATCCAGGCCTTCCTTGGGCACCTCCAGGGATGGACACTCCACCACCTCCCTCGGTAGCTCCTTCCAATGCTTAACTACTCCTTCAGGGAAGAAATTCTTCCTGACATCCAACCTGAACCTCCCCTGGGACAACTTGAAGCCATTTCCCCTTGTCCTGTCCCTGTTCCCTGGGAGCAGAGCCCGACCCCCCCCGGCTGCCCCCTCCTGTCAGGGAGTTGTGCAGAGCCACAAGGTCCCCCCTGAGCCTCCTTTTCTCCAGCCTCAGCCCCTTTCCCAGCTCCCTCAGCCTCTCCTGGGGCTCCAGCCCCTTCCCCAGCTCCGTTCCCTTCCCTGGACACGCTCCAACCCCTCAATGTCTCTCTTGCATTGAGGGGCCCAGAACTGGACACAGCACTTGGTGGCCTCACCAGTGCCCAGTACAGAAGGACAATCACTTCCCTGGTCCTGTGGCCTCACTCTTCCTGATCCAGGCCAGGTGCCATTGGCCTTCTTGCCCACTTGGGCACACACTGGGCTCATATTCAGCTGCTTCTCTGCAATCTCCCTGCATTTCCCGGGAGGCCCAGCTGCACGTGCCCGGGGCTGAGAATTGCCCTGGCCTCTCTGCTCATGGAGGTCATGCCTGTGGCACTGTTGAGCAATCTCATGGAAGTGCTGGACATGTTTGCAGCAGCCTTGCCCAAATTTGTGGTGGTGTTGCCCACGTTTGTGGCAAAGATGATTCGCGAACTTCAAAAAGGATCAGGAATAATCTGCTCCCACCATTCTAGGCTGACATGTGAGTCTGGGCCCACAGATGCTGGGTGAGAAGCATATTCTGCATTTGGGCATCTCCACATGAGGATTTTTAAATTTCTTTTTGTTTTTGGCAAATGGTCACAAACCATGGAGAGCCTCAGCACCTTCTCTCCAAGGCTGTCACTGAGGGGTCACAGAGGGAGCAGAACTGGTGGCTGCTCCATTTCATCCCTGAAGCAAATGGTGGGTAAATGGGGAATAAATCAGAGGAGGTACTGACAGTCTGCAGTCAGACCCGGGGATTTACTGCTGCAGGAGGTTTATTAATAGAGCTGTGGATGTTGCAGGCCTGTCTGTGATGGGCTTTGGGATAATTTAATGATCAGCAAGGGCAGAAAGCTGAGATAAGGATAACTGTAGTGTCCATATGAGCAGTGTTCCCTCTCTGTGCTGGCTTAGCTCCCTCTGAAGGGGCAGCCAGAGATGAAGTAAATCGGGTGTCCCTGCCCTGTGCCCCTCCATTAAGGCAAATTGTTCTTTACTCATACACCAACCCCCACCTGAGGGTTGCGGGCAGTGAATTGTCCCCTCAGGCTGAAGAACAGAGGGGGACCATGGAGGTCCATCAGGACAAACACCTCAGCATGGCCTTCAGAGGGACAGATGGCACCAGCACAGAGCTGCAGCTCTGGAAGGTGGAGTGTAGAGAGACAAACACCGCCAGCCAATATCTAAAATGGGGGTTTTAAATAACTGACCCAGTCTTAGTCACCCCTGAAGGCCATAAACAGCTCTGGCAACATCATGAGGAGTCTACCATGAGATACCTGTTGCTGAAAATGCTGCTATCACTCATGGCACTTTTGGTGACCTCCAGGGAAAACAGAATTCTTGGCTTCATGACACCCTTTACCTTCTTAAAATGAACTGAGAGCTCAAAGTTGGCACCACTGGGGTTTCTCCAGGCTTTTTAGCTTTGGGTCAAATTGCTATTGAGCAGGGGAATCTCTGTCGTAGGAGGCAGAGATTGAGACAGCAGCACGAGGCACGAGTGCCCACTCTGTCCCAAACTCAGTTTATTGATTTGTCTTTTCCTGATGAAATGTCTGAAACAAAGTGCAAAAGTCATTTCCTTCCCTGTCTCTGTGATGCTGGAGTAAGTGAACTGACCTGGAGCAACATAGCCTGTTAAAATAAGTTTCTGGAATTAAACTGAATTTCCCGGATTAAAAATGCAAACGCATGGAATGCAGCAAAATCACTGCAAATTCCTTCTTATTTGGTTTAGTGGTGGCTGCTCCCCGAAGTCTTCCAGGGGAAAGTCAAAAACCATGTGTGTCTTGTAATTAGATCTAAATGATTATGAAATTTTGGGAAATTGGTGTTTATGACACCTGCTGAGGTGAACTTCCTCCTCCTGCTGAGAGACGACAACGCAGGAAAAAGACCAAGCCTAACTTGTCTGACCTCCCTCTGACCTACGACAAAATCACTCAAGACAATTTAACTTGAAAAAGTGATGGGCTCCCGGTTGTTTGTTGAACTGAAAAAAAATCTCTTTCACTTCCAAGTACTAATTTCATTATTTTGCATCTTCCTTCGGGGGAAAATCCAGAGTTATTTTGAAACCGCAGGTGATATGACCCATTAAAGCTGGGATTTAAGCATCGGTTTTGTGCAGCAGATGGATAAACTATCAGTCACTTGCCTGTAGGTGGAAAAATCTTTGCTTAAGCCATTAACACTCCCCAGTGTAATACTACCTGTGTTCAGCAAAGGGAAATCTGTTTTCTTACTGTGATTTGATACTGGGAAATAACAGGAGGAGATAAGCTTTATAACAGCACTGGAAACGTGTCTGTGGTAAGAAACGAGCCCCGCAGCAAAACCATCTTTGGCATGAGCCTGGCTCTTCCACAGGGGGCAAGGCAGCCCTGGCACAGGCTACAGACAGAAGGGACAAAAGAAGAGCATTCTGCCTCGTCCTGTGGGCTCCCAACATCCCCCCTGTTGTGTGGAGGGATGCCCCAATTAATGCAGGGACAGCGATAATGGAATTTCGGCTGCAGCTCTCGCAGAGCACCCGCAGGTGCTCTCCCGTATCGCTGCAAAGAGCTCTGCTCCACTGCACAAATGCTGTCCTCAGCTGCTCCCGCTCATTTCCGCACGCTCCGAGTGTCCAGATCCAAGAGGGGGATGGCTTCCAAGGCGAGGAAGCACAGATGTTGGGAAATCCAGGAAGGAGGCTCATCTAGAGTATTTAAATATGTAGCTGCTGAAGTGCACGGCTTCTCCCTGGAAACTTGTGCCTCTGACAGGCCCCATCCAGCAGTCACTGGAGGCAGTGGAAAGGTGTCCCTGGAGTCAGGTGAGGTTAAGCTGCACTTGCAGAATCTGGTGTTTATGCTCCTTTGAAATGCAGATGCTTAAAAAGCCATTGCCCGTCCATCCATCACAGGGCACTTGACTTCCACATTTCCCCCGAGTCACTGGTTTTCCGTGATCCAGACACGTGTCTGTTTCAATGCTACTGCCTGATCTCTCTGTTCCTTGCTGGAAGGGATTTCTGTCTAGTAACTAAGAGAAGGTTGAAGGCTCTGTGTGTGTGTTCAGTTTATTGTACCTTTCTTCCCTGGTGATTCTCTCTGTGATGGTTCCTGAAGTCTCACACGAGGATGCAAACAGCAAAGGTTTCCATGGATGATGATGGTAATGAATCTGGCCAAGGTTTCAGTCCTTCCCTCTGTATGAAAGCCAGTGTAGTCCTGCCCTGGATATTCTATATGCTAAGTGGTCATTGGCTATTTTCTGTCATATTCCCAAGAAATGTAGGGTTCCTTTTTTCCTCTTCCACGCCATGGGGAGCAAAGGACACATAACAACACCTTTATTGTCCCTTGCCTCTTGACACGTCTGTAGCAAAGACTGCAGAGGCCTGGAACAGCTTCCCATAGAACCAGGAAGGAATTTAAAACATAATCCCATCCACAGGCTTAACAAGCTCCTTCTGCAAACTCAAGAGGAGCCTTTTGCAGGTCCCCACCAGTGCTGGTGAATCCAACCCATCACTGAGCATGGTGAGTGCCTCGATTCCACAGGAATTCCAGTGTTTCACAGCTCTAGGAATGACCCAGCTCAGAGATGCCAATGCTCTGTGTGATTAAACTCTCTCACTGCTCACCAAGCACTGGGGAAGACATACTGACACTAACAGGTACCTTATTTCCTAAATGAGAGTGTACTCCTTTTTCTCTTTTGCTCTTTTTCAACCGTGAAGGCCAAATCCACAACAGACACAAATCAGATGTGCAGAGCCCAAACCAGTTTGTCCCAGCTGAAGATCCTTGAGAGAGATTTAGGATCTCTGCATCTCATTTATGCAGGTCCTGACACAAAAACATATTCCCAGCCCTTTTTTGTGGAAACCAGGTGAATCTTGCCTTTGTTTTTGCACGCAATCTGTCTCCACCACCTTTTTCTCTGATGCCACAAGTTGTTTATAAGGTGGCTGTAGAGAACACCCTCATCTCAGTGTGACTTACATGCTGTGCTTCTCGCTGGCTTTTCCTGAAACAGTCTACAAGTGTGAAGCCTTTTCTCTATCTCCCCACTTTCCTCTTTTCTTCCTCTGCTCCTGTTTTCAATCACAGACTGCCCAGGCAGCGTAGTGGTCAGGCTTAAAGACTTGCTAGAACTGGATTCAAGATTTATGAGAACTAGATGTAACCAGGCCTCTCCCAGAGGTTTGGGAAGAACAGCTGGAGTCTGGCACTTTCCATCATGACAAGGACTATTAAAAACTAAGAGTTGAACTGCAAAAAGCAGGGTGGGGGGGAAATGTTTAGGCTTAAAACGCAAAACAAGCGCCTGCAGTATCCAGTCCGTCTGCACAGGGGCCAATTCTGACAGCAAACGCCTTTCGCAGCTGCCGAGACTTGGGCTTATTTTAGAAACCACTTTAGAAACAAGAGGTTAAAAGACGAGAGGGAGGGAGGGAGGGGGATCGGAGGCCGGGAGCTGTCTGTGTGCGATCCCGGGATGCAGAGCCCGGACTGGCAGAGAGGGTCACATCCTGCGCTGTCTGGAGGCCGTTCCGGCCGGACCGCCCCACCCAGGGCTGATGTAATGGCCCGGCCGGCTGTGTTTGTGGAGATCACCAAGGCGTGCGTGTGTCCGGCCATCCCAACTGTGTCCGGCCATCCCAACTGTGTCCGGCCATCCCAAGCCAGGACGGCGAAGCTCCTCCACAGCAAAGAGGGAGGAGACGTCGGCCGTGCAGGGAAATTTGAAGGCTCTGAGCTCCCGCGTCCACGCCGCGTATCCGTGGCATTCCCAGACAGTCCTTGCCTTCCACGCTCTTTTGTCCCTGTAGGGCCATCTCAGTGCACAACCTGTCTCCTGTCCAAAGGCTGCCAAGGGTCACCCCCAGTTGGGGCTGGGGGGCTCATGGGCCTTCAGCTGCTCTCATGTGGCTGCAACCAGAAGTGGGATGGGAGACCTGGAAAGGAAATGGTGTCACTGCTGGAAAACTGGGAGGAGACCACTGGGGTTAATTCTCCCGGGCAGGTGATTTGTGCCTTCACCGATGGAAAGATGGGGGATGCACCAGCACAGTCAGGCTGATCATGGCAATTATTCATTTTCTAACCATGTGGCTGTTTCAGACTTGAACTACCCAATGGCTGAGGGGCCAGTGTTGATTCAGAAGGGATCCCACACTCCTGACTCCTGTGTCCCACTTAAATACCAACAGCTCTGTGGGATGATTCCATACCAGGATGCCAGCAAACAAGGCAAGTTGGATTTACCTGCATTTTTACCTGCCTTTGATCAAAGCTGCTCCATGCTGTTAAATTATATGTTTCCAATTCACAAGGAAAATAAACAACCTCCCTTTACCTGCTTTGCCTGTCCTGCCCCACAGCTTTATCTGACAGCCACCACCATCCCCATGTGGCCAAGATTAGGGGGTCTGTGCTTTCTTTTTCTCTGGGGATTTTGTCCCCCATTTCAGTGGGAATTCTGACTAGTGAAAAACCCACCTTCATCCACTGGCTTTGCCTCATGCCAAATGGTGTTTCAAAGCTCTCTGTCAGTCCCAGACAGGAGCCATAAACACCCAAAAGACTTCACAGGCTGACCTTGGCATCTGTCTGGGTGTCCACACCATGGGTGGAGCATCCCTCTCCCTTGTCCTGCAGTACTGATTGAGGTCCCACACCACCTCCTTGGACCCTTTTTCCTAAAAGGGAGGTACCATGAAGTCCTTGAAATTCTGGGGCTCCTGTTTAAGCAAAAATAAATGACCAATAAATCACCAACTCCTGACATCATATTAAAAAACAGGGATAGCTGCACAGAAGACACCCTCAAGCAGGGGCTGGATGGCAAAAGAAAGGGAATTCAGCCTTCAAGTGCCAAATATATTAAAAAGACAAATAAAACTGCCACTCTCTAATGAGCGGCAAGACTGGCTCCCAGCTGCTCTTCAGATGAAGCCAGGTTGCCTCAGGAAAAGTCTGGTGGATCTTTTGTGCACAAAGACAGCCATTTGACCCTTCAAATGTCCAGACATGGTGGTGGCACAGGCCAGGCCTCCTCAGGGATGGCAGCACAGCTGCCTTTCAGCAGAGAGGTTATTTGGGATCTACATCTGGCAGCACAGGGTAGCCCAAGACTAGGCTTCTCCTAAAATTAAGCTGAACTTGTTCCAATAGCTCTACCCAGGAAGGGTATCTCTGGTGAAAATCATTTTCTCACCTCTCCAGATGTCTGAGAAACTGAGAAAAACTGAAAATATCAGTTTAAAAGTTTAATTTCCATTTCCTGCCTTTGGCTGCTCCCATCCAGAGACTGTGAGACTGTGACAGCATCTCCCAAAAAAGGAAGAGAAAAATACACATATCCACACTCCTGAAATATACCTTTTCCTTTAAGAAATATCCCTGATCTTGAAGAGTCTGTGATATCATTTCAACATAGCTCTTCATAGGATGTAAAATAAGGCACAGGCTGGCAAACAATGGGAATATAATTATAATGAACTTTTCCCTAAAAATGTTTGTTTCTGATTTTTTTTTTTCTTCTTTCTAAATGTTAAAAAATCAGCATCTTTCCTTCAATTTTTTTGTTGTCTCTTAGCAACTGAACAGTTTTGATCACACACAGCTTGGGTAAGGAGATAGGAAGTGATTTGGCAAACACGACATTCCAAAAAGGTGACCTTTTTCTGCTCTGGGTTTTCAGTTTGGGCAAATCTCTTGAGAAAAATTACAGCCAACACCAGCCCCAGTTGCCCCATAATGCTTCCACATACTGGCAACAACATCCCATTAGAAACCTTGTTGTATTTATTGTTTCTCCTCCTCTTTGGGGCTGCCCTCTGTGCGAGATGGAGCAGAAAAAGGGTCTCCCAGAGCTCATAACATCTACAGGAGGGTGGGCACAGGTGTGTTCCTGCTCCACACTTGTTCCTGCTCCCTGTGAGACACAGCAGGCGGGATTTGGCCCCACGGAATTTTGCAGGAGTGGGATGTTATCATACCAGGACTGCAGGCTCATAGCCCTGCCAAGACACAATAAAAAAGAGCTGTTTCATGGTGGAGGAATATGAGGAGCACATGTTTGGTCAAGCTGGTGGGCAACGTTGTTCCTTCACCTCCCAAGGCTGGCTGGGCTCTGGAATGCCCATAAAAACACCCCCCACTTCCTCCCCTTGCTGCGGGGGCAACAGAAAAACCTTGATTTCATCCCATGCAATTAATACAAACAGTTGCCACATGTAAATATTTGTGTTGTTACCCATCTCGCTTCATCTGTGGGGCTCCAAAAAACAAACAGCAAAACACAGCCCTGGCCATTAGAGCAGGGCCTGAGATGTGCAGCAGCCAAGCCAGCAAGGCCAGGAGGGCAAGGAGAGCCTAGGATGGGACACTGGCTGGGTTTTGGATCAACACAGTGCTCATGGGATGGTGCTGGTCCTGCCCTTGGGGGTGTCCTTGTGAGAGCACCCTTTTCTCACAGCCTTCCCAGCTTCCCTGAGCGTGATGTCAAAGGGACTGTCACACATGTCCATGGAAAATTCGTGTTCCAGAGGTGGAAAACCCATGTTCAGTCTCTGAAACATCCTCCCCGGTGATGGATCCAGAGCCCTGGTCCCCAGCACGTGTCTGCCACCAGCAGTGGGGAATGATCCCTGTGGGTCCCTTCCAGTTCAGGGCATGCTGTGATTCTGTGATCCCGTACAGGGATCCCCTCAGCCAAGGACAAATCCCCCACCCCTGATAAGCACCAAATTATTTTAATGCAGTTTGCACCCACAGGATTGGGTCCAGAGAGAGGAAAAACACAGCTAAAACCCGCCCTGGTTGCTTGTGCCTGTAACCCGTGTGACACCTATGCATGAGCTTGTGCATTATCCAGGTTTGGTCAGTTTAGCTCAATTATTAAAAAATCAGGCCTTTGCCATGTTTGTCTCCAGGGTTCTGCCTTTTGGCATTTAGGAGCGAGGTGGATAATTATGCAGGATTTTTCCTTCCCTTGAGAGAAGACACGAAACCTGGATCGTTTCTGGCTTTCCTTGGTGTCCGTCCAAGCAGAAGTTAAAGCTCTCACAGCAATTTCTAAAATCCCCTTTCAGATAACACAGCAGCCGGGTTTCAAGGTTATTCTCAAGGGTGTAATAGCAGTATTTCTTCTTTACTGCAGTACCATGATCTTATGCACAGTTTCAAGAAGCTCTAGGACAACTTTAAAACTGGAAAGTGTTTTGTTAAAAAAAAAAGAAAAAAAAGAAAAGAAAAAAAATCCAAACCACCCTGTTAATTCCAGTCTGCTTTCTTTGTGCTGTTTTGAATAAGTTAGAAAGCAAACTGGGAAAATTTAATTTACACCAGGAAAAAAAAAAGAATACTGCATTCAAGAGAAGAAGAAAATCTACACTGATACTGTTCCACTTCAACAATTACTTGTAGCATATCCTATATATATGTACGGGATATATATACACATATTTAGATATATAAATGTTTTTCCCCTTGGGGTTTTCCTTTTAAAGATTTTTGCCTTTTCACATGTGAACTGTAAACAGACTGACAGATGGAATTCTTTTGTATAAACTGTTTCAGATACACTATTCTTCCATGCCTATGTCAGTTGTTTACAGTATCAAAAAGCCGCAGATACGCCTAAAAGTAAGGAAAGTTGGAATTTCTGCCAAACATTTGGATACCATCCATCCTCAGAGGCTGTACCCTCGGTGCACTGGGTGGTGCTGAGGAACCTCTCACTTAGAGGCATCTCCACGAGATGTGTGTCAGCAGGAGGCTGGGGATCTTCAAAGCAAGGGCTGGGGAGGGAAGAGAGGGGCACTTTTGCAGACTGCAGGCCCCCAAATTTGCTGCTGCCAGTGTCTACACTTGTTAATGAGTGTCTAATGGGCTGGTGGCTGCTGGGCTGGTGCTGGGAACATCTGGAGCTCTCCATGTGGGTGGTGCATGCTCCCCATAGCACATTTATATCTTCTTTTTTTATTTTCTCATGTGTTTTCCCTCCTTGTTTTCGTGCCCTGAGTGCCAGGCCAAGAGTCTGACCAGCATAACCAGCATGGAGTGGTACTCAGGGCTCTCCATGATTCTGTGTGAGTTTTATCGGCCTGGTTTGGGCATTTAAAGTGTGAAAAAAGCCCAGAGGCTTTGAACAGTCATCCCAAGGAGTCTTCTTCCTGATTTATGCCATCTCAGCCAGCAAAATTCCCAATGGTGTCCTGGGTGATCCCCTGCCCCATGGAAAAGCCACGTAGACGAAACTTTTATTTTCTTTCAACTCCATCTCTGGCACTTACCCTTAGACAGGCTTCACCTGTGTGGTCTTCAGTCATTGGAAACTTCTCCAAACCCTTTGTGCTGCTTTTTTTTCTCCCCAGACCATGGCACAGGGAAGAAGGGAAATGGCCACACATCCCCATCACCGCCAGAGCCTGGGCTGTCGTGCACCCGAGTTAAACACCCTGAAATGTCCAGTCATGGTCCATCAGGAAGACCACTGTGCCTTCAGGTCTGAGGGACTGGGACACCCTGAAAAGTCCTATGAGCTTTCAGATGAAAAATCCTCTCTCAACACAATAAAAAAGAGGCCCCACAGCACAGAGGAAGGTTCTGTGAGATTCTGAGTTTTGGGAAATTAGAGAAAAGGGCCTCTTGAATGCCAGCATGTACAACTTGTCCCCATAAGGCTCCCCGGGGATTGTCTGAAGGGCCGACCCCCTTCTTTCCCAGAAGATGTGGTTTGGCAAAGATTTGGGGTTTGTTCACCAGGACATTTATTCATCCAAATTTGGAGCTCAAAAAGGTACCAGCACTAAACGCTTTGAGAAAAATCTTCACAAAGTACCCAACAACAAACAAACCAAAGAAAACAACTTCCAACTGGCCAACACACCCCACTCCCATGTTTGCCATCACAAGTTGTTCTACATCAAGTCAAGCCCATAATCTCCACTGGAACAAGATCAGTCAGGAGTTTGTCTGCACGAACACTAGTGATGCTCTGACTGGGGAGATTGGATACAGCTCTGTCCTTTTCCTGGCTGGAATGCCCAAGCTTGTGGGCACCAGCACAGACTGTCAGCCCAGCAGCTGCCCAGGCACGGCTGGATGTGGAGCTTGGTCTGCCTGGACAGCCAGGAAAACTGCCCTCAGCATTTATGTCACAGGCCCATCACCTTCTGAAAGCTACTTCTTCGTGTCACCTTATCCATACAGAGCCACGTTTCCACATTCCCAATGGGAATAACACATTGCAATGTTGGAGATATGGTGGCAGGCAATAAGGATGGGATCGAGAAATGCACGGAAAATTCAAGAACAGACCTAAGACGTTGCTGTTTAGGCCTCCATCCTACAAGGAACCAGGCTTCTCCAGGCTCCCTCTGCACCACAAATGCTTCAGCTCTGGCTCATCCTTTGCAAAGCCTGGATCTACCCTCCTTTTCCATATAAATCCTCAGCTGGGAGTCCACCTGACCTATCTCAAAGACTGTCCCCTGTGGACTGTAAGCAGGATGGTTGGATGCATCCTAAAGCCTTCCTGGATCACTGCTGTGCCACCTTGGTGAGAGAAACTGGAAAAGGCTGACTGCAAAGAGGGGAACTCGGAGGATGGGGAGGGAGCAAAGGAAGCTCAGTAAGCAGGTGGGGGAAGTATATTAATGGATCTGTGCTTTGCTGGAATGTGGAGGAGGGACATGACTGTGCCAAGAGCAAGCTGGACTCTGGAGCTGAGCAAGGAGCCCGTAGGGTTGTCCCTTAAAGCCCTAAGCCCACACTGGCACAGGGTGCCCAGAGAAGCTGTGGCCACCTCTGGATCCCTGGAAGTGTCCAAGGCCAGGTTGGACAGGTCTTGGAGCAACCTGGGATAGTGGAAGGTGTCCCTGCCCATGGCAGGGGGTGGAATGAGATGATCTTTAAGGTCCCTTCCAACCCAAACCACTTTGTGATCCTGTGAATGATTCACACCCTGTGTGATTGAAGTGTTCCTTTGCAATGCTCTGCAGAAGGTTTGAACCTTTTGCACCTGCCATTTGCAGGTGGCCACATCAGCAGGTCCTGTCCCTCCTCCTCTGCTCGCTGCTGGTGCTGCTGTGAAGCAGAGAGCTCAGAGAACATGCACACCCCAGCACCCTCCCAAAATACAGCCGGGATGAGAGGGAGGGATCTGGGGATGGATGAGGCCGTTGCAGAAACTCCAGTTGTACAAACAACCCCTTTGGAAGTTGCGGCTCCGAGATGGAGAACACCAACAAAAGGGCGTGTGAGACTTTTCCCGCTCCCCCTGCAGCACTCAGCTCCTTGCCCAGGTCAGCACAGGCTCCTCTGGCTCCAGGGGAGTCGGGCTGTTCTCCTCTGAGTCTCCTCTGAAGCTGGAGCTGCTGTTCCTGAGGTCTGTGTAGCCATGGTGAGCTCTGTGCTCGTGTAAACATTGCACAACCACGAGCCCCCGCTGTCTGAGGGCAGCAGAGGCACCACCGGGCTCCTCCTCTTTGGATTGCTCTTCCTGGGGGAGGGCAGCACTTTGTGGAGTCATGGCAGCAACCCCCGGAGCTGCCGGTGAGCCCGCGGCACGCTCTGAATTACGCTCACATTGCTGAGAGGATGGGTCACATTTTGGGAATCTGCCCTGACCCCCTCTGGTGATGCTCTGGCTTCCTGAGGATGGAGACATGGAACAAATTCTTGCCCAGACTCGAGGAACTTTACGACACTGGGTGATGAAAAAGCTCCCAAATCCTTGCAAAACGGGGCCTTGCCTGGTGGACACCCCTCCTGGAGGTGGGATGGGGACAAGGAGACGGTGTGAGCAGCACATCGTGGGGTAAATGGGGCACAAAGCAGGAGGAGAAAGTGCTCTGGATCTCCCCCACCACTTCTGAAGGTCTGCCTCATGGGGACAGCAGGACCTGTCCAGCACAAATCCTTGGTGTGCTCCTTGCCTCGGGGGCAATGGGGTTTGCAGGTAAGACCACAGCTGTGTCTGTGGATGTGTTGTTTTCTGCACAAACCCACCTCCTCTGCTTGGAGAAAGGTGCAATCCTGTCCTGCAGCTGAATTTGAGACAGACTGGCTGGTGGTCCCTGAACTACTTTGCCACCTGCAAGTACCGAGTTATTAATTTGCTCACAGGAGTGTTCTTTGGAATTTCAGATTTAGAAATGAAGGGAGAAGAGCTTGCTCGTGGGCAGCTTTAGCCCTTCCCAAGGACCTGCTGGCTGAGCTGGTGGGAAACTTCAGCTTCTCAAATGAGGCAAAGCAAGGTGGAAGCAACTCAATCTGTCCATCTCCATCCCTGGCATCTCCCGGGAGGAGAAGGGGAGCCACAGGAAGAGCTGCCTGGGTCAAGAGGGGCAGAGCACGGTGCTGATGGACAAATCCTTTCCACGGGCTGGGGTTGGGCCACACCTGGCACAGCTCTGGAGATGGTGGGACAGTGTGAGATGTTCTGTGAGGCTCTGCCAGTGCAGGGCTGGGAGAGCTCTGTGTGAAACAGGAGCACGATGCACAGACCTTCCACGCCTATTGGAAACAGATTTTTCCTTGACACACAAGCGCAGAAGATTCCTCTGGAATGAGAGCCCTGACCGAGGCTGGGCAGCAGAGAAGGGTTTCCAGCTCCTTGCAGAGAGGAAGGAAATCCGCCCGTGGGACAGACGATATTGTCTTTTGTTTGACTCTGCAATGCTGATTAATGAATGCTTCTTTTTGATTTCACAAGAATTTCTGGGGTTTGTAAACTTTCTTCAGAGATTTTTCTGGGAAAAATGGAAACCGTGCTCAGGGTTCTCCTTCTGCAAACAAACCACTCAACATTTTCATTCAAATCAAAATTTTCCATGGACAGTAATGGGGATTTCTCAACCAGTGTCACGAACATGGTAGGCACTGCATTATGATCTAGATAAAATCTGTGTTTCAGCAGCAGGAACTCAGGTCAGAGCCCTCTTCTGATGGACCTTGTGTAGCAAGAGACAACCTTGCTCTGAGGACTTCAGAACAGAAAAGGCAAAGGGCAAGAGAAAAAAGAAAAATACTAAAAATACGCTTTAACAGATGGGGCACTGAGGTGGCAAAAGATGAAGTGATTTGTTTGACGTCAGGATCATGGGAACATTAAGCCAAAAAGGAGAACTAAATCCATCCCTCTTGGAAGGCTCAGCACATATCTTTAACCACAGACCATCCTTCCCCTCTGATGTTACTGAGTTTTGGCCGAGCCTCTGCTCTTCACTCAGGGATGGCACTTGGTGCAGGATTATTTGCTGAGGATCAGGACCCTTATTGGAGTGGGTTTTGGCTGATTCATCCAGCTCATCACCTGGCACATGGGCATGATGCATGATGCCTTCTTTCCCCAACATCCCTCCTGGAGAGCCCCAGAGTCCTGGTGAAGCTTTTCTCAATGTCATTGAGTACAGGCAGAGATCTTAGGCTTGGCCACTGATACAGTAATAATAATAATAATAATAATAAAAAATAGTAATAATGATAATAATAATGATTAAAAAAACAATGCCAAAACCAGACCTGGATCTCAGTGGTTTTCCTTAGATGCCTGGCACCTGCACCCAGGACTGGACAGATCCTGCAATGGATCAGAGCAGAGTGGCAGTGCCACCTCGTCAGAGAAAGAAGGAGAACAAGGAGTTTACCCATCATCTGGTAGCTGGGGAAGACATTTGGGCTTAGTTTCATCCCACCTGGCATGCTGGTGGCACACTGGCAGCACTCATTTGACCATAATGGAAGGCATGTCCAACACATGACCGAAATCTGGAGATTTCCATTCACTTGGCTTCCTGTGGCAGCACAAATCACAGGATGGCCAAGGGAGCCAACCCTGTTCTTTGTCCTCCTGCGTTTCTCGCAGCTGCTGGACAAGGTCAGAGGTCAAATGCACAGCCTGGTGATGGGGACAAGCTCCTTGCTGTGACCCCAGGAAGAAGGGACGTCTCTGGGAGGGACGGGCTTGGGAAACAGGGTGGCAGTGGGGCACTTTGCCGAGCCCTGCTGGGCCTGGCGTGCGGAGCAGGCTGGGATTAGGGCTGGAACTCGCAGCATTTGGGCCATTGTGCAATGCTGGGCAGCTGGAGGGTTTCACTTTTCAGAGGGGAAAAGAAAATGTGAAAAACTAGAACCAGAAAACTCTTTTCTTCCCTCCTTTATTTTTTTTTTTTTGGACCTATCCAGAGCTTTCCACAACGCTGGTGATTTAAACCAGGCCTGGAATATGAATGCAACTCTAATATTTCTACCTTCCTCAGTTACATTGATGAGTCAAGGAGCTGGCTGAGGCTGAAACGCAGCAATGCATATGCACAGGCTACGGATGAAACCTCCCCTTGCATGGACACCTTGTCAGCCAGGACTGGATCCAGGAGGTTAATAATGTTCTATCCTTCATGGGAAAGAGAATATGAATTTAATTTAAAATCTAGACATGCCTTCAGCTCTGGAACAGAGAACACAAAGCTAATTTCACCAACAGGCAGAGGGAGATGGAGGCGGGGCACATCCTGAACTCTGCATCCAGGCTGAGTCTGGCCTTGGAGCTGATTTCTTGGGACATTTGAGCCCATAGGTGTAAGGAAGCAGGGCCATTTTGGGGGGAGGAATGAGGGGCTGAGAAGGGAATCAGGTGCCTGGGGTGCAGGCGAAGCACTCGAGTGCCAGCATCCCTCGCTGTCTGGACTTGGAGGCAGCAGCAGGGAGAGCTGCAGGTGACTCTTCACAGGGACAAGAGGACAGAGGTGGCCTCAGTGTCAAACTGAAGCAGGGAGCAGAGGAGTCCCAAAGCCAAACGTCCCAAAGTCCCTGGTGCTGGGAGCAGGAATTGGGCTTTGCTCTCTGCAGCCCAGCCAGAAACCCTTAAAACGGCCTCCTCTCCCTTTTTCATCCCTCATCCACATCCTCAGCCTTCTCACAGCCTCCCCTCCTCCATCCCCCATGCCAAATAAATCTCCTTAGAGTTTAAATAAATGTCGTAGTGTCCTAAAAGTCTTGCAGCCTTGGAGAGTTAAAAAAAAAAAAAAAAAAAAGGAAAGGTATTAAACCTGAAAGAGAAATAGTAGATGTGCATCTTCTTCCCTTTGGTCTCTCTGAAGGCTATTAAGTGATGCAGGGTGACTGTGGACAGGTACATGCAAATAATAGGATCAAGGCAGCAGTACAAAGGTTTGTCTCCCAATCTTAATGCAGGTGTGGGAGACACAAACCAGGTGGCTAAAAGGCTCCTTTGTTTGAAGCTGTCAGGAGGAGAAGCTGATAATCTTATGCCTCATCCCTAAACTCTCTTTCAGCCGTGTCAAGGCATCTCCTCACATCAGGAAGTCTGCAATGACATGGCTATGTGCTAAGCTCAGTTAATGTGGTCCGAGGTTTAAACACTTCAGGTTGAAAGTGGATAATTGGTGGTAGTGGATTTTAAAAGCTCACACAGGTGCCTTTGAAAAGAGGTCAGGAGTCAAGTGCATCTCTCCTATGAGAAATGGTGAGCCTTTCCTAAGGAGATCAAAATTCTTCCACGGGAGAGCCCCAGGGCCTTGTAGGAACTGTTATTAATTTAGTCCTGTATGTTCCAAATAATGGAAAAATGATACCACATGTGTACAACGCCGAGGAATCGGGGCACGTTCTCTCTGGGTAGATAAGCTTTCACCTGGCACTCCTGCGTTGTTAATTAAGTAATCCCCTCTCAGCCTAAGCAGGAGCAGCACAGGAGCTGCCATCCCTGGGGATTCTTGGCAAGTGCAGGTGGGGACAGCACGACCTCAGCTCGGATGGTACCCGTGGGGGTGAGGACAGAACCCCTCAAGCACCCCTCCGGGAGGGGCTGGAGGGCTGTGATGTCTCCCACTCAGGTTTTCCAAGGAATTTGGGCACCCTGGCTGCACTGCTGCTGCAAAGCCATCCCCCGCAGGTACCCGAGCAAAGCCCACCTTTAAAAGACAACCGCTCTCCCCTGGCGCGGTGCTGTTTTCTCAGACTGGGCTTAATGAAGGCGAAGCTGGAGGAAATTAACATCCAATTATTTTCTTAGGGTGGATTTCTTTGTGCCGACACGGACCTGCCCGAGCACGCAGCACATGAAAGCGGCTCCTGCCCGCGGCAGGATCGGGTTGCAAAGGCACCGAGCTCTCCCCGGCGGAGCCCTGCACCTGCCCGGAGTTTAATAGGGATGGGAGTGGGGAAAAGACAGCGGGATCAGGGCCAGGAGAAGCTGCTTTTCCCCCCATCTTTACCCTGTGTTCGAGTCTGCGGTCTGGGCATCCAAGATGACAAGCGCCAATAAAAATGAAATAGCATCGTTATCAGTCAAATTTGCATTAAAAGTGCGGTTTGGTCCCTGTCTGGGGGTGGTGGTTGTTACCAGCTCCTAATTCCGCCGCCCCAGGTGCCTCCAATTTCACCTGTGCCAGTAGCTCCTTTGATTTTGGGACCTTATTCTTTGCCATTTTGGTGAGTGCAGCCTGAACACACCCAGAGGTGTCCTGTGAGAACACTGCTTACTCCAATTATGAGAGAACACAAGGAATTTGCTCCTTGAAAATATCCAGATGAATTTCTTGATACATTCTGAATGGGTTGATAGAGCATTTTTAGCGATAAGGCACCTCCCAGTCTTGCTGGCTGGATTCTTTGCGAGCAGGTGCTCATTCTGCCAATGGTTCCAGTAAAACAGCTGTTTCTGTCCTCCTTATATTTTTTTTCTCTGTTTGTGACTGGGTACAATTTGGGAAAGATTGCCACTGGTGAAAACATGTTATGTATTTATTGTTATTATTGTTATTTGCTATAAAGTTATTTGTGCTACAGTAGCAAGTCAGAGGGTCTGAAGTGACACAAAGCAAAAAATATGGTCCCTGCTCCAAAAGCTTTAAATTATTCCAACTCCCCAAACATTGAATTGTGGCTCAGAGTTCATCCATTTCATTTGAATTTTACATGACATAGAAACTGAACATTGGGAGAGGGGGAAAAACCCCAAATGAAGCCTTGACCTTTGCAGCACAGTCCATGGGAATTACGGAAACACTTCTTTTGGATTTATTTTTTTACCTGAGAAGCACTGAAACCAATGTTTTAATAGAATGGTTTGAGTTGGAAGAGGCCTTAAAGACCAATTTATTTCAAACCCCTGCCATGGGCTGGGACACCTTCCACTATTCCAGGGTACTCCAAGCCCTGTCCAACCTGGCCTGGAATATTACAGGGATGAGGCAGCCACAGCTTCTCTGGGCACCCTGTGCCAGGGCCTCCTCTCCCTCACAGCCAAGAATTCCTTCCCAATATCCCATCCAACCCTGCCCTGCAGCAGTGCAAATCCATTCCCCCTTATCCTGTCACTCCAGGACCTTGTCTAAAGTCCCTCTTCCAGCTCTCTTCTAAAATGCTTCACTTCTGACAAAATGATCTTTCCTGAAAGGAACAAATATCTCATTCAAAGACATTTCCCAAGCTCTGGTTGTAAGGAAGTTAAGAGCAGCACTTTCCCTTTTTTTATTAATATTGTTTGTTGGTGAAACGGCTTAATGGCTGCAGGGTCAGTTGACAGATAGGAGGTAACATTGTTCTTCTCCTCCAGCGAATGTAGTGTTTGGCATGACTTCAAAATAACCCTATTGTTTGTCATCTTCTCAAAATACACTATAAAACCCCTGTTAAAAGGGAAGATAACGTTTTCTAAGCATAAGTCAAGTGCCGGGTTGCCTTTTTTTTAAAGCTGCTTGATGAGAATTAATGGTGTTGGATCTCCTGTTTTAAACACATTTGGCCAGGTTTTCTGGAGGCACCTAATTTATCTTGAGGCTCTTTCATCTATTATCTAACTGTGAGCTTGTTCGTAGCTCATCAGCCATCCTGGTTTTGACAGGGGGCCTTGTGATGAGCAGCCAACAGCCGAGAGTGTCGGGGCCGGGCGTATCTCTGGCAGGAAGGTGATGGGAAAAGCCTAACCTTCTGCCACTCCTCCCAGCACTCACCAAACCCAAAAATAGAGTCTTGGATCGTCGCACAAAGCCCCTCAGCGTGGTCCCTGCATCCCAGTGTCAAAGCAGATCCTCGCCAGACCGTTTAATGGGGAAATGGTACCGTCGGCCCCTTGGGACAGCTTGGGGTGGTGTTTGGGGAAATCGCCCTTGTTGAGGGGACAGTCTGTGACTGCAAAGCAAAGACGATTGCTTTGGCCAAGGCACAGTGTCCATGGAGCCATCAGGAAAGAGGAGAAAGCAGCAGAAATTTTGAAAACAAAAAAAAAACCCCAAAACCTTATCTAATAAGGGTGGGAAATGAAGAGCTTATGTAAAAGAGCAATTTTTCCACAGTTCCCCAGCAGGAATTGTCTGGTACATGATTCAGGACCATCGCAGATGTGTAGATTTTGGGCGTGAGCTCCCAAACCCATTCTGGAACCAGCCAGAGGAGATTTGCAAAAATGAGGACGTCGCCTTTCCTTTTTTCTGCTTTCAGCATCGATGTACGCGAGCGCTCGGAGCGGCAGCTACGGAGCTGCTGGAAAGTTTGTCACCATAACACTGCCTGTTTATGCTTTGTGGGGATGAAAGAACAGCTTTCTTCAATTAGGCTTTGTACTTCAGCTGGCAGGCGGGTGCCGATTGTCTCAAACTCCACCTCTCCGCTCGGCCTGGCTCGGGGAGCCGGCGACAGCGCCCGGCCCTGCTGCAGATCAGATCTGCTCATGGTGGGCAAAGTGGGAGACATCCCACTGGGAACGGCAGCCACATGGACTCAGGTGGACTGACTACTCCGACCTGCTGGAATTTTCAAACCATAGCATCACAGAATGGGTTGGAAGGGATCTTTAAAGACTTTCTCATCCACACTGAGCAGGGACTTCTTCCACTAGACCAAGTTCCCCAGAGCCCCATCCAACTTGACATTAAATGTTTCGTTTCCAGCAATGGAGCATCCACCACCCCTCTCCGCCAGGGCCTCACCACCCTCATTGCACAAATTTCCTTTTTATGCCTGACTCTCCCCTCTTTCAGTTTGAAACCATTCCCCCTCGTCCCATCCTTTCTTGATGCTTTTCCTCTTCAGTCCCTGCTCCATGCACCTGCAAGCGGCTGGCATAGCATGGAGAATCCTGCTGGTTCCTAACGAACAGTTCAGCCTCATTTTAAAGCCCGTGGTGGTGCAGGGACAGCAGACTCTTTCCATTGACTCGGGCAAGTTTTGAATAGGTTGCCTGGATACCTGGCTATGGAACACAGCATGTGTGAGCGGCCGATGGATATCTCTTTAATAAGAAACAGGGCATGGGGAGGGAGCTGCCTCAGTACCAGTGTGGATTTATAAGGCACTGACTGCTCTGTGTCAGGCAGATTTGCAGATTGAGGGAATTTGGAGGGGGTTTATGGCTTGCCGGAAGCTGATAGCAAAGCCGCGGCAAGAAGTCAAAATGCACCACCCATGGCAGCCCCTCACAGGGAAAACTGACTTATAAAATAGGATCTAGAGAACGCTGTGATTTTGCCTTGGAACTCCTGAAGGATGAAATGCATTTCCTGGGTCAAGCCGTGACAGAGAAAAAAATAGGCGGAGGCTCTGAGATGAATGAATGATGATTTATAACAATTAAAATCAAACATACATCTTCACGCTCAAGCAAGTGCACGTAAGATGCCAACAGCTCTCTGCTGTTTGTCATCTCTGTTACTTGTCATCTGTCCTTTTCTGCTTGCATCTTTTACCATAATCGCCCTACAAAAGGCACAATCAGAGAATGTCCACCTGTCCTACCCCCTGCCAGGGGCCAGACCTGCAGAGACACGGTGTGACCCTGGGCTGTCACACAGCTGAAATTCCTCTGCTGAAGCCAGAACTGATGGTGGTGGCTTTTTGCATGTGCCAAACAGAGATTCACCCGTGGAGAAAGATGAATATGGGTTTTTACACATGTTCTATGCTGACCCTCTTAGCAGGATTCTGCTGAGGGCTGGGATGGGTGAGGAGTGAGAGGTGCTGGTGTGCGAGGAGGCAGCAAAATCGTGACCCAGAAGAGGAGCTCTACCTCTTCATGGCACTTGCAAGTTAATTGTAAATAGTTTTCCTGGGAATAAACAAAAGCACCACTGCTGTGAGACCCTGCTCGGCCTCGGGAGAAAGAGCTGCTCTTCATGCTCTGAACCCAGACTCTGATTATTTATTTATTTCCTTTCGGCCTCAAGATGTTTCTCAGCAATAATCAAGGGAGAAACAATGGCCCATTCACGGGGGCACTGAGCTCTCCCTTGTCCTAGGTCCAAGTGGGCATTGCTACTGAGAACTGCACTGAGCCGGGGCTTGGCAGACCCAGGTGCAACATCCTTCTCTCCTGGGGATTTCCAGCCTAACCCTGAGCCAGGTAATTGGGCAGCTAAATCCCTTTAAAAGTCTGGGCCCTTTCCTCAGCTCCTTCACTGTAATTCCTCTTCTCACAGGTGGGTTGTGAGATTAAACACATGAAAGACTCGGAGGCACCGAATGCCGCGGTGATGAGACCCATCTGACAGAGAGATCAGCTAACCCAGGGCAGCCGAGCTGGAAAATGCCTTAGATTTTTCTCCCCGACAGCGGGATGGCCTTGTGGATAATTGATTTCCCCCTCGGACGGCTTGAAGTATATTTTTGGGGAATGCAAACATTTTTATTTTCGCTGCCTATTTTTCTTTCCTCCTCAATAAATGGCTTTTCCTCCACACGGGCTGGCCAGCTGTTCTGAAAATTCAGGGGAAAAAAAAACCTCATTAACTTTCCCAAAGCCTTAATTGTCCCATTTATTTCAGGGCAGTAGGAAAGCCCATCTTTCAGTGGCTCCCTCGCCCTGCTAACAACTCACCGTAATCCTTTCCATAATCCCCAGGAATGCCGATCGCTCCGGCAGAGTTTGATTCTCCTTGCTGATGAATTGCAGGGTATTTTATATCCTCTTGTCACAACCCCCTTCTCCTGCCTTTGCTCTTTCAGCAAGGAAAGTCACTTTTATGTTACCCATCTGGGCTTCCCCCACCATCAGCGGCTTTTTTTTCCTCTTAGGTACACAAAAGCAAATGTTCTGGGAGCTCTTTAAAATACCTGAGCAACTGGTAGTAAATGAGTAATTTCCTGTTGTTCTAACCTCTTTTTTTTTTTCAGCCGAGTAGTTATCTTAGCTTGGCATGTTACGATAGTTGCACGATCTTCAGTGTTTGTGTGGATAAACATTATCTCAGCTCATTCCTGAGCTGATCAAACTGATTTTATAAACAGCCTTTCCTAGCGGAAAAAGGGCTTGGTTTGGTTGGGCTTTTTCTTTTTTCCTTTCTTCTTTTTTCAAATTTTTTTTAATTCCACGACTTTGGCGGATGCTGGCATGCAGGAAAACTACTGTATGTGTGTTTGCATTGCAGAAAGTGCAAATCTGTCCATTTGAATCTTTTTTGAGTGAGCACACTGGGCAAACTAGGTGGTTTTGGAATGACCTCATCGCAGGATCCCGGCAGAACACAGCCCGTGCACATAGCAGAGTCTGGAATGTGAGCAGGACCTCATTCATAAACTTCCTTACCGCTTCTTTACACTCAAAGGCAGGAATAAAAAGCAGCCAAAACAAGCAGAAATGGTGTTCCGGAGTTAACCAAATGGGAAAATATATAGATGCACTTTTTAATTTTCTTGTATTATTGAATTGAGATGCTTTTCCCCGTCTGCAGGAGGCTTGCTGTGCTGATACATTCGTTCTTTCTCTTGGATCAGACTGGAAACTTTATTAAGCTTTTTTTCTTTTCTTTGTTCTAAACCTATTTTTTGCGAGAACACCTCTGTTTTCTACCACCTGCCCTGTTTCAGTGAAAATACAGAGCTTGAAAAATGTGTTATAAGGGGTGCTATGAAAAGACTGAAGCTCAGGAGCCTAAACTCAATTACAGAAGGTTTTTAATTAAAGCTGTTAAATAGCAAGGGGAGAAAATTAATTTTTGTACTTTTTATGAACAAAAGCACCTTAGGTCTTCATCCTCCTGAAGCGGGGAGGCAGTGAGCAGCAGGTATGAACACATGAGGTCATCCTGCTGTGCTGGAGTGAGGACGAAATAAATTCAGGCTGCAAAATCTGGCTGGGAGGCTCTTGGCCTCTCCACCTGGCTCCCTGGTGGCATTGGCCAGAGGTCACCGAACAAGGCACAGGCAAATCTGGGCTCCTCAGGCATTTCCCTGGTGAAATACAGTATTTTTTAGGCCCATTTGGAGCTTCAGCCAGATGTGAGCTCCACCACGCTAAGCAACATTTTCACTGCTTTTAAGTCCTTTTTGTCAGCTTGGCAGTAAAAATTGGGCTGGATGATTATTGCAGCCACTGGAAGAATTTTTCTGTGGTCTAATGTAAGTGCAACCAAGGAACTCTGGCATGTGCCTCCAGCAACTTGGATTTCCAAGTGGTCTTACTTTTCAGTGCTGGACACTCCCAGGAGGAACCGAGTTTCCAAGAGAAGATGACAGTGGGTGTATTCAGTCCAACACAGCTGTAGGTACGGTACAAACATGCAATTAGAGACAGTTCCTGCCCTGGAGAGCTTGGAGTCTAAATAGACAAACAGATCATCTCCAGATGGTAGGGGCTGAGGGTGAGTTGGTGGGAGAGCGAGAGCGAGTGCGTGGCACTTCTGCTGCTGGACGCACACAGATGGTGGAAAGGCAGGGGAGAGAGAAGTGCCTCAGGCCTTGCACGGAGAGCAGGGAGCTCGGATTTCCTGCAGAAAGCCCGCAGGGGTGGGGCCGATGTGTGGCGATGGCTGTAGGGCTGGCGATTGCAAGGGATGGGGAGAGCCGGAGGAGGGAAGAGCAGGGAGAAGGAAGGAAGTCCATTTATAGCAGCTTCCTCTGAAACGCAAGGGGGGCTGCCAATGCGTGTCGATGCCTGGTGGTGAAGAATGGATGTGATTTAACTTTATTAGACACTCGGGAGTTTGCTGTGGAAAGGAGGATTGATGGAGAGGGCATGGATTTTGGCCAATCTGTAAATGAAGAGCGCGACGGTGAAGAGCTTTTCCACCTCTCACCATCGCCAGCCTGGAGAGGGGGACTCCTGTCCCAAGACCAGGTTGCAGACAGGGTGCTGGAGGATCCCAGGAGCAGAAACCCTCCAAAGGGAACTACAGGCAACCATGTCTGGCTCAGAAAGTCCCTGACCTGCAAATTTTTGGGAGCTGAGTAGGTTCAACCTGGTCTAGAGGGAGGAGTCCCTGCCCATGGCAGGGAGAGATGATCTCTAAGTTCCCTTCCAACTCTTAATGTTCTGTGATTCTTAGGGGAGGTTGTACAAATCTCATACTCTTCCCCAGGCCTGTGGAGGTTTTCGTCACTTCCAGAGGCAGGATATTTGATGGCATGACCCAAAGGATTGCTCTTGCAGTCCTGCTCCCCGTCATTTCCCTGCCTCGGTCACCTCAGCCTCCGTTCTGAGGGAATGCAGCCAAAGTGAAGAACTCACCAGTTGCCTGGGAAAACATCTGAGGATTAATTTCATACCACAAGCACTGTAGGTGGCTGTAAGGTTTGGGAGGATGTAGATGAGAAGGATTTGTGGGGAAGTATTGAATTTCCAGTGGCCAGAACAATAAAGAACAAGAAGAGAGAGGCACCTCTCCAAGTAGGGCTTCAGCAGAGTGGGACAAGGAGCAAAGCATCCACCAGCCATCAAATGCCACATGGCTCTGTGCTAATTCCAGGAGTTCACCACCAAACATGGGAAAACTCTCATATTTGACTTGGCAAGAGGTGAGCTGATTTAACTGGTATAGCAGAGATGTGGTTGTGCAGAATAAATCAATGGGCCACAAATTACACAGGAAATTTGGGTCTGGCGTCTGGGGTCGAGGAAGGTGGGAAGATGAAGGAATTAAAACCTGATACCTTTTAAATATTGCTTCAGGGTAGAGATGACCTTGCTGTAATTCTTTTAAATTCCCTATAAAAAGGGCAGGAATGCATGGCCAGCCACCCTTTTCCAACAGGTATCTGGTGATAGAGGGAGAAAAACTGGAGCAGGCAGGATGAAAGACATGGCAGAAACCACAGTCATTTGGAATAAAAGGAAGTTATACCGAGGTAGGATGATTTGGATATGATGAACTCAGCTAGCTAAATTTCTAGGAGAAATGTTAATTGGATGAGGGTTTTTAGAAGGTCGAACTGGGGTGAGAGCCATCAATGGTTTCATCTGACAAAGTGACTGGCTCCACTTGTGCCATGCCAAGGTTCTGCATGCACTTGGCTACTACCAGGAAAGCTTTGGTCTTCTAGAAACAGGAGCTTTACCTGTTTGACACCCACTGTCTTCAGATTTTTGTAAGTTGAACATTGTAACCTAAAAAGAAATAATCGTGATCAACTGAATGCGACTGTGCAAATCAGAGGTTGTAAAGCCAGTAAGGATGAAATGAACGTGTAAAGGATCTCCTTGGAAAAGATATTCAGTGTCAAGTAAAAACTCTGCATAGCTGAAAATACATCACTTTAGGCAAATGGAAAAAATACACACCTGCTTTATGGTCAGAAACTTGTTCAGTTGCATTTTCCAGCTGATGAATCTTCTTTTTTGTTTGTTTGTGCTTGCTTGTTTTTCTTCTAATACATTTAGCTTTTCATCTAGCCCATAACCCTATTCCATCTAGTCTAGACTGAACTTCCAACTGCCTTGTGATTTGATTAAGTTGAGCTAATTCTCATCAGATGATCTGAAAACAACCTGATCCAGCTTCTTCAGATACCTTGGCAAGCTGATCTCTACCTACTTGCAGTTTGCCTGAGATCACTTCTGATAATTCAGATCATGTGTGACGCCTTTAGGGACCGACCCAAATTCTGCCAAACCAGCAAAAAGGTTTGCCCTGGCCTAATAGGCTTTGGAGCAGCCTCCAGCCTCTCCAAAACAGCAGGTCATATATCTGACTGAAGGTAAAATGTTTGGCTAAGTGCCTACAAAATGCATTGTAATACAGGCTGGGGATAACCAGAAGACAAATTTTGTGTATGTGCAAAGTATTAGTGCCCTTAATGATAAAATACTCGTGCTTGACAGAATTTTTGGAAGAGGCTTGGAAATGGCAGGCTCGAGCTGCTTTCCACATGGGAATACCTTGCAGGCAGTAAAGAGCAGATGGAAAAGATCAGCATGAAGGGAATGAAGTGCTCTTCATGCTGCAAACCCCAGGACCCGTGGATGTGAGCTACTGACACTTTGTTATGAGCTGTTTGCCCTAGGCAGGTATCCTCCCAACCCCTCCCAAAGAAAAGCTTTTCCTACAGGGAGAGGCCATGCTCATTGTCAGCTGAACCTATTTAGGGAGTGTCTCTGGGCAGTCTGCTGCTTCTCCCTCAGGGGATGCTCCATTCCCTTTGCTCCCTGGAAACCAGAGAGCCCAGTGCTCCATTCCCCTGTGCAGCAGGACACAGCTGATGTCTCAGGGACATCATTCTCCCACCACCTCTGGAAGGATCATGGGCAGGCACCTGAGCACATGGGGAGAGGAATGGTTTTTGCATCCCCACAGTCTGCCCAGCTCTGGGAACTCACATCTGGTGATGCTGCAGTGCAGTCTGCACCTTCCAGAGCTGCAGGACTGGAGCCACCAAGTAATTCAATCAAGGGAGCTTTAGGACAGAAGGAAATGGTGGTGAAATTCAGAAAGGGTCTGTCCACACTGAGGCACTCGGTTCATGGTTTTGGCAGAGCCCTTTGTATCAGCAGCAATGCCTAATCCCTAAACAGATGGGCTGAAAAATCACTTTGTGATATGGATGGGCTGTGAGGAGAAGCATATTCCTAAAGCAAGGCACTGGATGTTCATTCAGTTTTTCCAGAGGGCTGCCTTATCTGGGGCCCAGCTGAGCCAGCAAATGGCTCTCTCCCTGTTCCTGCAGTGCACATCCCTGAAAAGCTGCCACAGAATGCTCCAGCCCTCTCCTGCACCCCAGGAGAAGGTGGCAGACAGTTGGTGACTGCCTCACCTGTGGTGTCATCCCATAGAGATGGGATGTTTTGGCAGTGGCAGTGGTTCTACACCAGGGTTTTGCCCATTATTTGTTGTCCAGAGGTTTTTTTCATGCACCCAACCAGCCCAGACATGTTAAAGTGACCTGCTCAATGCCCCAGTTTACACTTGGTGGCACTGCAGGTTTCTGTCCTGTCTAATTTTATGGCACATTTCAGCAGCCCCTTGAATTATTCTAATTCAAGAATAAAAAAAAAATCATTACCAATATGAGCTTTTGCTACTGTTACTGCTTTTGACAGCAATGCCAATTTGAAAATCTTTAGTCCAGTGAGTATCTCGAAGTGCCCAAAGTCATGTTTGCTAAATTTCCCTTTCTTTCCCTCATGAGCTTGTTATTTTATTCTTTTATTTACTGTGTTCCCAGCTATAATCCAGCTCTTCACTGTGCAAAGTGCAGGGAAAAAAAAAAACCCTCAAAAACTTAGAAAAGCCAAAAAAAGTCTCTCTCTGCTCTACCAAGGAAAGACAAGGTCCTGAAGGATGTGGTGACTCACCTTGAGTTGCTCCAGGACAGCAAAACATCTCTGAACTTCCACATCCTTCGTCTACAAAGTCCTTTTCCTTGGACCAGTCCTGGAGTGATCTCATCCCCAAGGAATGCAACATCCTTCTTAGAGGCACAGTATGGATAAGTGGCTGGGAACATGATGCTTGGTAAAACAAGGAGACCAGGGAGTTCTCAGCAAAGCTGGAACAGATGTTGTTCCACAGTGACATTGTTCTCCCCTGGAGTCTATTTACTGATGTCTCAAAAAAAAAAGAATTCTGATTTTTATGTGGATTTTTCTATTTTCCTGCAGCTTCTTATCCAACTTTGCAGCTTTTTCTGATCATGCAGGCACCTCCCCACGCTCCTGTAGGAGCAGCCACACTGGACTGTGCATTTCACCTGCAGTGTCACATCTCTGGCTGGAATTTGTCATCATGGGGGTCCCATGGAAAATATGACAAAACTCGTGAGGAAAAACTGCTCTGTCTGGGGTTTTTTTTTGCCATTCCATGTCCCATTTAGTGTTGTGCAGGTGCCTGAATGTCCAAATGCTCCTTAAGCTCTGTCCTGAGCTTTGAGCATTCCCTGGGGAGGCTGTTCCAGTGCCCAACCACCCTCTGGGGGAAGAGCCTTTTCCTAATATTTCATCTTTCCCTAATATCAAAGCTAATCCCCACCTTCAACACAACTGTAGGCACCTCAGTTCAAGTGATTTTGGGTAGGTTTAGGCCAAAACCCTTTTATTTTGTGCAAGGAATCAGGACACTGAGGCTTTGTGTGTGTTTGTCATGGTCAGATTCCTTCACAACTCTGCCCATCCCGAGAAGGTGGAGCTTCACATGCCAGCAAAGGGAAGCATCCTGCTGATAAAAGTCTGACAAATGAATCCATTGTTGGCACCTCCCAGCCCTCCCACGTGTCTGGGAGCACAGGAGACCTGAGTGGAGTCTTCCCCCTGGAGAGAAAATGGGCAATCCCAAAAATCACCTCCTCTGCAAGGACACGTGGAGCAGATGCTGTTGGCTTCAGAAGGGACTACAAAAGATTTCTGAGGAAGATCAGCAAAGCCTGAGCCCAGGTTGACTTTATCAACAATCAAACTCTCTGCCTGCACACTCTGATCCCCACCTCACCTTCTGCTGTGGTGTTTCACAGGCAAAGCTTGGGAAAGCCCAGTCCTGGAGAGGACACACAGGAATGCTCAAACCTGCAGGGGTATGTAGGGATACAATGAGGGGTAATGGCTTCAAACTTCCAGAGGGCAGGGTTAGATGGGATATTGGGAAGGAATTCCTGGCTGTGAGGGTGCTGAGGCCCTGGCACAGGGGGCCCAGAGAAGCTGTGGCCGCCTCTGGATCCCTGGAAGTGTCCAAGGCCAAGCGGGATGGGGCTTGGAGCAACCTGGGATAGTGGAAGGTGTCCCTGCCCATGGAAAGGGGTTGGAATGAGATGGGCTTTAAGGTCCCTTCCAACCCAACCCATTCTGTGCATCTTCCATCAGTGGCTCATGTTGCAGCTCTCCTTGGTGGCTGAAGATCTTTTGGAGAGCCCACCTGGACCCTCAGTGCCTGGCTGGCAACTTTCTCTTCCTGGCATTGGGCAAATGATTTGAATTTTCCATAATTTCTTATTTCTAGAATAAGGATCCTACAGTTTTACGGAGCTGGTTTCCAACAGTTAAGGTGTGTGAGGTTCTCCTGTGGGTCAGGAAAATATCTTGGCTCAGGGGGAGAGAAAGATCCTCAGCTTTTGAAGCGTCGCTGGTGTGAATACACACAGTAAAGCAAAGGGGTCAGCAAAACCCACATGACAAACAACCAATAAATACTGGAGAGCAGCAGGCACTTGTGCAGAAGCAGAAACCAACCCAGAGGCAAGCAGACAGCTCAAATTCACGAGCCGAGATAAACCCAATGCAGAACTTGACCTGCCTTGATCACAGCCCAAGGAAGACTTTTATCAGATGTGTTTAAACAAATCCCTTTGGCGATTCCTGACTTGTGTCAAGGGAAAAATATATTTTATCCCTGAAAGAAAAATCTTACAGTTCCTTCTAAACTCACCAGTAAATCAAGACAAGCCAGAGATCTCGACTTGGCAGCCGCTGCTCTTCGTTCTCTTTGCTCAGCTGAAGGGGGGTCTCAGCTTTTGGGGGGCCTGTGCTTGTGCAAAGCAGCAGGACCAGCTCTGCATAAGGCCCACGCAGTGCAGGGGCATTTTGAGGAGCAGACTGGCACTTCCCAAGGTCCCAAAGTGGGTGGCATTGCCGGGAGCCTCTGTCCCCACACTGCCTGTGGTCCCGCTGTCTCCAGCAGGGCAGCACCAGCACCCACCAGCCAGGGACTAACCTTGCTCAGCAGCAGAATTCAATGTATTTTAATATAAAATCAGTCCCAGGATAGACTCTGACACCCTCAGACACTGGCAGGGAGCCAGACCAGTTCCAGATCAAGCTCCACGCCAGAACAGAAGTTCTTTCAACTCAAGGAGCCCAAAAGATCAGTCAAGCAAGACCCAAACACAAACCCAAACTGTTACTCCTTGTCTTCCACTGTGGAGACTCACACAGCGGAGTGCCAGGAATGTGGAATGGAAGGGAATCATCTTTGCAGATGCAATTAATTTCTCCAGGCAGCAGAACTGGTGGCTGCAAAGAAGTTTTCAGATATGGTCACATGAATGGTTTGAATCACATCTGGCCTGGATCAAGAATAGTGTGGCCACAGGACCAGGGCAGTGACTGTCCCCCTGTGCTGGGCACTGCTGAGGAACCTCAAATCCTGGGGTCACTTCTGGGCCCCTCACTGCAAGAAAGAAATTACAGAATCATAGAATGTCTTTTGAGGAGCTGGAGCGTGTCCAGGGAAGGGAATGGAGCTGGGGAAGGGTCTGGAGCACCAGGAGTGGCTGAGGGAGCTGGGAAAGGGGCTCAGCCTGGAGAAAAGGAGGCTCAGGGGGGACCTTGTGGCTCTGCACAACTCCCTGACAGGAGGGGGCAGCCGGGGGGGGTCGGGCTCTGCTCGCAGGGAACAGGGACAGGACAAGGGGAAACAGCCTCAAGCTGTGCCAGGGGAGGGTCAGGTTGGACATCAGGACGAATTTCTTCACTGAAAGTGTGGTCAAGCACTGGAAGAGACTGTCCAGAGAGGTGTTGGAGTCCCCACCCCTGGAGGTGTCCGAGGAACAACTGGACATGCACTCAGTGCTCTGGTCTGGGTGAGAAGGTGGAGATCATCCACAAGCTGGACTCTGTGATCTTGGAGGTTTTTTCCAAGCTCCATGATCCTGTGATTCCACGAAAGAATCACCCCTGAAACACAGAAGTGGAAGAGGAACAGTAGAACCCTGCCTTGTGTCAGCACAAAGCCCCCACCACAGCCACAACCCCGTGCCCTGCCCTTGTGTGGGGCCAAATCCATCCCACCCCTGCCACTCGGAGGATGTGACCACTGACACTGATACTCTACCCCTCAGGCAGGATTTCACCTTTCCAAGATTAGCCCAGACTCCCGTTTGCCCACCTCATGGCTCTCATCCCCTGCTAGGGACGTTCAGCCTGCGTGATTTTACAAGGGTCAGGTGCTGTGCTCCAGCAAGCTCCCGTAGCCTCTGTCTGGAGTTCACAGCTATAAATAGGGTCTTTCATAAGGCAGTGCCTGCACAAGTCCTGGCACAAACAGTGTGGAACACTCTGAATGAGCAGGGTTTGATGGGAAGAGCCCTCTGCCCGCCTGGCTTGGCAAACCCCCCAGCCCTGTTTGGGATTAAACACTCAGATATCCAGCAGAACGAGCTGTTAGCCTGGCTGAGGCCACTCCAGCTTATTTCATAAGTGACTTAGACAGATGTTTAAAGGATTTATGTAAGGTTGGCTGAAGTCAAACACAGGTGTAAGAGATGAAAGGGGAATGGGAAAAATGCACTGTGATGATCATTTTTCCATTTCTCTATTTTTTTTTCCCCTGGCTGTTGATTCTAGTGCCCTTTCCATGCAATGTCTGCGCTGTGAGTCACTGAGAAAAAAAAAAAAAACAAAACTATTTTTATTTACTACCAGTAAGGAATGAGGTTTTACACAAAGCTGTGCTGTAGCTGTGCTCTCTTCTCCTGTTTCAGCTCTCCAGTTTATTTTTGCTCTACTTCAGCCGCTTTCTGCTCACAAGATGTGCTGAGCAGACATTGCCACTCTGAGGAAGGGGAGAAAATTAAAGATGTGGAAATTCACTGCAGCCTGCTCATTATTTGCCTATCCCAGCATGTAATAGATGAATCTCGTGCCTGCCTGTGCCAGCCTGGACTCTGGATATCTCCAGTGGTTATTGAATAAGTCTTCACATCTTCTTGTGTGGTTCTGGAGCTCACCAAAGTGGGTCAGCACAAAGGAACCACACGTTGTGGTTCTTTAAGACCCTTCACACATCACTTGCAGCCTTCCCCAGGGCACTGCACGTGGATTTTGTCCGTGGAGAGAAAGCCCCACTTCGCACCAGGCTCTCTGTCCCAACCCAACGTGGCACCCACCGAGGGAAGCTCCGGTGCAGAAGGAGAGAGAGGAAAGAGTTTATGGAGCCCTGGTGGACCAGAGAATGTCTTGGAGCATCCCTCTCCATGGAAATGTGTATCCCTACGCCTCCCTGAGCAGGGATTGTGGGACAAACACAGCCCAGCTCACTGCTTTTCCAAACCATGTGGAGCAGCTCATTCCAGCCTGCTAATGGACTCTCTGCAGATTCTAAAAGTTGTCTTGGGGTCAAGCCCTAAAATAGCACCCACAAATCCCCCACAGGCATCTGTGATCCCATCCAGAAAACAATTCCTCCCTCCCCGCTTTCCAGGTGCATGAGTCAGTGTTCCTGGCACATTCTGGACACATTGTGGGCACAGTTCAGGTCTGGAGCCCTGAAGTGGTGATGGGTATTTCTAGGGGATGTTTTGGTGTCTCATCCATCAAACAATACCTGGGAAGAAGAGGCAAATCCCTGGGATACACCCGGGGGGGTTGAGCCATCAACCTGTAATAGTTGGGAGCACCCAAAGGCTGGATGGCTCAGGGACAGCCTCTGCCTTGAGCCACCCCCCCTTTTTGTGTCTCCCCTTTGCATTTTGCATTCTCACCTTTACAGAAAAACCCATTCCGTGATGGTGCAAAGCTCAAGGAGGTGCAAAGCTCAAGGAGGAAGACAAGAGAAGACTTTGTTCCCAGAAATACTTACAGGACAAGCGAGGGGGAAGAAAACACAGCTCGTGGGCAAATCCACAGGAATCATTCCCCCTCGTTAATTACGGAGCCCAAAACCCACAGGTAAAGGCAGAGCATCCCCATCCTGCAGCTGGCAGGGAGGGCTGGAGGCACCGGCTCAGGCAGCCGGGGAAGGTCATCGGCGGAGGCGGCGGCAGCGCCAGGAGCTGAGCTCACATCTCCCGGCTCCCCAGCCAGTCCCCGACCCACAGGGCCATTTTTTCCTCTCCGTTCTGCCTCATTAGCACCAGTAAGCACTTCTGTCATCAGGGACACGCACACTCTGGTGGGGAGTGTAACAGAAATGCCTATTAATAAATGAAATAATACTTTCCAGTTTTCAAGGCTCTCGGTGGCGGCCGCTCAGCAGCCCTGGCTGAGTCAGGCTCTTTTATTTACACCCTCAGCCCTGCCAAACCTGTTGTTTGCCATGGCCTGGGCTTGTCCAGGGACATACCCGGCTACTGAAGGATCGCCTGGAGCTGGCCACGCAGGCAGCCCCGGATGGGGACCCGGGAGCCAGCGATGCCGGTGGTGCAGCAGGCAGGGATGGAGGAGCAGCCGGCGGGGAAGGGGCCCTGGGCTGGGCTGCTCCAGTGGGAGGACAGGGGCAGCTTCATAACAAATGTTTTGTGTTAGCCCTGAGAGCCTCCAGCCCCATGGTGGGGATCCATGTGCAGGCACGGAGCTGGGGCTGGGGCAGAGTTATTGCTCCATTCTCCTCACAACAATGTCACACCGCGGGACGTGTTTTATGGGGACATTAATCCACACAGCAATGGCCTGACTGCGACTCACCACCCGAGGTGTGTATTAGCTGCCTCTATAACATAGACTCCAGTGGGTTTTATTGCTGTTCCAGCATAAATCCTGGGGTTTAGAGCCTTTTAAAACTCTCCTGTTAAGCTCTACTCTTCCAGGTCCCAATCCAGAGAATGGTGGAAAAGCCCCAAACTTCCTCACCCTTATCCCATCTCTCAGTTGATGCCCAGGTCAGCTCAGGCTTTGCAGACATCAGAGATGTTCTCCTGTATTTCCTGGAAGAAAGCAAGGATAACGAAGGGATTTGGTACATTCCTCCTTCTCATCTATTCATGTTACAGCTGTTCAGAGACTCAGTGCAATGAGTTTCTCTTGTTGGCCAGGACACCCATCACTGCATCCAAGACCTCTCTGCCACCAGCACCTGAGTTGCCATCACCTTTTTGTATCCCTGAGAGTCAGCTGGGAGCTGCTCCTCCTGTCTCTCTAGTCCTTGCTGTATCTATTACTACAAGAAGAAGGATTACCAGGAAGGGAAAGCGTTCTGCTTTTAGGAGGTGTTTATATCGTCAAGACAGAAAGAAAAAAAAAAAAGGAAAAAGCCCAAAGTGAATGTTCTGGCTGGTGAAAGAGCGATGGAAAGCATCAGGAGCTCTCACCTGGCCTGTGCCATCTGTGGGGCACCTGTGGCATCACCATGCTCCAGGGCCACCCTGCCATAACACAGCCAAGCCATGACTCTGCTTTTTAGCTACACGTGCAAAAGGCCACCTGGGAACTGCCTCCCCAACCCATTTCATTCCACTTTTCACCAAACTCCCTCCACCAACTGCATGAGGATCAGGTAGGCCCCCGTGTTTGCTTTGGGAAGGTGACACACTGTGGCCGTAGGGGGGTGGTTTTCAGCTTCCTCACATCCTTCCCGTGCTCTCCCACCCAGCTGGATCCATCCCCCTCTTTCTGGAGGAACAACCCAAAGCATTCCTCACACCAGAGACCTCCCCACGGAGAAGTAATTTCTTTGCTGAGGACCAAATTGCATTAACTCATTAAGGCTGCACATCTTGACCCAGCTGCAAATCTTGAAAAGGTCCCCACTTAGCACTTGACAGGAATGTCAGCAATTCAGATGCTTAATAAAAGCAGGGAAGGGGTTGTCATTCTAACCACGCCAATGGCTAAATTCCCTGTGCCTCTGCACTCCAGGGAATGACAGGCCACAGGATGCTGCCCTCTCCCTGCAGTGGGGGGCAAAAGTGGCACCAGCCACGGGATAATTTGTAGATAGAGAGAAAAGACTTGGTGTTAGGAATGTGATTTTGGAGAATTTGTTGTCACCCCATCCCTGGAAGCATCCAAGGCCAGGTTGGACAGGGCTTGGAGCAACCTGGGATAGTGGAAGGTGTCCCTGCCCGTGGCAGGGGATTGGAACAAGATTGGCTTTAAGGTCCCTTCCAACCCAAACCATTCTGGGATTCCATGATTTGACCATTCTGCCCTGGACTCTCCAGAGGAGCAGGATGGATTTTTTGGGATCCTGCCATCATCCCAACAACAGCAGTAACGGAGATGGCGACAGCTGGCCTTGAGTCATCTGTGACAAACACTGGCATTAATTCTTGGCAATTCTCTGTCATGCTGAAGGAAACCTTGAAGGAACAAAATGGTCACCCATTAAACAAATCCCCTGGAGATCCTGACAGCAGAGGCTTGTGCCTGGGACCAGAATTACTCTTATCCCAATATTCACCTTTAGTCTGACTCAGCTCAGAGAGGCC
This sequence comes from Falcunculus frontatus, assembly GCA_013398115.1. NCBI lineage: Eukaryota > Metazoa > Chordata > Aves > Passeriformes > Falcunculus > Falcunculus frontatus. Next base: position 166,690 of record VZRV01007181.1, read on the forward strand.
AGATCAAACTGCCAGAAAACCATAAATTTTAGGGCGATCTGTTTTTCATGTTTATGAGAACACCACAGCCCCAGACTAAATCTCTCCTGGGCAGTGTCCACAGGGGCATATGGTTTTCTTCCTAGGACTTTCCATTCTGGATGATGGATTCAGTGACCACACGTAGGGTCTCCGGGAGAGTGGCTTTTGGGGAGGGGGACCCAGCTTGGGTGGGGGATTATGTTTTGTGCCACCAGCCACAGTACTGGTGACCACTGCTAAAGTGGTGGCAAGAGATCCCAAAAAAAGGACATTTTGGAGTAGGAACAAGAGGCAAGACAAACTCAGCAGTTCCAGCTTGCGTGGCTGACCAAGAACAGAATTTCCACTGGTGTTTTATTTGCCTACATTAATGCAAACACTTCTTCTCTACACAAACACACTCTATTTGTACAAGTCAGCCCATGAGGATCTTTCCTGAACATGGAAACTGGATTCAACCAAATCACGCCTCTCTGCTGTCCCCACCAGCTTTAAGAGATGCTGTTTGAGCATCCTGTTGCACAGAGGGAATGTGAAACACATCTGATGTCTGAAAGCTCTGTCAGGGTTTCCTCCAGAGGTCAATAAGCCTGGCTCTGTATTTAACTCTTATTTAACAATACTCCTGTGGAGAGGAGCAGCACAGATCTTTTCCCATCCATTCTTGGAGGAGGTGGAATTGCCAGCATCATGGAGAGATGTCCCACCAGCTTACGAGCACAGGCTGCAGAGGGAACCTCAGTACAATAGTATTCCAGGAATGAGAACATTTCTCCCACTGCTGCCCCTTGGGATGCAGAGGAGTCACCATACAAAATGCAATTCTTTTCTGGCTGGAAAAAAAAAATCCTGAGCAACTGCAAGACAATAGCTGGGCCCCATTGTCTCCCCTCGCTTTCAGGAGACATGTGTGGGAGACGTGTGAGGCTTCTCTTGCTGCACACTGAACTGGCAGCGTCACAGAGAGCTGGATTCTCCTCTGCTTCGTGTCCAGAGATGATTTTGGAAGCTGAAATCTCACTTTAGCCATGAACAATCTGTCAAGGTCAGCTTGCTGTACTGCTGGGTGCTTATCTGGTTTGGTTATCAGAGCGACAGAATTTTTCTCCCTCATGGAAATGTCCTTGACAATGGAGAAAGGAAATGAAGCTGCTGTTAACGATGAAGCTTTGCCTGTTTAGAGTGGGTTTGGCAGCGCTGGACTTGATGGACTCAATCTCAGAGGTCTTTTCCAGCCTTAACAATTTTATAATTCCATCCTTTCCACCTTCTCAGTCTTGGTCACTGGCCTGGCACAAAGGCCACAGGAGGACACTGTCCTGGCATCCAGATAGTCCCAGATGAGCCATTCCAGCTGGTTGCACACTTGCATCCCTCTCCCAAATGGCCACACCATGCACGTTGCCCTTCAGCTTTTTGCCAAGTTTGCTTCATTCAGGCCAGAAAAAATGAAGAGAAAAATAGCTCCCGAGAGCTTCATCCTGCTCTGCAAGTGTGTCTCTGGTTTCTAAAGTACAGAAAACCTCCAAGAGGCAGGATGAAATGAGGAGAGTTACTTCCAAATTCTGGACAAAAAGAAACTTTAGGCCTTGAGGTACAATAAGAGCTGTTCCAGGATGTTTAACAAGGAGAAGACTTGTAGAAGACTACCAGCACCAGGGGTGCGGGACTGAGAGCTGTGTTATCCCTGCAGAAACCTCTCCCAGCTGATCTCTTCAGTGTTCAGTGAGGAGCACAGCACAGTTCTGTTGGTCTCCTTGGATAAAACCTTCTCCAGGCCTTGGACAGTGGAAGAAACAAGGATGAATTTGAATTAAGGAGATTTCTAACCTTCTGCTGCAGGGGAAAGGTCCCACCTTGACCCTCACAGAGCAAATGGTGTCACACCAGTGACCTCCTGACCCCACTAAAAGGTGGGGAAAGGAAGGTCACCTGAGTGCTGTGTTCTTGGAGCACGCTCGGCTGTGGTGATGCCTCGTCCAGCCACCTAGAAACAGAGACTAGACAAGAGTAAGGGAATAAAGACAGGTATTTATTTGAAGGGCCTTCAAGGTACACCCTGGGGGAGCCAGAGGCTGCTTCCAAAAATTGGACCCCAAGATGGACCCCAGGTCACGAGTTCTTCACACTTTTATAGGTTTGGACCATTTGCATATCAGGGTTAATTCTCCAATTAAAGCCCCAGTTTAGCGATGTAACTCCCCTCAGCTTGCCCCCCTCAGAATCTTTGGTTTACACATTTTGGGCCTAAAAACAGCCTGGCTGTCCTTGAAGGCAAAGCCTGGAGAGGCTTTGTTCTGTCTGCCCAGTACGAGAGAGCAGGAATTACAGGCTCCAAGGAACTTCAGAGTTACACTCTAAGCAGTACAGAATTTGAAAATATAAAAGTTAAAACCTAAGGCATCAGTGGTAGTGGTGGGGTCTAATGAGACCCTAAACGTAGCAGAACCTAAATCTTTGCCAGAGAGAGAGGAAGGCTTTCCTAAATCCCAAGACTTACAGGGTTTTCCAGCACAGCCCAAACCCAAGGCCATCCCAACACATCATCAGAGACCTTTGGTGCAACAAGTACCAAGAAGGGGCGGAATCATCCTTGCTCTGTTATTGACCTCTTGCCAAAGCCTGGCTTGGTATCAGGGAGTTGAGCCAGGGGATATTTAGCTTCAGGACCGGTTCTGACTGAAGTTCAAGCTCAAACCACTCTAATCAGAGTCCAGCATCATTTAAAGCCCAGGTTTGGCTGGGCTGTGGTTCAAAATAAAAAGTCCCTGCTCCATGTTGTGCTTCCTGTGGAATGTGGCTGCTCATGCAGTGCATGGGATCCGTGGGATGTAGAGGTGGATTTGTGGGCCACTTGTCTGTGAAGGAAGGACTGTGCAGTTTTTGTTTAGTCTGGTTATAAATGTCATATGTTATATATCCTTCACCATTTCCTCGTAAGACCACTTCGCTAATGGATATCTGCACCAGAAACTTCTGTGGCTAGACAGCCAAAATTTTACCTTCTTCACTTTCAGCCCTTCCTTATAACGCTGTAATTCCTCAGGATTTATGTCATTCCAATATTTGTTTCATTCTCCCCCAGTTGCTGCTCGCCAAGCCAGTGATATTTCATTTATTTTAATCTTTCTTCCAGAAATTCCATTTTTCCAAGCTGAACCTTGGTGCCTTATTTTTTCTCCCCCGATGTTCATCTCATTTGCCAAGGGAAGGCTAAGGCACTATTGCATTATATTCCAAGTGAAAATTATCTTATTAGTGCAGTGCACTGGGCTAAGAGAAGAACTTGTCTTAACCAGAGCTGAACATCCTTTTAACTTTGGTGACTGTGACATAAGAACTGAAACTGCTGGATCTGCTTAGTTCCTAAAAAAAAAAAAAAGAAAGAATTAAACTGAGAGATTTGGGGTTTTTTGGCATTGCTGAAACTACTCATATATAAGCACCAGCAGTGTCATGTAACACAGACAAATCTATTTTTTTGTGGAATAACCAGAAGGTCTTTTTTTCAGGAACACAAAGATCAGTTACATGCATTCTCTACCCGTTGCCATTTATAATTTTGTGTATAAGGAATTTAAACTCTGAGTTGTGCTGCCCTGTGTGGAGGGGAACACATGGCTGAATAAACCTGACAAACTCTTACATCAGACCCGCAACAGGCAATTACTAATTATTGAGGGAAATTGCTTCATACACCAGTCGATACATCATGTTGTAATTATTTTAACATTAAAGGGGGAAAGATCAGTTTGGATAGGTGTGCAGCCATATTAATAAATTACTTTTGGGTGCTTCCTACTCCATTTGCATTAGCCTTTCCTCAGGGGATAAGATTTCTCTTTGAATTTTGCTGAAATATTGTCCAACATACCTATGCTTGCAAAGTATTTGACTGGTTTAAGAGAAGAGGGAAGTCAAGAACTGGTTGTGCTTTTTAGCGTTTTTAAAAATCACTTACAGCATTTTAAAAAGTTACTTAAAGAGTTTGAAGAAATGAAGAGTTTGCAAACCTCTCCATAAAGCTGTGATTTTCTTTGCATGGCTAATTTAGCTCACTGGAAACTGAGTTTTCTGTAAGACCTAATTTTACTCTTTAAGCAGAATATTGATTCTGTGATGCTGTTGGGGAAATAACAAAACAGATAAAACAGCACCATGTAGGTCTATTTCAAGTCACAAAAAAATATGTCTTCTAACACTTTTTAAAAACAGGTTTTGAGTTTTTTGAGCAACTCTACAACCCACTTTTCTTTTTTTATAGGAATGAGAGAACAGTCAGGAAAACTCATGTCTTGTTTTGAGAAGCTGGATCAGCTTTCCTGGATAGATTCTCCTCAGAAAACTGTCCACTTTACATAGTGATAAAATGAACTAAATGACTTTATCCTTTCTTCTGTAAATAAGATGTTTGGGGCTCATAAATAAGACTTTGGGGCTCACGCTTGGGAATAGTGTAACTCCACCAAGATGAAAATCCCTGTGAAGGAGGAAGACCTGAAATTCCACAGCAGGCGAAGGAGATTCCTTGCCAGGGAGGTTCTTGGTTCGTGGCACCCTGGTGCAGCACAGCTGGGGTCCAGGTGTGATAAGGAACCTCAGAGTTTCCCCTGGCGGTGGCTCAGGGTGGGTGATGCCTGCACAGATCCCCAGTGCTGCTTTCCATGTCTGCCCAGAGCCGTGTGTCTGATTTTCCATCTCTTTCACCCTCGGGAATGCAGCCATTTATCCTCCTGCTGCAGGAGGCTCCACAGCCCTTCCCTCCTGGGGAAGGAGCCCTACACACAGCCCCAGCCCTACACGTTCCCCTTGGCCCCACACCCCACACCACAATCTCCCCCCCATCATCTTTCTGCCCCTCCCTTCAGCTCTGTTGCCCTTTCATCTCCCGTTTCTCCTCCCTCATGGGCTACCTTTGATTTTCAAATGCTCATATTCCAGTCCCTCCTTCTCTGGTGGAAACTTTAACAAATGCACCAACATCTGCTGCAGTTAGTCATCACACTTAATGTACAGGATATTCCAGCTGGCTTCACTCTCCTTTTATTATGTATTGGAAAGAGGTTTCATCTGTGCTCCTCTGGCTTGGCCAGACACACGCCCAGACTCACCTCCACGTGGTGTGGACACAGCTGGGGTACCATGGGGTGTCCCTTGGCCACCTGCCCATGGCTTCCCCCAGTCCCAGCACCCCACCCACTCTCCTGTTGCCCACAGTGGGAAGTGTTTGGGTTGTAAGGTCCTTTTTTGAGGAGATGAGACGTCCCATGAAGGCAGCCTGAGTATGAGCAGTGGTAGGGAGAGACAGCCACTGCTCAAGCAATTCCTGATGGCTGGAGATGGCACCAGCCTGCATGGCAAGAGCTCCTGCCTTGTGGTTGGGTATGGAAACTTGTGATGCCTGCAGGCTTTCCAGGCAAATCATTAAAAGCTCACGTTAGCAGGAAATCCGTCTCTTCCCAATTCTGAGGGCAGAACACCCACCCTCCATCCCCGACTCAGGGAAGTTGCTCAGTGTCTTCACAAAAGGGACCTGAAATGGAAGAAACTCCAGTCCAAAGGCCTCATTTCATGGAAAAAATGAGCCAGAATGACCTCAGACACCACCACAGGGACTTCATCCACAGCAGACTGAGAACACAAAAGCTGCACAACTGCATTGTTGGGAGCTGGGGTTGCCTGGAGCATCAGGCAGGTGAGGGCAGCTGGGAGGAGAGGAGAACAAATAAATATCTTCAATTTAATAGAAAGAAAAAGAAGAAAGAATTTATGAAAAATCTGGTGTTTGGGTAGAAAAAAAACCAACATATTCTCCCTTTTCTTCCAGCAAGCATTCACCAGTTTCCTTACCCCGCCGTGGTCAAGCACTGGCAGCCATGGAACGCTACATGAATTTTGTCCAGAAAAACACACTACTAAAGGAAGTTGCCCTGAGATAAGAGCAGAAAGCAAAAATTAAAACACGAGAAGGGACCGAGGATTTAAAGACTTCGAGGTGCACGTCCTGAGGTCAGGGCCTGGCTGGAGAACAAGCAACTGCAGAGCGTTTGAATGACGTTGGTCCCATCAGGTGTGCGCTGAAGAAAAACACAACAGCAACACGCTGAGGCCATGAACACCCTGAAACGGGGCTTGCAGCTGACTTCACACATGATTTCTGTCCTCGGGAGTTTCCAGCTAATTCCCTTTGCAAGACGAGCGGTTTATTTGCTTTCCTAGATAAATATGGACCCACGTCATGCACTTGTTCCCCCGACAACACTTTACAAAAGGAGCATTTTTCTCGAGTGTTTGATCGTCCTCAGAAAAGAAATAGCAGATGGTTAACACAGTTGTCGGCTTTCTCTAATTGCAGGTGAAATCCCCGGGTCAGGAGGATTTCCAGCTGCTAATGGATTTTCCTCATTTTGGTGTGAAATCAGTAAGCGTAGAAACTGTGCTGCCAGACTCCTCTCTATGCCTCAGTTTGGGGTCTCTAAATGTTATTCTGGATAAATAAAATCTGTGGTTTTCAGTAGATTTGATGGCAAATCTGTATGGTCCTGCTAAAAAACTTTTTTTGTTCTTATTTCCTTTAATTGCCCAATAATTTCCCATCTCCTCCAGAGTCCAGCAGGTTACATATTCTTCCCTGTGAGGGTGGTGAGGCCTTGGCACAGGGTGCCCAGAGAAGCTGTGGCTGCCCCTGGGTCCCTGGAAGTGTCCAAGACCAGGCTGGATGGGGCTTGGAGCAACCTGGGATAGTGGAAGGTGTCCCTGCCCATGGCAGGGGGTGCAGTGAGATGGGCTTTAAGGTCCTTTCCAACACAAACCATTCTGGGATTCTATGATATTAAAAATCAAAGACAAGGCTGTTCTAAAAGCAGCTTCCTTAGTTACCAGATACAATTAAACCTGCTGAAAACGAGGAGACAAGAGACAGAATCATAGAATAGTTAAGGCTGGAAAAGACCTTTAAGATAATCAAGCCCAGCCATCAGTGCAGCACCACCCCCATGTTCACAATTAAACCATGTCCTCAAGTGCCACATCCACATGTGTTTTGAACGCTTCCAGGGATGGTGACTCCAACACTGCCCCGTCTGTTTTAATGTTTTACAACCCTTTCCATGACAATTTTTTTCCTAATATCCAACCTAAACTTCCCCTGGTACAACTTGAAGCCATTTCCTCTTGTCCTGTCCCTTATTCCCTGGGAGCAGAGCCCGACCCCCCCCGGCTGCCCCCTCCTGTCAGGGAGTTGTGCAGAGCCACAAGGTCCCCCCTGAGCCTCCTTTTCTCCAGGCTAAAACATGTGGTGGGGTCCCTGTGAGGTCTGGGCTCACATCCTGGATCTGTGCTGAGATTTGGGGTGCAATGGAGGGGTACAAAGGAGGAGTTTCATGGCTGAGCTCAGCCTGAAATGTGCAGAATGGAGCTGGAAGAAATCCCATTTCTTTATTCCAGAAGACTGAGACCGTGGAATAACAAAATGATGCAGCTTATCTATGTGATCGATGAGAAAGAAATCCAAGTGGAATCCATTTAAGGTTGAGCTTGGTACTTCCCATATGAAATATTGACAATAAGTGGAGGAGTCATTCCATTTAGAGAGAGTGACATCATCACAAATGGAGCTTGGGATGTGCTCCATAAATTTCCCTGCTTGCTGCAGGTGACAGACATTGTCTTCTAGGAAATGGAGGGTGTTCAGGGAAGCCATAAATAACTCCTGCACTGCTATAACCACAAAGTTTGACACGACAAAATACAAAAGAATCCAGAGAAAATTGTGGCTGGTTTACCCATGAAGAATTCTAGATACTCCTTCAAAAGAGTAAAAAGTATTTGAAACACATTGTGGCAAAGCAGATCTTCCAATACACTGAAATTCAAAAGTGAGAATAATTTCCATGTGGCTAAAAAGATATGGGAAAATAAAGAGAATTCCACCAGAGGGAAGATTTGTCTATTCCTGAACTCATCTCTCCTATGAACATTGTCTGACAGTGGAAATTTGGTAAATGTTTGGCAATCATCCAGTTTATTTTGGAAAATTCAGGATAATCTTAATTCAGGTGTGGTGTAGTACACATCAGCCTCAGGTGTCTTGATGAGCTTCACTTAATTCCCAGCTTTAATTTGGTGCTGGAATATGCAAATAAATGCATTATTTTTACTTCATTGCACGTTTGAAAACAGGTTGCTGACTTAATGCTGTGTAGCCAAAATGGATCTATTTTTTAAAAATAATCATAGTATACTTAGTCTATATCTCACTACCTAAAGCCTGGTACATGGTAGAGCAAATCACAAGTATATTTTCAATGTCTTTAAAGAAATAGGAGGCTGATAAAACGCATGACAAGTGTTGATGTGAATCTGCCGCTACACAGGTTGATTTTAGCCTTGCTCCTCTCTAAAAAGAAACATTAAATCTTATATACAAGGAAACTGTGCTTATTTAAAAATATAAAAAGACTGCAAAACTTAGCACTGCAGCGTGAATTTCTTCTTTTAGTAGAAACAGCCCAGTGAGGCCTGGGAGAACGACAAACCCACGCAGGTTTGGACCAGATGACCTCTAAAAGTGCCTCCCAACTCAAACCATTCTATTCCAGGTTCGGAGGGGCAGTGGCAGGAACGGGCTCAGTCATTTGCTGGTGTAAATCAGCTGCTGATCTGCACCAGCTCCTGCCTCCTCCCTGCACTGCCATTGTCTGCATGGACACACTGAAATTTAAGCCAGCATGTTACTGTAATTAAAAAAACACACAAACGACAGAATTTGACTCAAACCCCACCATCCTTCATGGTTTACATTTCCTACAGAGGGAGTTAACTGGTAAGATGTACATGTTTATTGGTTTCCTTCTCTGTGCTTTTACAAGTATTTTTCTCTTTGATGATCTAAACCATATGTCGAGGTACTTTGGAGGATTATTTTATCAGTTTCTCTGCAGTATGAGAGAAATACCAGGGCAGAGCCCATAGGTTTGCACACATCCAGGCCACTAAATCATCCCTCGTTCCCGAGCAGCCCAGCTGCCATATTGATAAATAGTCCGTGTCACATTAATTTCATTCTGAATCACTCTGAGACATCGTTTTGTTACAAATATAAATTTTGTGGTGTAATGGAATGTGTTAAGCCTTTAACAAATGAACATTTAATGGCCGCTCATGAAAAAACATAAATAATCAGGAATAAAATTAGCGGGGTTGGTAATGAGTGGATGGAGCAGCGTGGCATGGCCCTGGGAGCAGGGATAGATGGGAGCAGCATCCATGTTTGCTCCTTCCCCTTGGAGGCTTTGACAGGGATATAAATGCCTGAACTTGACACACAAAGTTCTTTTAACAAACTAAAATTTAAAAAATAATCTGTCACAGCATTTTTGGTGATAACTGAAAATACCTGTCCTTCCCTTGATTCGTCTCTACCTTTATTATACTGTACATATAATTCTATATTATGTTATTATGCATTATTATAATACTTTCCAATAGATTATATTATGTTATTATATTATTATTATTATATCACTTAGGGACATGGTTTAGTGGTGGGCTTGGCCATGCTGGGTTAATGGTTGGACTTAATGATCTTAGAGGGCTTTTCCAACTTAAATGATTCTATGATTCTACAATTCCATGTTGCCTTTCAATTATTCCCTTCCACTGAACCCCGCCAATGTCACATACTCAGAAAAAAATTCATTTTCTCATTTTATACATATAAATACATATACAGGTATTGGCTCTCTTTTTCACTGAATAACCTATATCAATTTTTTTTATTGAATAATTATTATTTTTTATTGAATTCTTGCAGCCAGTACCTGTTAGAGGCAGTGGCTTTCCAGCTGCTCCAGCTTTACTGGACTTATCCACACACCCTTTTTTTGGGGAAGCCACAACCTCAGCATGCAGGAATGGGGATCCATTGGTCCTTGGGTCAACTTGAGGGCAAGATGTTAAGCAGAAAGGTGTTGCCTGATCAGTGGCAGTCACTGGAAAGAAGTTTTAGCATCTGTGACTGTAGGCAGTGTGTGGAATGCAGCCAAAAGGCTCTCTTTAAATATCAAAAAAGTATCCCTAAAATTGCAAGCCTTCGGAGACCATGGCGCTGCACAAAGTGCCAAGAAAAACAACACGTAGTGAATAAATCTGGAACAATCACTTACTCCAGCCAGGAAGGGACCCAGCGACAAAACACTTACCTAAATGCTTTTTATTTGCATTAACATTTATTCAGGAATGACCCGAAAGCCTCAGTCACTTTGCCTTTGTGTGTGCGTATGTGTGTGTTAAGGGTTCCTGCATGGATCCTAGATGGGAATCCCCATCTCTGGGATGGTGGGGTTTGTCAGACTCATCACTTATGGGGTTGGTCAGACTCATCACTTATGGGGACGGGAAAAAGGGGATGAAAAAGGGGACATTAAACCACCCCTTGGTTTCTCTGCTACTTCTCTTCCCTTCTCACCAGGGCTGGCAATTTGTGTGTGGCTAAAGCCATTCCCTGGCCTTAAACCTGAACATCTGAATGCAGAGGGGACCCCTCCTGGTTTTTAATTTGTAATGATTAAAAATCACATGTGTTTGAGTTGGAAATCACCCCAGTTCTAATTCCAGCCTCTCTTTGTTTGGTACTGTCCTCCTCTGCACCAACCTGTCCAGAAAGGTGGTCCTGGTCCTGGTCCTGGTCCTGGTCCTGGTCCTGGTCCTGGTGAATACCCCCAGCTCCTGCTCTGTGTTTTCCTCACTGAAAGCATTGGGAGGGTGATATGTTCTCAAGCTCCACTGTAAATCAGTGAATCTCTCTCCCAAGGATTTGCTCACGATTTGAAAATCTGACTTGAAACAATCCCCTTTCCCCCAGGGCACCATATGCAACTTCAATATATTGGTGGCGAAGGAAAATATGCTGCTCTTGGCGTTTACAATTCCCACTCTAATTTACCAGACAGGTGTTTCTGAGGAACAGCTCATCTGGCAAGGAGAAGGAGGGTCACTGGGTTGGGGATTATTTTTCCTCCCTCTTATTTTCATTAAGGGGGCAGGCTTGCAAACAGCTGGTAGAAGGAGTTGCTCTGGGGAATGCTGTTCCCCCACATGAATGAAGGGTCAGGAGAAGATGGCAGTGCTTGCTCAGAAAGGGCCCAGCCAAAATTCCTGGTTTTGTATGAAACAGCTCCCTCATTCATCAAAGGTGACCACTGAACCAGACTGGCTCCGCTGAGCACCAGGATCTTGCCCTTCCCCTGAGAAACAGCCATTTCTTGAGACTTTCTCCAGGATGAGCAACAACTTGACTGGTCCTGAAACTTGTGACTTGCATTCCCTGTCAGCTAGCCAGCAATTTCTTCTTTAGAGAGAGAAAAAAAAGAAGAAAAGAAGAAAAAAAATTCAGCTAAACTAAATGAATCCTGTTCTGAGAGCTAAATATGGTCAGGACATCTGTGACCTCCCCCGACTTCACCCTGGCTGAGCGAGGACAATAGCTGCCATGTGCCACCCTTTGTTGTTGAGCCTGGAAAAGATTCCTAATCCCAGAATAACACACGCGTGCACCCATGCACGTAGGCACACACACAAACACACACACACACCAGTGCTGCTAAAACTTGGATTTCTCCTCCAACAGGGAAGAGCTGGCAGCAGGGCAGCGTTGGAGGGATGAAAGAGCCCCCCCTTTGCTCCATAAAACCCGTGTGTACACCAGGGGTTTCCTTTCGTCTACAGATGTCCATTCCTAGTGTTACAAGGTGCAAATTCCGAGGTTGGGCAGGCGCTGGGAGCTGTGTTCTCGTGTTGAAATGCCGGTATGTGGTCCGCGTGCCTCTGATCTCCAGAGTTTCCTAGCATGACATCTTTCATCATCATCATCAAGCCGGAGGACGCGGATACATGTGGCCACCAGATTCCCTTCCAGCGGGAAGACGGGCCGCGTCCTTCACCTCCTTTCTTTCCCCCATCCTTTAAAGCTGCTCTTTCCTGACTTTGCGGGATACCTGGCCTCGCAGCACCGAGCCAAAAACTCCTCTATTAAGGGCTGGAAGGAGGTGGCTGGGGCCAGCACAGCTCTAACCTCTCCCTGCTCCTTTGAAAGTGACGGGCGAGGGTCACCCCGCCATCTCCTGCTGCTCGGCTCGGCTCATCTTGCCCCATGTCAGGAAATGGTGGCCTTTTCCTTGGTTTTTTTGGAAGGAAGTGGTTAACTCTTCCTTCACCGCCCCACAATGGGATTCATTTGCAAATGCCCTCTTCAATCAAGAGCAAGGAGACCACAGAGATGGTTTGTGTGGGAGGGAACCAGGCTCTCTGGGAAGCCTGTGGAGAGCAGCCGTGACCGCCCGCAGTGAGGACCCCCTACCATGGGCACTCCCTGTTAAAGTCATCTCGGCCACCCCACTGCTCCTGGTCCCACAGGTGCAGGGTTCCCTGTATGGGAGATCTCCCTCCAGGGCTATCACTTGCTTTTGGGGGATGTTTCTGATTCACATCAAAGTGAAAGCTGCAGCAAGCGTGCGTCAAGTCAGCTTTGGCAGGACTCGTGGCCCTCCCTTTATTTCTTTTTTTCCCCTTCCTTTTTCTTGTTGCTGCTCAGCCCTGCAGAATGTAATTAGAAAATGAGCCATTTATAAAACAAATGTTTCCGGGAGAAACTCCCCTGAACACCCATGTCATAAAATTATTGAACACAGCATCTGAGAGCGTTCAGGATCCAAAATTTCCTCGGGGCTCACCCTTATCCATTATTCTGTCACTGCTTCAGCTGGGCGGTGACATTTTACTGGCAGCACCCTGTTCCTCTCCAAAAGAATTTGGTCTTTTGGCTGTTCTGTTCAACCCTTGGTGTCCTCCTCCATCTGCTAAAACCATGGTGGGGATGCAGTGAGACTGGGACCGCCTGGTTTCTCTCTCACTCCCCTTCTCAGCACATCCAAAGGGGATAGAAGGGGATGATGTCCCCCCACCCCACATAACGGTGGCATTTCAAGGGCTGAGCAAAGCAGTGTGACTTTCCCAGCTGGGATGTCCTCTCCTTTTAAAAATGCTCGTAGCTTTTGCTCAAGGTAAACGCTCTGGGCAGGAACGTCCCGTATTTCGCCCTCCGCCGGGACCAGTTTTGCCCAACGCCTCAGCTCCCACCGGAGCACCATATAACTCGCCAGACTTTCCAACACATTCTACAAAGTGCTTTGAGATCCCTGCCAGCTCCCTCTCTGGTCCTCTGGTGCAGTCCAAGAGGCAGATATTAATCTTAACAGCTATATGCTGGCCGGGCCCTGGTTGCCTAAGAGATTCTCCCTGAATTTATTTATTTGGATTTATTCAAAAGAGCATAAAAAGGAACACTCCTCCCAGACTCCAGGCTCACCAGCCATAAATTACAAAAACAACTACAATGAAACCACCCACAGCACCTCCCGCCCCTGACACAACTGTTTTCCTCCAACACCCGGCTGTGCAGCGGCAGCGTCCAGCTTCCCTGCAATCCTCAGCATTCCTGCCTGGAGATGTTGACTGCAGGTGGCCCAAGAACTGGTGTTTTGGGAAGCCCTGTCCTCACTCCTTCTTCAGAGCTCCTGGGGTAGCACTTATGTGAGAAGTGGAAGAAGCTGTTGATGTGATTTCCAGCTGATAGGATGATTCTCTGGAACTTTTAGAAGTCCACATGGACAAAGCTAGAAGGAATCCACATGAGACAGGGTTGGCCAGAGAGACTCCAAGAGGTCTAATCCCTGCCAGTCTTCTCATCCACCAGTCTGTCCAGACACATGGCTAAATAACTTGTTCTTGAAAACCTCCGGTGATGGAGTTTCCACCTCCTCCCACACCAGGAATCCTGGTTCTCGCCCTTGGAAAATGTTTCCCAAAGTCTGACCTTGGTCACCCTTGCCCTTAACTTAATCACTTTATCTGCTAGCCCCAGCAGACACAGAGGAACTGCTTCCTATCTCCCATCCAGTGGGGAAATCCAAAATACTTGAAGGCTGTTATCATATTTTCCCTCCGTTTTCTCCTCTCTAGACTAAACAACCCCAAATTTCTTAGTGTCTCCTCGCAGGTCATGTTTTCTAGAGCTCTGTTCCTCTTTGTTCTTCCCCTCTGGATCCTCTCCAAGGGCTCCGCATCTTTTCTCAAGTGTGGTGCCAAAAGCTGGATTCAATATCCAGCCGAGGTCTTCCTGGAGCTGTGCGGAGCAGATGGATAACTTTGCATGCTTTCCTGCAAGCCTGATGTGTGTTTTGCTCACAAAAGGCACAGCACTGCTGGCTCCTCTTCAGCCCGTGATACCCTACGCCCTCCTCCAGTGCACCCCAGCCCCAGACAGGGTCTGTTCTTATCAGCAGGGTCCTCGCTGATTGAAGGGTTTTTGGCTCTTTTTGCTGCTCGTGCTGAGCTTTGGCACTTTCAGCAATGTGGGAGCAATCCCTGGAGGTCTGAGTGTCCCAGGGCCATGCTCCCGATGAGGGAGGGAAGACAGCCTTTAAGCATAATGTCATGCATTCCCATCACACATTCCTTGGAGCAACCAAGCTCTAGTGGAAGGTGTCCCTGCCATGGCAGGGAATGGAACGAGGTGGTCTTCAGGTCCTTTCCAACCCAAACCATTCTGGGATTCTCTTTTGCTTCAAAACACAAAAAGCTTGACCTAAGAGGGTAAGAGTTCTCCCAGGCCTTGTTCCCTTCCCTGGTGCAGCTGTACCCAAATCCCAGAGAGTTTCTATGGATGCTATGCTGACCTGATTTTTGAGGCCGTGCTCATCCAGTCCATGTTTTCCATGCCATGCCAACACATCTTGAGGACTACCTTCAGTCCTGGGATGTGAAGATGCCTTGATTTCTATCTGTTCTTCCTTGCAGCCCTGTCCTTGCCTTAGAGAGCTGTGAATGAGGAGTGATGGGATGGCCACCATCGGATGGGAACCCTGATCTCCAGGCCCAGATGCCCAGGGAAGTTCCCAGCTGGGAGCAGGGCACAAGATGAAGTTCATGCACTTGCTATGCTGGACTCCACCACATTTAGGGACCAAGCTGAAGGTGTCACAGAGAGCATCAACTGTAGGTGGCCACATGGTCTGGAAAATTATAGAATCATACCATGTTTTAGGTTGGAAAATACTTCTAAGAACATCGAGTCCAACACATTATCTGATAAAAACAAGTCCACTTGGGCTGAAAGGAGCATCAAGAGGTCCCTAATCTGACCTCTGAGCTCAACTCAGACCTTTATCCAGTCAGTCTCAAAAACTTCCAAGAATGGAGACTGCACAACCTCCTCGGATAACTCGCTCCAATGGTTGACTCTCCTCATCATAAGGAATGTTTTTCTACATATCCAAAAATTATACTCATGGATCACAGTGTATTCTCTGTGTGATTTACCCCGTCCTAAAACATAGACACTGGCCTAAATGAATCCTAAGACCTCAGTTATAGCTGTACTGACCCTTCTGCTGCCCCTTTTACCCAGAGAATAAGCACCAAGGGAGTTTAGTGACAGGTGGGGATGTGCATGACACAGTAGGATCCAAGTCATCAGGATAGCAAAAGGATAAAACAAAGAGGGCACTGAAGGGAACCGGTGTGCCCATTCTTCCACAGTGGGGTCTGGTCCTGGAGAGGGTCTTTGGATTGTGGGGTCCTCCCTAACCAACTTGATCTAGTGGGTGGCACCCCTGACCATGGTGGGGGGTTGGAATGAGATGATCCTTATGGTCCCTTCCAAGCCCAACGGTTGTGATTCCATGATTTTGCTGCAATTCTGAAAAATAAGCAATTTCAAACAAAGATCCAGGCTGAAGTGGAAGCTGCAGGTGGAGTAACACCATTACAGAGATGTTGGACTCATCCCAAGCCCCAGGAGCTAGGGTCAGAAACATCAGAATTAAATTGCAGTGGGAAAGAAATCCAAACCAGTCCAGGGTGTGTTCATTCAGGATATTCTTTCTTTAACTCTGCCCTACAGTCACGAAATAATGACGCAGTTATAATTCGAGCATGGTTGTGTTTGTAGCCCTTGATTAGATTCAACTAATTAGATTCGACAAAGACTTTTCTCTCTCTCTTCTGTTTTCCTTTATGCTCTTCGAAGTTACAGTGTCATTTTGGGCAGATGAAGGCTGCCAAACAGTTAATAAACCAACCAGCAAATTCTCATAAAGATCAGCTTATTCTGCCATGTGCTGTTCCCAGAGCTCTGGGGAGGTGGAGCAGGGCAGAAACAATCTCCACCTTGCTGACAGCATTGTCTAAATCCCCAGGATTGTGTCTGAGTTTAAAGATGGACCCAGGAAGTGAAATGCTTTTTTTGCTGCTATGTGATGTTATGATCCATTTTTGGTACCAGAGTCCAAGGAGCTTAGGGCTAGAAATCCCAGCCCCACTGGATCCAAATGCAGAAATCACCTGACCCCGTCCGACCAAGGTCTCACCTTGGTGAAATTAAAAGGCAAAATGTTGTCCATAAGATAGGAAGGAAGGTGGTACTGTCTCAAGAAATCCTGTTAAGCAAGCGCGGCTGCACTTTTTATTCAAGAGAAAAGCACAGTTCAGGAGAAAATAAAAACACCTCCGTTTTTTACATGGCTGATCAAAGACATCTGGAAGATTTAGAAGAAAACCCAGCAAGCTGCTGCAATTGATAAAAAAAGATTAGTGCAGAGCAGTTTTCTTGGAGATAGCCAGGAAACAGCAGAATACCAGAGAGCAGAGAAAGGGATCCACCCTGAGGTGTCCTGTCCATATCCATGACTGACTCCAACAAATCCGAGAATATCCTGAGCTGGAAGGGACTCCCAAGGATCATGAGTCTGACTCATGGCCCTGCATCCCACCATATGCCTGAGAGCCGTGTCCAAACACTCCTTGAATTCCATCAGCCTTGGGGCTGTGACCATTCCCTGGGGAGTCTGTTCCAGTGTCCAACACCCTCTGATCCAAATCTGATGAAAACTGCACCAGGACAGACTCCAAACCCAAACACTACGGAAAGTCAGGAGACTCCTTGGGAATCAGAGGGTAGCTTAATACACTGAATGTCACAGCAACAGATCCATGATTCAGAACGGGTGGTCATCAATGCAAGATAAGCTAATTATGGGAGTCAGAAATAAGTTGAAGTGATATAAATTGAGGTTTTTGGTCTCACTGAAAGGGGCAACAGCCACGAGGTTTCAACTGAGGACTCACAGGAAGAAATGTTAGATTTCCTGAAAGGCCAGTTGAGGTTTTGGAGGATGGAGCCCACCAAGACCTCCAGAAGTAGGAGCGGGGCTGAAAGGATGAAGTCAGCAGGGACAAGAACAGGAGAAAAACCATTCTTGCCATGGAAATTCCAGGAGTGGTGATGGCAACAGCGGCACTGGCTCCAGCTTCCTCTGCTACTTCTTTAAGGTGTGAAAGGGGGAAAAGGGAGGGAAGATGTCCTCAGAAGAAGGGGAGGCTTGGCACTGATGGGGCTGTGGACTCCTCACCTGAAACTCCCTGAAACTGTGACACTCACTCAAACACCAGCATTTTATAAAGCAGATTTTCTGGTCTTGTTAGCAAAATTTTGAGCCTTTAAAGTGATCCCAGTCTTCACACCTAATCTGAGAAAAGTTCTTAAACAAACACTGAAATTCTCAGTCACATGACTCCAAGAACTGAGATATAAGGGTAGGTGTTGAGAACTCCTTTATTCCCCTGGATCATAGTACATCTTTTGATCAGATAATTAAGGGAGAAATGCATTTAGGTGCTGGCTTGAGGCCAAAATTCATTAATATTTGTGGGTGTGGGTGTTGTGGCTGTCTCATCCCTGGAAATATTCAAGGCCAGGCTGGATGGGCTTGGAGCAACCTGGGCTAGTGGAAGGTGTCCCTGCCCATGGCAGGGGGTGGAACTGGATGAGCTTTAAGGTCCCTTCCAACCTGAACCATTTAGGGATTCTATGATTCCATGAACATGTCCACATCCAGCCTTACTCCAGATGTCGAGTAGGGATGGGGGGTTGGCAGTCCCCAAACAACAGTGGGCAGGAAGAGATGAAGCTGGCACGGATTAACTGAGCTGTTTTTCCCAGAAAGAGCAGCGAGGGGGATTCTCAGCCAGGACCAGCCACAGAAGGACACAGGGTCCTCCCTGGATGAGAGGGTGAATGCAAACAAGAGGCGTCACACATTCCTCTGTGCATCCCTCACCTACAGCTGGGCCCGAGGAGGTGGCCAGCTCACTGCCGAAGGGAAGGGTGTGTTTGTGCAGCATCCCAGCTTCCATGTGGGCCATCCCGGAGCCAAACTACTGTTTGATTAATCAGTCCTTCGATCCAGCTCCCTGCCTCCCTCCGCGTGCAAGGAGCACGATCCGAACAGCACGCACTGCCGGCCTTCAAGGGCTGGCTGAGGCAGCTCCTGATAGCGCTGTTTATACAGCTTCCCGATGGAAACAATGTGGATTTTATTAAATGATCCCATTAGTGTTTCTCCATGCTGTCATTGCAGACTTCAAACGATGATTTATGTTGGCTCGTAGGTCTTTGTCCTCGCACCGCGAGCGGCATCCAAGGACAAAGTGTTCCGGGACGGGGTGGTGGGAGTCCTGCTGCTCCGGCTGCGCGGCCGTGCCGGGGTCTGAGCCCCCTGTGCCACACGCCAGGGAACAAAGGGGACCGCTGGCCAGCCAAGGACAGTGACACGAGGCACAAGGACACCTGGGACCGTCCTTCGTGGTGTCAGTCTCCCACACAGATGGCTTAAAGGGAGAGAGGCACAGCTCATGGAGACCCAACCACAGGCAAACTTTTTACCTTATTTGGAGTGGGACAGCTCCTTTTATCCCAGAAGAATTGCACCTGTTTGTCACCTGCTGGTTCTTAGCCCTAAGAGTTACATTTATACTGTCAGGCTGGCTTTTCCCCTATTTTTGCCATTTTTCCACCCCATCATTCCCCGGCTGGTTTTATCCCCCAAACCAATTTTGCCTGTTTTGCACGTATTCTGGTTTCTACCTCAGGAGTGAAGCAAATAATCCACTCAGTGGAGAAAACACAGCTATGGAGTGGAGGACTGTCCCCTTTGGGACATACAAGCCACAGACATCCACACTTGGACAAAGCAAGATGTGGCAATGCCAGGAGTGACTGAGCAGTCAGTACGGATGGAGCCAGGAGCACATTCCCCAGGGAATCCTTTACATGAGCTTTGAGAGGTGTCAAGAATGCAAAGCCCATTCTTTTCAGAGTAGTCCCCCGCGTCACTCTGGTGTGTGCTGAGTTTGTGCTGAGGTTGTGGGAATGAGGCAATCCTGAGACGTATCTTCCCATACTAAAAAAATCCAAGGTTTTTGCTGGCAGGCACCATTTTTGTGCGTGTGTCCACGGGCTTTGCTCTCAAAGCTCACTCTGAAGATCCACCAGATGACTTGGTCACTTGGTCTCTCTGCCAAGTGGGCAGAGGGCTCAATGCCCTCATGCTCATCACCTCTGGGTGGGGGGGGGTGTCACAAAAACACATCCAGCAACTCCACAGCCCCGTGAGCTGCTGAAAAATCAGGCAAGAAGGTCCGAAGCTGCTTTTCATGCAGATGGGATGGCTGAGTGAGCCTGTTCCTCACCCTCCTGTTTAAACATAACCTCTGCCCTCGGCTGCAGCGAGAGTATTTCACCCTGTGGGAGTCTCCCAGGGAAGGTCTTCCTCTTTGGGAAACTGCAGTTGGAGTGGATATTGTGAAGAGGCTCAAACCTCCTCTCTCTCACACGTATAAGGTCACTGTAACCACCGTAAAACAGAGCTTTCAAGTTTCTGGAGCCTAGCCTGTGACTTTCCCACTGTTTTTGTCAGCACCTGCACACACCAAACATTTCTGTGCCTAAAACAGCACTACTGAGAGCCGCAGAGTGATGTTGTAGAGGGGATTAGGGGAGAGCCTGTGCAGGATAGCAAAAGTACAGCTCAGTTTCTAGCATATTTTTGGTTTAAAAATCATCATGTGCTGAAAGCAAAAGTCAGAATTAAACCAAATAAAAATGCATCTTATCATCCACACGTAAATCTAAGATCCTGCAGCATCAAGAAGCTTTCCTTGCCCAGCTTTGGAAAGATCACGTCTGGGCTAAAATCCTTCTCGTGCTTATTGTTTCTTCTTTATTTCTTAATTTCTTTTTTTTTTACTCTCCTCAGGTCTTCAGTTTATCAAGGCATCCTCTGGCCAGGCAGGATTTGACATCCATAGCACTGGCACAAATCTTGGACCAAACTCCAGGAGCTTGTAGCAATGCCCAGAGCAGCTCTCCAGGGACTTGTGAGGACTGGGGCAGGGCTGTCATCATGCACAGCAGGTCACGTTGCAGAGGACAGGCACCAGCACACAGCTGCTCTGCTTGCCCTCCGTGCTGGCCCCTTGACTGGGTGATGTGTTTCTTCTTCTGGCAGTGGAGAATGAGGGTCCAAAATTTGGCAGCAGTAACAAGAAGACTGAACAATCTTGCTTTTCTTCAGGATGAGGGCTGCTGTGTCAGGATTTCAGCAGCACTTAAAAGACCTTCAAGCCAGCAGATTTCCTGCCACTCCAGTGGGAAAGGATGGTATGCAAGCCCAAGTCTCAGATGTCCACATGGACGTGCCTGAGTGGGGACAAATCCCAGAATCCCAAAATGGTTTGGGGGGGAATGGACTTAAAAGCTCATCTCATTCCACCCCTGCCAGGGGCAGGGACACCTTTCACTATGCCAGGGTGCTCCAAGCCCTGGCCAACCTGGCCTTGGACTCTTCCAGGGATCCAGGGGCAGCCACAGCTTCTCTGGGCAACCTGTGCCAAGGGCTGATTCCAAAAAGGTCACAGAGAGGTCGACATGCACTTTGCAGGTGAATCTCTCACTCGGGCAAGTAGACAAGCTCTTCTCCGTGGGGTTTTGCAGAGAAATGTTTCCCCAAGGACAGCATAACCACTGCCTATATTACTACAGGCTGGAGAACCCCCTAAAATAGTAAAATACAGCTGAAGGGTAGAATATATTGGGAAGGGAATCATATGGCTGGCTGGGAAACGCAGGGCTTTGAAAGGGGATGGGGCGGGACAGGAAGAACATTCCTTTCTCACTACAAACGCCTCGGGCCGCTTGGGAAACATCCGCCGAAGCCGCCCGCTCGCAGCCCGGGGCCGGCAGCGCTGCTCCTGTCAGCGGCAGATGCTGCGCTGTGCGGCCACAGGCTCATCCCAGACCACCACCATGGATGGAGAGGGATGAGGTGCCCGAAAAGAGGCAGCCTGAGCCCCAGATGCTGCGGCTGGAGATCTCCACGTGTGCCGGGTGCAGGTGGCTGCAGGCAGCAGGGTCACCTTGCCTGTGCCCGCCGCTCGTGCATGGAGAAGGAGGGAGAAGGGAGTGTGCTCCTGTAGGGGTGCGGTTTGCAATTCCATGCGGTGCTTGCTCACTTCCCTCTCCCCTCGGAAGATGGGGCGAACTGCAGTTGCTTTGTGCTTTCACCTCAAACTTCCCCACCTTGCAGAGGGGCACAGAGGATTGGCACAAGCCTCAGGGTAGGGCTCTTTTCCACCACCCTGTTCTTCATCCCCCTGTCCTTGTATGTGCTCTGCCTCACCGTTTAATTAAGTTGTCTATTCTTCCCCAAATTTCTAAATTTTTGTCAAAACCAGGGTCTGTGGATATATGGAAGTGAAGAATTAAACCCCTCCTCTGCATCTCAGGCTGACAAAGCCACCACTTGAGATGTCAAGGCCAACCCAAATGACCAGATGAGAATCAGAACTGCTGAACCAGCCCCTGGCTCCCCCTTAAGCGGCACAACTCCTTACACTGACTTCTGCAGACACCCAAAAGAGGGGACCCAGCCCTGCTCCCCCACTGCTGCGTGTAATGCCACCAGAATTGGCATCAGGATAGACCCCATCCTGCAGTGGGCTCTTTTTTGTTCTTATTTACAAAGAGCTTTTCCTTTTGATAATTATCAGCTGCCCTTTGAAGTCATTTGTCTTCACAGATGTTTGCTGCTGCCTGGAGACACGTTACTGTCCCAAATTGCTGAGGACACCCATGAAGAGTCACAGTAGGGAAGCAAGCCCACTGCCTCCTCCCTGGCACAAAACCACATGGGAAAGGTCTCTCTGCTCATTCCTAAATTGGGACAAAACTCCCAAGTGCCAACAGAGTTTGTGTCCTGCAGGAATAATATTGAGTGAGTTCTTCTTGTTGAGAAAGCATTAATGTCCTGAGCCCCCCAGGAGACCCTTAAGGGGAAAAAGAGCCTGATTGCAGCAGGAATGGGAGCAGGGTTTCATGGATCAACACCACCTGGGGCCAGGCTGGGTCCAGCATCCCCAGAACTCAGCCTTTCCCACAGCTGGAAAAAGGCACTGCAGAAGATGCAACGGCCTCCAGTGGGGATGCAGGCAGAGTGCATCTCACCCTTGGCAAGCAACAGTTAGGGAGCAGAATTTCCCCCTTTATTGTCTCATCCTGACCAGAAAGGAAGATTTTTGGAGCTGGTGGGAGAGGCGTGATAGTTTAAATCAACAGTTTGCAGTTAGCACTGCAGAAGCCTGCTCTGCACATTACCTGGTAAACAAACTGTACTCTGAGAAAAAAAGGCCTGTTTATAAAAGCTCCTCTTGACATTTGCCTCCTCAAACATAGCAAAACATGTGCTAGGAATAGATGCATGAATGATCGAGTCTGTTTTGAGTCTCCTCTCTTCAACAACCAAGGAAATCCCTATGTACAAACATTTAAACTGGAACATCTGGAGCACAGTAATTTTATCTTGAAGATCCACATCAAACAAACCTGCAGCTCAGCCCAAGAAGATCTACAAATACTTCCCCAAGGAGACCCCAGTCTTACAACTCGGGTACCAGGAGACCTCCGATTTAAAAGAAAGATAATTCAGCATCTCTTTATCCACGCCTGACAAGTATTCCTTAAGAGGGCATTAGCATGAAATTATCGCTCTTAGTCAAACACAAAGTAAAAGAGATTTGTCCCAATTACCTGACGCAGGCCTTGAAATACCTGCTTTTAAATTTACAACCCAGGAAACCCTATGCATCATTTGCAGACAGAACTTTACCCGAGAAATCTCACTTTGGTTGCACTTTTTCTGTGCAGCTGAACAGCTAAAATAAGCAGCCAGCCATATATAGCACAGTACGTTGGCACTCACAGTGGTGGGGAATGACTGGATTCAATTTTCCGTGGAAGATGACAATTAAAATTGCTTTCTTTGGTATATCCCATCCTTTCTGTTGTTTTTTCTGTTCCCTCCAAGCGCAGAGTAAATTTAGGACTCCGAGCTCCTTTTCCTTCAAAATCTCACTTCCAGTTTCCATCTTATTAAAGACATGACTTAACTTTAATGTGTGTAACATAAACGGTATCGTAAAGAGGAAGAATTAAAACAGCATGGGAACATGGGTCGTTTCAAGAGGGGGGAAATGGCACAGCTTCTTTCCTTTTGGGTTGTTGTTGTTTATCCAGCAGATAAACCTCGGCGTTCCCGCTCCTACCGAATACTTCGCCTTGCCTTGCAATAATTGGGAATTGCACGTTTTGCAAAGTTGTTCCATTATATCCACAAATAATCCATCTTGTCAAGTCCACCTCGTCCGTCGAAGATAAAGTTGGAGCTGAGTCACTGCAGACATCTGGAGAAGGTTCATTACTTGTAATTGCGAGCCCCTCTGTTAATGCACCCCATGAGAAAGGAGCTGACAGGCTGCATATTTCTGCAAACTGTTCCCAGAAAGAACCAATTTCCTGACTTCCATGTGGTGTCAATAATATAGGCATGAGATGGAGCAGTGCTTATGAAATATTAAATCTGCTTACAGGACCCAGCTATAAGCAAATTCAGACCACCTGGGAGACGGAGGTTTGCACTGGGTATGTGGAGTTTGGCACTCACCTGGTACATGAGATGGGCTCTAATCTACACGTTTTGGCTTATTTACCACAAAACTTCCTGACAGTAGTGCAGGGGGAAGGGAGAAAAAAGGTAGAGGGTGGTGGGGGTAAAACACATTTCTTCACGTTTAGGACTCAAACCTTTCAAATAACTGACATTATTAAATTTACTATCACATGCAGCCAGAGATCTTATTATTCATCGGCAAAAAAAAGGCTGATATTTCATGGCTTTTGAGTTAGATCATTTTGGTTCATGCCAATGAAAACAAAGCATTAGTGTTTTGATGTTTTAATATAATGATTTAATTCTCTCATTGATATTAGAATCCAGAAACACAACAAACACGAAGACCCCTTCAAAATCCTTGAGTCAGAGCAAAGGCTCTTAAATCACTTCAGCACTCTGACCTCCTGTTTCACAGAGTGTATTTTATGCCAGAGACTTGGAGAAGAAGGGGTCCTTCCCAAATGTGCATCATGACAGTGCTAACCTGCCTTCGGCGAGCTCGCCTGTGTAAACTGAAAAACATCTGGACTCTTTTTGCTGGCAAAAACAGCAGGTCCTTGACCTCAGAGCAGAGCCATCAACTTGAGCTGCAAACAGAGCCTTTTCAAGAATTCACCCCCAATTTTCCACCCTCTGGGCACTGCTACCCAGGAGGAAACCCAGCACCCCGGGGCTGGGAGCAGACATGGAGATATGGGCATGGGGATAAAGAAATTTTAATGGCATTAGTCCACCAGCTCTGTTTTACTCCCCAGTGTTCAGGGCTGGGGATGAAAAGTGGTCTCCATTTTCTCCAGCAGGAAATAAAAGACAGTTTTCCTCCAAGGAAAGGGAAGAAGCAGGGGGGAAATAGGCTTTCAGCAGAGCAACAGGAAGATGCCAGCAACCCTAATGGGGACATTTTGCTCTGTGCTGCATAGAAAATCATAAAATCTTAAAATCGTAATCACAGAAAGATTTGGGTTGGAAGGATCATCTCGTTCCAACCCCTTACCATGGGCAGGGACACCTTTCACTAGACCAGGTTGCTCCAAGATCTATCCAACCTGGCCTGAAACACTTCCAGAGATGGGGCAGCCACAGCTTCTCTCGGCAGCTTGTGCCAGGGCATCACCACCCTCACAGGGAAGAATTTCTTTCTAAAATCTAATCTAACCCTACCCTCTGTCAGTGTGAAGCCAAAAATAGAGGTAAAACATCACATGGGACTTACTAGAAACGCCTTCGAGGGGGAGAAGCTCTCTGAGATGATGGGGACAGGCCCCAGAGCTGGTGGAAGATGGGAGATGCGCGTGGTGCTGCAGGTCAAGGGCTCAGACACACGGTGAGGAGATGCAGGATCAGGCCAGGCTGGCATCTTTGTACCAGCCTTGCCACATCCACCCCATTCCTGGGAGGCCACTGGGAGCACCCGTTTCCTGATGCTGAGCTCCTCTGCTGGGGCACAGCACAGGACATGGAGGTGTGGATGCACGTAGGCCTTCCCATCTATTCATTTCATGTGTGTGGGAAGGGGCTATTTTTGGGTTGCAGCCTCTTTGCTGCAGCCAGGATCTGTCAGCGGGAGGTGACGTACGGCGCCGTGGGACAGCTCTGCTCCCTGTGCTCCTCTCACACAGCAGGAATGTCTCTTGTTTTCTCTCCTCCAGACCATGTCGGAGCTGAGAGCATCCAGCCGGGACGGCTCAAGGCACAGGGAAACCAGGCAGCTGCCCAAAGCTGCCTGTGCTGGAGTGCTGGAACACTGAGGGGTTCCTGTCACTGAGGGAGGACTGGGAATGAGCACCCATCACTTCCTGCACCAGCAGCCAGCAGGGCAGCACACAGAGATCTTCTACCACTCCCCTTCCTCGCCCTGACTCTCCTTCTAAGGATCAACAGGCACGTGTTGAGAAGCTCTGAGATAGATTTGTCCCTTGCCACACTGCTTAGACCTAAAGATCTGGAGCTGCATGGTGGGTTTTTTGGGTTTTCTCCCATGTCCGTGTCCTACATCCTCCATCCATAGGTCATTTCTGGATGTAAAGCATCGAGCATGTTTGTGATGATCAAGGCTAAAATCTCTCCCATGTCACACAGGCTGAGCCTGGGGTTGGACCCTAGTCTTGGCGTGGTACAGCTGGGTTAGACAGAGCTGGGCTGAGCTGGTGCAGGACCTTGTCCAGCCCCTGCCTCTGGCTGTGCACAGGGGCAGGCACAGGTGAGGGGCAGGCTTTGCTGGGGCATTCTGGTCCCCTGGGCTCGAGGTGATACTGGAGTGAGCACCTGCAGCTTTGTAGTCACTGGGATGCTCTTCTTGATTGCCTCATCCTTGGGTTTCCATGGAGACTCTGCTGACATCATCCAAGACCTGCAGAGAACAGCACTTGCTGGGGTTTATCCACTGAAGTCTCCACTTTTTCTGTATTGACCACCTCAATCCAAATGACTGAAGAGTTGCCCAAAACAGGATTTGTTTCCATACTTGCCCTCACCATCTTGCCACCACATTTTCCTAGCAGGACACAGGTGATTCTCCCAGGCCTGCCTCCAGCCCTTGGCTGCCCAGCAGGGCTGTCTCTGCCCAGCCCTCACAACCAAACACTTCTGTTTCAAATTGCATCTGAGGTGGCAATGCCTCCTACAAAGCAATTTTATCTGCTGGTGCCTGAAGTCAGGAATGGGTGCAACAAACTCATGGAAACAGTCTGTCCCAGCCTGTATCAAGCTAAAAGTAGAAAACATAGGAGCATGGCTTTGCCTCATTTTGTTTTTGAAATCAAAACATGTACAAGCAGAATTGTTTTTACCTGACAGGGAAGCTCTGGCCATGACGTCTGTCACCTTCCATGTCTGTGCAATGCCAGTCTCCCATCTCCTGCTGGTCACTAAAGGACCTGAGCCTCTGACTCCCACATCTCCACATCACCAAAAGGAGATTCAGCAGTTACATCTCATTGCAGGTGCCACACTCTGGAAATATCAGATGTTTCATGCTTCTCATGCAATGGGTGTCCTGTACTACCCAAACAAGTTGAATTAAAAATACGAATAAAATGAACAAGAAAGGTCCTTTGTACTCCTCAAAATAATAATAATTATAATTAAAAAAAAAAAAACCAACAAGTTCTGGTTTAATGAAAGGTGAAGTCTGTTGCTCCTGAGAGCAAAGAATTGTAGTTGGAATTAGGAGTGTTCAGCCCAGCTGTTTCTACTGTGAGGCCGTGTTTCATGCCCCTTGAAGGTCCTTCATATCGATGTTTCCACAGACTGTCCATGCACAGCCCAATAAATTCCATCAGCTCAGCTGGCCAAACAACAACCACCGTGGTCAGGTGGGGTCTGACCAACATCCAGGATATCAACCAGCTTTGGGAGCTTCATTTTACACCTCCTCTTCTCCCAGTGAATACCCTACACCATCACAACCATGGATCATCGGCCTGGCCAGCACAGGGCTAATTTTTGCATCAGCCAGGAGGAGCTGCTCTGCCTGGCTGTCCATCTCAGCCTCAGCACTGTGACCCCAAATCCCTCTGTTCTGGCCCAATCCTTCCTGGTGCTGGGCATAAAAAGTTGTGCAGACAAACACAGGGACGGAATCTCGCCAGCCATTTATCAGCTCAGCAACAAGAGCTTGGTAACAGGATGTTATCTCTAGCAGAAAGCAGCAGCAGAAAGGAGATACCAGTTCACCAGCCCCAGGTCATGCCCCTGGCTGGTAGTTGGACTTGTTATCAGTGTCTGCAGCACTCCAGGAGCTCAGGGAACAGGGATACTCCTCACCACCTGCAGATCATCTTACCCCTCCACCCAAAACCACTGTCAGCTGTGTGCTCCTGCCCACCAGCACATGCCAAGGTACAGGGTGGGATTCTTGGGGGGGTGTCCTCTGCAGGGCCAGGAGTTGGACTTGATGATCTTTGTGGGTCCCTTCCAACCCAGGATATTCTAACCCACGTGATTCTAAGGCTTTGGCCAGCCCAGGTTTGAGCCACCTCCCTGATCCATGCGGATTGACCCCAAAACAGGCCTTCCCTCTGTCCACCCTCCCAGTACAAGGAATGTGTTGCATCAACTCCAGCCCCCCTGCTCATGTCTGATGGATCATGGTGACCTTTTCAACATATTTCTGGGAGTATTATAAAGCATTATCTGACAAAAAAAAAAGCCCAAACCAGCCCAAACCAAAGTTATTTGGGTAATGATGGCCTTTTGTTCCAGTTTATCCTGCACCAAACTCCATAGATGGCAACTCCGAACATTTCCCAGACCTTCACAGTAGACCTTGGAACTGTCTCTCTGATTTATCGGTTGTTTCATGACACATGCATTTCTCCTATATAATCCCAGTGTTTTGCTTATAAGTCATATTATAACTGTGAATCAATCTTCTTTATTTGAACAGTTAGGACAGATTCACACATCATTTCACCATTAACTAGGATAGACTCAGCCTTGCAGATCTTTCAGGTTTCAAGCCTGGCTGTGTTGTTTCAGTTCTTTGCTGCTGCCTGTGTTTTGTGAAAAAAAAAAAGTGCCAGACTTTGGGGCTTTCTGTTGCAGCTTGAAGAAGAACACAGGTTGTTTCATCACTGGTTGTGAGACATGTGTTACCCGGCTCATTAATTCACAACAGTTCTTGTTTTCTCTGCCTTTTTCATGCTGATGTGATACATTTGTGAAGTCCAGGGTTGTACTGCAAGTGATTAATGCTGCAGTAAAGTCTAATAAACTGAGATTCCAACAAAAAAGTGTGAAAAATGTAATCTCTAAAGTTCTGAAAGCTCACATATGACAAAACCCATAAATCACCCCAGAAGCAGTCATTATGGTGAGTTACTAACTAGATTATACAGCTGCATTTGTCATAATTTCCCATTACGTAGAGAATAAACCTATCAGGCTGATTTATGGCAGAGGGCTCCACAATATGGGAACTGGGACCTGTGCTGTTCTGTGGAAAACGATGAGAAATGTTGTGTCTACTCAAGTGCCGAATGGAAAAGGGAGGGGAGATAACTGTCATTTGAAGTCACTGATTCAGGGACAAAGACTTCAGAGAGGAGCCAGGCTTACACCCGTGGGATGGCAGGAAGAGTATCCACCAACCTGTCCCAACACCACCACGAGCACCAGAATGCACTCTCCACAGGTGAGGTGAAGAGAGGAGATAGGAGGTCTTTTAAGGGGACGAAAGTCAGTCATGGGGAAATCATAGAATCCTAGAATGGTTTGGGTCAGAAGGTGTTGGGGAAGATGAAATAGGAAAACCTTATAAATATGATTACCTGGCAAAAGATACTGAGAATATGGAAACTGTAAGTGAGATTGAAATGAAAACAAGCTTTGAGATACCAAACCCCAGTTACTGAACAACTGGAAAACAATGGCATGGCCGGCTGAAGGTAATCCCCTTCTTGATTGAACAATACCCTCTGCTTGCAGACAGGTCCAAAGGTCAGAGCAGACCCCGCCAACCTGGCAGAGGGTCCAAAAAGCAGTTTTTAGAGTTTAAAATATAACACTGTATGGTAATGCAATGATTCTTATAGGCTGTATGTAAATGTTGTAGGATTTGTAGCTTGTTCTAGATTGGTTAGTGAAAATTAGAATATTCAGCACAGAAGATGATTTATTGTGTTGCAAACGGGAACCAAGGATCTTTTCTTTGTTCTTTTTCTTCTATCTTCTCCTGTTTTCTACTCTCTCTAACTTCTCTGACCTGCTTCGAGC
Organism: Falcunculus frontatus; assembly: GCA_013398115.1. Lineage (NCBI taxonomy): Eukaryota > Metazoa > Chordata > Aves > Passeriformes > Falcunculus > Falcunculus frontatus. The sequence goes on from VZRV01007181.1 coordinate 196,329, forward strand.
TGCGTCCGGCAGCTCCCAGCAGGTCCCCTACACCCACGCCCTTTCACAATAAACCTCATGCTCTAAGACCTGACTTCAGAGATCTCTCGTCTCCGTCCCGACCGTCCAAAACCGGACCACAGACACTGTCCAAATCCTACAAGAAGGAATCTTACAAACCATCTCGTTCCAACCCCTGCCATGGGCAGGGACAAACTGAACAGCTGAATGCCTGGCTACTCAGGGGATACTCAAGGTTTTGGACTCCATAACTGTGGATGTACCTCGGAGCAGCCAGGTCTGTTGGGAGCAGATGGCATTGACCTGACCTCAGACTACAGGCAAAAAGATGGGTGGATGTGGGACTCAGCAAGGCAAGGGAAATGCAGGCACAGCAGCCCTGTGACAAGAGCAGCAGTGTCCTCCTCTCAGTGGCTTCCCTGGTGCAGCACCTGCTGAAGACCGTGGTGGCTACATCGATGCTTTTTGCCCTGCAATCCCTTTGTACTGCGTCATATATGGACTTGTGTATTTGGCCCTTGCATATTAAGTGATGTTAACCCTGCTCATCAAGTGTGCTAATTGTTAATTGTTGTTTATTCAAGTCACCTATCACCCTGTTAAAAGTTAACAAGTTTTAAAAGTTAATTACCCCAGTAAGCTAATTAAGAAGTGATTCATATGGTTCTTTGTTAAAATCCTTCCAAGGTTAGACAATCACCTGTTAGTTTTTCCCTTTTACCTTCAAAACTGTTCCTGTTTTAACTACTGTTCATGCTCGAATGTTGTTACCTTGTTTTCTTAAGATTTCTAGAGTGTTTGGGGTTAAATGCAAGATTTTTATCAAGTGTTTTAAGACTTTTAAGAATGTTTGTCAAGTTTTAAAGCTTTGGCAAACATGGATTTCTAACTGGCAGGGGGCTATTTTTAGTACTCAGCCGTTAGCCTGCAACTTGCATCAATGGCAATCTGGAATTTTAATGAGGTGTTTTCCCACCTTTCAAGCAAGTGACATCAATCCCCTAGACAACAGCAAGCCATTGGAGAGCCGGGGTTACCTCACCTCAGGGAAACACCAATCCCACAGGACCATGGAGGCGGGATTTTGGGCGGTTCAGGGCGGAGCCAGGACATTATAAAAGCTCCTGACACTCGAGGGGTGTCGCTTTTTACTTGAGATTAGCTGCCGGTGAGGCCTGCTGTAGTGTCATTGGTCTCTGTCTCATTAAGAGACCCTGTAATTGCCCTGGACTCTAGACTAGCTGAAGTCACCCCAGTGTTGCAGGCTCTCTGCATTGAGGACACAGAGCCAGTCTGGCCATTGGAGTCTCTAATCCCTGCGTACCCGGGGTTTCTTGTTTTCTGTTATCTGTTGATTTCCTGGATCCTGGACTTTTTTAATTAGTCACACTTACTTATTTTAATTAAAATGCAATTAATTACTTTTTAATTTATTTCTTAACAAATTTTATTTTATATTAAAATCAAGAGTTATTCTCCTTTTTCTGACGTACTGAAAGGCCATGCTGCGCATTTCACCTGGGCTGGCAGCTCTGGCTGGGCAGGGAACAAGCAAGAGGAACTGCCGTTGTGACCTCCATGCATTGACTGGGGACACGATGAAGATTCTGTTCATCCCAGACACTGCGCAGGGCCTGGCACCGCAAAACTGAACTTGTTGGACACGCAGGAGACTATGTTGGCAGTGGGAGTTGAACCCTGGGAAATTGCTGCCAGCAGCTGCTCATCACCCCTAGGAAACTTCTCTTTGGAGTAAATATCCTCTTGCAGTGACAAAGCAGATGCAGAGTGACTGGCACTGGTGTCCTCCCAGGGGAGAGCTGTGGGATCGAGAAGCTCTGCATCCCGCTCGGCTGA
>VZRV01007182.1:3231-17489 GCA_013398115.1 Falcunculus frontatus
CGCAGCAGCCGCAGCTGGGCACAGCTGGATGGGGTGGGCACAGCTGGATGGGGCGGGCACAGCTGGATGGGGCGCAGCTGGGTGGAACAGGCACAGCTGGATGGGGTGGGCACAGCTGGATGGGGGCACAGCTGGGTGGGACGGGCACAGCTCGATGAGGATGAGCACAGCTGGATGGGGGCACAGCTGGGGGGGACGGGCACGGCTGGGGCACAGGGCAAGGGGGGCGATGGCACTGCCAGGGGGCACAGCCGGACTGGGGCACAGCTGGTCTGGCTGTGGCACATCTGGCAGCCACAGGGCATCTGAGGCCCGTGAAAGTGAGGGTGCAGCATGCACATCTGGAGCACAGCTGGGTGGCAGCAGAGCTGGCTGCTCTGGCCCAGGGGCAGTGGGCACACCCGTCCCTGTGCACGTCTCGTGTCACACCCACGTGCACATCTGGCTGCCCAGGGCACCTCTGGGGGCTCCCAAAAGCCGCTGCAGCTGCCCCAGGCGTGGGTTCTGTTCCTGCAGGAGCACGGGTGGGGTCAGGCTCGGCCCCTGGAAGCCAGGCAGGAGCCTGGGCCTCATTAAGATCCTCTCACCCTGATCTCTGCCAGAGCCTGTCACTCGCCCAGGCAGACACAGGACAGTAATTCTGTTTGTCTTTGCCGTGGTCTTAAGCACGACTCTCAGTCCCGGCTCCTTCGCCAGGATCCCTTTGGTGTTTCCCAGTCCCTGTTTCCCAGGAGGGAGCTCTCCCCCCACCGAGGAATGGCTCCCAGCCTTTGTATTTTAACAAATGACCTGAGACACTGAACCCAACGTTGTTTACTCGGCTGGGCATTAGCTCAGAGTCGAGAGCTGCCTCCCGAAGGGCTCTCCTGGATACGCTGACCCAACGAGGCCTCTGCTGTAATTACATTCCAGGGAAAACAGACATCTCCTGATTCATTTAATATGTGCCATGTTGCGTTTAGATACGTAACAGAAGCCCCATTACCTTAAAAGTCCTGCTGTTATCAAGTACTGACTTAATTACAGTTTTATCTAAAAATAGATCAAGTTAGCTTGACAGAACCCATTTGTCCTCCTCCCCTGCTTCCCAGCCACGTTTCCTCCCTGCAGTTCCTGCTCCATCCTGACCAGCATCAATCCTCTGCCACAGCCTTTTCCCAAGAGGTGCTGAGATCCCACGGGCATGTTTGCTATTCCCTCACCACAGTCTTCCAAAACTTACCAAATACAGAATCACAGATTCATGGAATGGTTTGGATTGGAAGAAACCTTAAAATCCATCTTGTTCCACCCCCTGCCATGGGCAGGGACACCTTCCACTATCCCAGGTTGCTCCAAGCCACATCCAACCTGGCTGTGAACACTTCCAGGGATGGGGCAGCCACAGCTTCTCTGGGCACCCTGTGCCACTTTTGCATAAATACAAATAAATATAAATATATATACATATATAAATACTTAAACAAGGAGAGCCCAGGAGGCTCCTCAGGTTCAGGTTATCCAGCTCTGGCTGCTTTTAACCCTCCTGACCTTGGGAGCTGCTGCCACCCAGGGAATTCCTCTGGGCAGGATGTGCTGCATCGCCCGCTGCTCCTTTGCCATAGCTGCTGTCGTTCCCAGCTCCCACCCAAGGTGAGGCCTGGAGCCAGTATCTGCTCATCAGCATCACTTTCCCCTTTCCTCTGATTGTTGGGTGGGTTTTTCTGTAGCTGCCCCACTTCCCTGGAAGCCAAGCCAAGGCAGCTTTCTTCCCACTTGGGAAGGAAAAGGCTCCAAGTGGTGTCTGTCAGCAGCAGCGGTGGCTCTGAAGGAAAGGTAGCAAAGTCCTGTTGATGAAGGGCTCCTCAGAGCTGTCCCAGCTGCTCCCTGGGCTGTGCTGGGCATTCTCTGGCTTTCATTTTATTTCCCATGTGCTTGACGACAGACACAGCCTTTCCTCATTTTGGAACACGCAGGATGGGGCTGTGCTCCCAGTGGGGACTGCAGCCACTCCTGGCTGGGCCAAGGTCACACGGATGGAGGGACCTGGAGGATCCCAGCTCCCCCTGTGTGCCACTGGTGGAGCTTTCTCTGCCTCGCTGCCTCAGAAGGTTTTTGCTCTCTCTCTGGGTGAGGGAGGGCAGCCCAGGACCCGTCACCCAGGAATGTCAGCTCTGCTCATTGCAGCACTGGGTTTTCTGATCTGAACTTATGAGGAAAACAGAACTGGGGCTACTGTGTCTGAAGGCTGCTCCAGGAGATACCTCACTGCCCAAAATCTCCAAGAATTCCCGATTTTGTCTTTGTCAGCCCAGCCACTTGTGTGAACAGCGTCAGGCCAGGGCTGGGCACACAAAGCAAGGTCGGTTATAAGCCTTTCTCCTGGAACAGAGGCACTTGGAGCCGGCACAAAGGAATCTCTGTCTCTCCCCTGCCCTGGCATCCTGGCAATTAACCCGGAAAATTGCAGCTTGGCCTTGTCCTGGGCGCTGAGCGCGGGGCTGTGCAGGGCAGGGGGCAGTGGGTCCGGCTGGGGTCTGGCTGTGCCCTGGCCAGGGGAGATGCAGCGGCCAGAGCCCGACTGGGAAATGCCAAATGAGAGGAAACTCGCCTGCTTCCAGAGAAAGTGAAGGAAATAATTTGGGTTTCTTCACTGGACTGGGCTTAAGAGATGTGTGTCCGGAAAACAGCAGAATTAGGAGTCACCTGGATCAGAGCATCATGGAAGAGCCTGAGCTGGAAGGGACCCACGAGGGTCATTGAGGCCAGCTCCTGGCCCTGCACAGGACATCCCCACAAATCACACCACGGATCAAACGTGGGCAACCTGGCAGAAACTCTGAGCTGGTCCCATCCCCGTGGAACAAGGTGCCACCCTTCTGGGGACACGGCAGTGCCAGGGGAAACCCAGCCCTGCCCTGCCAGGCTGCTGCTGGAAACAACAGCCATCAGAGCCAAACACAGCACCCTGGGAAGTGCTGGTGAGGCAGATAATCTGCAGGCAGAGGCTGTGACAGCCTGCTCGAGTATGTCACAGCACTGCCACCATCATTACAAACACGGTAATTGGGTGCCCAGGCTGGGCCCATGTACGGGCAGGGGAAGTACTGCCGAGTAATTAAGAAATATTCTGTGTTTGGTTTGCCACTGCACTTCCTGCAGACAAAATAAGTGAGAGACGAAGCCAATTTCAAAGTAATTTTTAAAATTTTGAGATTTTTATTTTGACTTTTTTTTTTTGTTTAATTTTTTACTACGTAAAGTCCCTGGCAAACCTCCCTGCAGCTGATAAAGGCACAAGGAGTGAGGGAATTAAAGGTACAAAAGGAAGGCAATGAGGAAGAGTGTAAGTCATGCTTAAAGGCCATTGTAGAAACTACAGTTCACCCAAGTCCAACCCACTAGGAAACAAATATTTAATTGTACAGTAAATAACATATTTTTATAGTTCCAAACCATATCTCAGAAGTCACATGAATATAAACAGGCGTGAGATCAGCTCAGCCCCTGGCCCTCCTGCATCTGTCATGGGATGGGGACAGCAAAGGGACAAGAACAGGAGGGGAATGAACAGGGCCAGACCTGTTAATTGGAAATTGGGACTGGTGTTGGGGGCCAGCTTTGTAGGGAAAGGGACCACTGCTCTCTGAGAAGCAGGATTGGATAGGAGAGTGCTGTGAGGGGATGGGCATCTCGATGCTGACCCTGGGAAGCTGACACTTGGCTGGGCACAGGCAGAGTGGGCAGCAGTGCCCACGGGGATCCCCTGGGGCTGCTCTGGTGCCCAGAACAGGCAGTGGACCCCTCGGGACCCCCTGGAACTGCTGCAGTGCCCGGAGTGGGGGCAGTGCCCGTGGGACCCCCCGAGGCTGCCGCGGTGCCCGGTGTGCCCTCGCAGCAGGTTTCAGTTGAGGAGCTCCCCAGGCACTGGATGTTTTTAATAACAAAGGGAATTGCTCCCCATCATCAGTATCTTATCTGCACGTTTCAAGGGCACGTCCTCTGCCAGCAGCGCTGTGAAAGCAAACACGGAGCGGTGCCCGGGCTAGGTTTGCTCAGCGAGGTGAGTGCGAGGGGTGGCTCTGTGCCCGCCCCGGGGGCTGCGTGTGCAGGGACCCAGGACACCTCACACCACAACCTTGAGCGGATGAAACGTGTCCCTGGACAGCAATCGAGATGATGAGGATAATTTTGTTCCGCTGCTCCCACAGCTGCCGCCTCACGTGCGGCTCCTGTCCCTCGTCCCCGGCACAGCGAGGCCACGGCGGGGTCTGTGGGGACGGGCAGTGCCCTGGCTGGGGCTGTGCTGCGGCGCTGGCACGGCAGAAGGGGGTTAGGGAAGGTGCCAGGATCTGGTCGTGCCACCACCGCAGAGTGGCACTGCCCATCCTCGCTCCCCTCCTCGGAGAGCTCTGGGCCATCGAGGGATGTCACACGGCCGAGCACCGGGACCTTCACACCCCCACAAGCAGTCTGACAGCACCTGATGTCTCCTGGGGCTGTGTCCCACCCCACGCCGCCCCTCGGGGACTGCTGTGCCCCACAGCCCCTGCCCCAAAGCCAGTCCGGGGAGGGAGCTGGCATCCCCCGTGCCTCAGCGCGGTCCCTGCTCCCCCCGAGGCTCTGCGGGACGCGGAGCGGGGAAGCCGAGCTCTGGTCTCTGATGATGCTCCGGACTGGAAAGAGCCGCCTCCTGGACAGGGCAAAACTTCCCTGAATTCAAAGCTACAGCTGCACTGCCCGAGGTGTGGGCTGCCGGGCATACGGACAGGCTGGCACAGGGACACACGGACAGGCTGGAACAGGGATACACGAACAGACTGGAACAGGGACACACGGACAGACTGGCACAGGGACACACGGACAGACTGGCACAGGGATCCACGGACAGCCTGGAACAGGGATACACGGACAGGCTGGCACAGGGAAATCCGGGCTNACACGGACAGACTGGCACAGGGACACACGGACAGACTGGCACAGGGACACATGGACAGACTGGAACAGGGACACACGGACAGGCTGGCACAGGGACACACGGACAGGCTGGCACAGCTCCCTGGGCGGCAGCTCCTCGTTTTTCTCCTTATAATCATTAACCTAAAAAATGCAAATTTGTTTTCTGGTTTTTCTTCCCTTTTCTTGTAAGTCAGCCGGGCTGCAGCCTCTCCGTTCCTGCCCTTCCAGCTCCTCCAGGCCGGCTGGCTCAGCTCTCCAGGGATTTCCCCATCGCACCCAGCCCTTGGGGACCCTCACGGTCCCCCCCTTGCTCTGCCACCATTCCCTGGCTTCCCCCGAGAGCTCAGAGCAGGGGACAAATGATGTGCAGAGCCAAGGACAGGCGGAGGCCACAAGGGCACAGTGTGGTGACACCCGGGGGTGCGGTGACACCGGGGCAGGGCAGTGACACCGGGGGCTGCAGGGTCGGGCAGGGGGAACCGGGACTGGCTCCTCGAACCCCAGCCCCGGCAACAAACCCTTTGTCTGGGCTTCCGGGCACGGCTGGGATCGTTAGTGGGGATTTCCACAGGAATTTCGAGAAGCTGTTTGAAGATATTTTTACGCAGGAAAGGCAGTGGCCTTGCTTAATTATGAGAATTAAAACGATTTGCACTGAAGCCAAGAGTAGGGAGTTGCTGTAAAGTGGCCCATGTGTAGGGCTGGTCACCAAGTGCTGGGGAGAGGAAAATCTCCCTCCAGATTCCAGGAGCAGAGACAGAAAAAGAGGGAACGCTGAGGGCTGGGAGCACGGAGCAGCACCAGGAGGAAATTGCTATTTACACAGGGAGAGGCAGCGCTCACGTCCCTCATATGGATCGTACCAGGGCTAATGCACAGCAGACATCTCTGGAGCCCCTCCAAAAAGGAAACTAGAGTTTGGTTTGGGAACTTCTGGTTCTAATTCCCGGAAACACAGCTTCAGCTCAATTTCACAGTGGTTTGTGACATTTTTCCAGTGGTTATACAAATTTTGGGAAAACATTCCTCTCCTTGGAATTGTCTTGTGATAACATAACCCCACTTAAGTGGTTGGAGGTTTCGTATGGCTTCACACCCCTCCAGAGGTGCCTGTGAGAAGCAGTCCCCACCTGCCTGGCATGGATCCTGTCCCCTTAGGCACAGGAATCATTAGGGTGGGCTGCCCTTGAAACTTTTTATGATGTGGGTGCTGAGGCCCTGGCACAGGGTGCCCAGAGCAGCTGTGGCTGCCCCTGGATCCCTGGCAGTGTCCAAGGCCAGGCTGGACATTGGGGCTTGGAGCACCCTGGAGTAGTGGAAGGTGTCCCTGCCATGGTGCAGGGTTGGAACGAGATGTTCTTGAATCCCTTTTGTGTCTCTGAGCTCCCAGGGGCTCTCTGGGAAGGGGTCCCCCTCCACAGGTGCTGCTGGGAGAGGGAGCAGATGCAGGGTGTCAGCACTGATGGGATCCAGGGTGGAGTGGGCTATAAATGCTGCTGCTCTGGCCACCTCCAGCTTTCGGGGGAGCTTTGCAGAGCTCCTGGCTGGGGCAGCTGTGCTGGTCACCCAGCCTGGGAGCACTGGTGCCTGCTGGAATCCTCCCTGGAGGCACTGGGACTTGTCTCCAGCTCCCGTGTGGCCAAAGGCTGGGGATGGTGAGTACTGGCATGGGACATGTGAGTGTTTAATGCAGGTGGTGGCCAAACCTCTCCTGCCTTGGGGTTGGGTTTGGCACAGGTTACACCTCTGGGTGCTGCTGTTCCATCTCCAAGGGATGCAGCTGAGATTTTCTGGAACAGCATGAGGCACTCTTACACTCCCCTGTAGAACATGGATGGAAGCTGATCTTTTCTCTTTGCAGAGGAAATGAGTGGCAGCTGCTTGGCTGGGCCTTTGAGGGGATTTTGTATTTCCCCAAAAATGAGAGTAAGAATAGGCAGACTGTTCGGCCTTTCCTGACAATGAAAGTCTGTCATCTTTATAATTAGCCCTGTTATTTAAATACTTCTTCCATGGATATCATTGAAGATTTCATAGCCCTTGGTTCCTTTACTTTTCCATTTCAGCTTCCTGCACTGCAGTGACTCCCAGGGGCGTGACTAATTTCACTTTTCCATTTAATTGAGAGCTTGTTTCTGACTTTGACTTTGTGTGTTTAACTGTACTTGGGCAGCTGCTCGATGCCTTGTTGCTGCCCAAAATGCACCTGTCAGGCCTTTTCTTTTCCTCCCAGGGAATTTAGAGGACATCTATGACCAGCTCTTTCTTTCAAAGACTATTTCCACCACAGTGATGTGCTGTAGGTTTTCTGTATTGTGTGCTGTGTGTCCACCTCCCCTCGTAAGGAATTCACCCAAAAACCCCTAAGCTTGAAACTCTTCTCAGTTATGTATCATTCTATTTTTCTCAGTGAGGACTTTCCTGAGGGCCTGTAGTGATGTTTCCTTTGCCACTTCTCTGGCAGTTACAGGGAGTGGATTCCCTTCTTCCCCTCACTTGATAAACATCCTCCACCCTGCTCTGCAGAATCCTTGTGCAGGTGATGCCTGGATGAAAAAGGACCTAGCAAAGCTTTTGGACAGCACAGTCCAAAAGGGACAAAGGGAATGGTGATGCTGGAAGCCCACCCTCCTCTCAGGATGAGGTGTAACCTGGACTATAAGCAAGGGGACAGTGATCTTCAGCACCACTGACCCTGTCTTCGCCTGGAAGGTAACTAAATACACAGATACACATGTGAAATCAGTGGAGTGGTGGCTGCCCCATCCCTGGAAGTGCTCAAGGCCGGGTTGGACTGGGCTTGGGGGAGCCTGGTCCAGTGGAAGGTGTCCCTGCCCATGGTTGGAACTGGCTGATTCGAAGGTCCCTTCCAACCCACACTGTTCTATGAAGTTCCTTTGTGTTCTTTGTGCATCATGTTAAATGTGCTAAATGCCTCCAGACATCCCAGCTCCCTGAGCCAGCAACGTCCCACCCTCATCTTCGTGCTTGAGCAACCATCACATCTCCAGAAGCTGCGACCTCGCAGCCGCTGCCTTCCTGATGTGACACAGACGGACTGGTGCTGCCTCAGCGGGTGATAATGCAGAGCTTTGTTCTGTCCCACATGTGTGCACAGCCCTGGTAACATTTACAGTGGGAATGCTGCTCCCAGGGGACACAGACAAGGGTCATTGTGGCTTCAGTCAAACGGGGATTTGTGCTGCCGGGGAACTGAGCCTCTGCAGTCTCCCCACTGAGGCACTGCTCTTTAAAATAATGTTTCTGGTTTGTGAGTTATTCTATGCCCCATTCCTGCCCAGGACAGAGTGAGCACAGACCCAGGCAGGGCAATTCTAAAAGCTGCTTCAACATAAGGCTCTCAGGGTGCCTTTGATCATCAGTCATCAATACCATCACTGAATTATGGGGACACAAAGCAGACACTGAGAGCAGAAGCCAGGCTTCAGCACCCTGAGGATCATCCTGGAAACAACAGTCAAACTTAACACCAGGTTAGGGAAAGCCACGGCGGTTTGTGAGTATCCCTGTGTTCTGAGGAGGATCCTGGCAGGGTTGGGGTCACGCATTTGGACACGAGGAGGGAGGTTTGCAGTTGGACAGGTGTTGGAGCAGAGTTTAAACCTTAATGGAGTAGTAAAAATGTAAGTATGCTGTCTCTGAAATTGGGGAAGGAGAAGATGAGCAGCACTCTGGGGAATTGTGCCAAAAATTGACAGAGTTGGGCAAAGTGGAGCCTGTGCAGTGTGAGAGGACTGGCCCAGCAAAGCCGAGGGCAGCTCAAGGGTCGGGGGACACAGGGCTGCTCAGTGTCTCTGCTGAAGAGTACGGAGACGTTTCCTTCTATTTTTAACAAGGAATCAAAGGAAACAAACCTTCCTCACTGGCTAAAAGCACAAGCACCAGAAACCTCTCTCAAGCCTGAGGAGTGTCCCTGTGCTTCTGCACCGGGAGCTGGGTCCTGCTCTATCTGCTCTGACACCTGCCAGGGAGATGAAAGGGCCTCTTCTGGAGACAGCACCCCTTGGATGCACGGCCTGGGGGCTTCGTCCCAGAGATTCCTGCTCTCCGTGGTGCTCCCAGATCTCCGAGAGACACGCGCCAGGCTTGGCAGAGGCGGCACCGTGAGTAGCTGGGCATGTCCGGGCGGGTGTGAGTGTGGCAGAGCACGAGCAGGAGGTGAAGCCAATTAGCTAAAATAGATGAGAGGCTCGTCAGCCACGGTTACAGCAACGTGCTCTCTGCGGGGGAGAGGAACTCATGGCCCAAGGCATGAGCACGGGTTCAGGGACCTGGAAGGAGCTGGAGGTGGAGATCATTGTGGCACCACAGGCTGGCTAACAGGAGATGGCATCGATATTTCCGTTCAACTGGAAATCAGCTCCAAAACCAGTTCCAAACCTGCGGTGCCTGGGGAGACTTGGCAGCACAAGTGGCTGATGATGAGTATTGCAAAAAATTGTTGGAGGTTAACGAGTCTGAGCTGGGAGCTGAAGAGGGTTTGGGAGCAGAGACCCCAGCCCAGCTTGCTTTTCATTTTGGGGGATCTGTCCCCCTGCAGAGGCTCGGCTGTGTCACTGCTGTTCCCATCTTCTGTCTTGTCTCGCCCACCCCTGCAAATCTGCCTGAGGGCCAGGAGGAGGGACTGCAAGGAGAAAAGTGAGCTGCAGAAGGGAAAATAGGAATTGAGTAGGTGGAAATTCATGTGTGACTGCGAGAGGTGCGACGTAGCAAGGAAAAGTACTGTTCCACTCTAGAATATATATATAGATATATCTGAAATCATGTTATACGGAAAGCTCATGAGTGCTTGGTGGAGGGAGCACTGTCACGCTGAAGGTGTCACTAGGGCTGTTTGCTGCAGTCACATGGAGAAGTATCAAGTAAGAACACACCCACAGCACATTTCCAGGATAACATGGGAGAAGGGGAAGCCCTTGGTGTCTACCCTAGAGCCGTATTCACAGCCAATAAAAGGCCCAAGGTCACGGATCAGATCTCTTGGAGGGTTGTCAGTACAACAGGTCAATACATGCCCTTTGCTTGACAACAGGGAATCCAAGGGGATTCACTACGATGGTCTAATGTATTATCTGGAAGAGGGTTGTTTTATTTTTGCCATATACAATGCCTCATCTGTGTCTAGCCCAATAAAAAGAGTCCTGGGAGCAAGGAAGATGTGATATACAGCCACATAATAAGTAGACCTTGAACATTGCTGCCTGAGGGCAATTCCAAGAAACCTCTCGTGTAGCTCCTGGATTCTGGCAGTCAGGATGCCTGTTGTTGTCTCCTGGGGTTTAATGAAATGCATTAGTGCCCCAGCCCCTGGTGTTGTGAGCCCTGGATAGTGGGTGGTTTTCCACCATCCCTCCCCCTGTAACACAGGTTCTGACTTTGACAGCAGTGGGAACGCTGCTGGAGGGAGGCTCTGAGATGGCTGAGGCAGGACAGCCCCAGGATGAGGGGTTTAGCTCCCATAGCAAGGCCCGGGGTCCCTGTGTGGGGCTGGGCTCAGCCCCAGGATGAGGGGTTCAGCTCTCACAGCAAGGCCTGGGGTCCCTGTGCAGGGCTCAGCTCAGCCCCAGGATGAGGGGTTTAGCTCTCATAGAGAGGCCTGGGGTCCCTGTTCAGGGGCTGGGCTCAGCCCCAGGATGAGGGGTTCAGCTCTCACAGCAAGGCCTGGGGTCCCTGTTCAGGGGCTGGGCTCAGCCCCAGGATGAGGGGTTTAGCTCTCACAGCAAGGCCCGGGGTCCCTGTTCAGGGGCTGGGCTCAGCCCCAGGATGAGGAGTTTAGCTCCCATAGCAAGGCCCGGGGTCCCTGTGTGGGGCTGGGCTCAGCCCCAGGATGAGGGGTTCAGCTCTCATAGAGAGGCCTGGGGTCCTTGTTCAGGGGCTCGGCTCAGCCCCAGGATGAGGGGTTTAGCTCCCACAGAGAGGCCCGGGGTCCCTGTGTGGGGCCGGGCTCAGCCCCAGGATGAGGGGTTTAGCCCCCATAGCAAGGCCTGGGGTCCCTGTGTGGGGCTGGGCTCAGCCCCAGGATGAGGGGTTTAGCTCCCATAGCAAGGCCCGGGGTCCCTGTTCAGGGGCTGGGCTCAGCCCCAGGATGAGGGGTTTAGCTCCCATAGCAAGGCCTGGGGTCCCTGTGTGGAGCCGGGCTCAGCCCCAGGATGAGGGGCTCAGCTCCCATAGCGAGGCCCGGGGTCCCTGTTCAGGGGCTGGGCTCAGCCCCAGCCTCCCCGCGGGGCTCTGTCGCTCTGAGCCGCCCAGACGGAGCCGTGAGATGCCGAGAGCTGACACGGGGACCCAGAGCTGCCATGTGGGGACGGGGCTGGCTCCTCACCTCCCGCTCCTGCTGTCACTCCAGCTTTCCCTAATTGGTAAACTTAACTGGCAGAAAGCTTTCCCGGAGGAGAAGGGGCTCCTTCTGCCGTGTGAGCAACCGATGTGTCACGGGCACCCAGCGACAACTGCAGCCGGTGTGAGGATGGGGCAGGAACGGGTAGGTGGGAAGATGCTGTGCTCAGATGAGGGAGCTGATCCAGCTGAAAGCTCACTCTGGAAAGAATTGCTGTTTTTCAAACAAACCGGTTTAATCCAGCTGGTTGTGTGACCCACCCAGAGATAACGCTGGTGGCAAGAGACGGCTGGGAAGAGCAGCTGGGGCTGATCTGAGCTGATGCTGCTCCAGTCAGAAAAGCCCAGACTGGTTTGTGCTGGAAAGGGCTCTGAAGATCACCCAGTGCCACCCCTGCCATGGCAGGGACCCCTTCCACTGTCCCAGGCTGCGCCAAGCCCCATCCAGCCTGGCCTTGGGCACTGCCAGGGATCCAGGGGCAGCCACAGCTGCTCTGGGCACCCTGTGCCAGGGCCTGGCCACCCTCCCAGGGAAGGATTTCTTCCCAGTATCCCATCTACCCCTGCCCTCTGGCAGTCTCCCTCTTCCTTCTGCTTGGCTGTGGCAGTCCCCATCCCTGCACCAGAAGTTATTTGATCCCAGTGTCACCTAATCTAGGTAGAAACTGCTCTCTTTTTAGTTTTTATTTTAATGCTGGATTAGTTTTCTGCTGATGTTCCCCGAGTGAGTGAGCTGTGGGATGTGGGTTGGTGAGTGAGGGAGAATGTGCTGATGTGTGGTCAAGGATGGCTCAGGGGTGGGAATGTGGGATTAGGGCAGCCACAGCTTTCATCTGTGGGAAGGATGTGTGAGCACAGCCCTGCAGGGGCTCGGAGGAGGGCTGGTTGTGGCCAGTGGGACGAGCTCTCAGTGGCCAGGGTTCTGTCCAGTGCTGCTGGATCCCTACGCAATGTCCAGCTGACCTGGCTCGCTTGGGGTGAGACAACCCAGCTGCTTAAAAAAATAAATCAAAGCAGGCAAATATAGCAGGGATTACAGAGGGATGCAAGCTGTTGTTATCTACAGGCGGGAGGATGTGGAAGTCTGGGGTGTTTTGCTTATTTTTCCCTTCAGTGATACACATTCTCAGGAATGTGGTGGGATTCTTGGGGTGCCCTGTGCAGGGCCATGAGCTGGGCTCGACGATTGCTGTTGGTAGCTTCCAACTCAGGATATTCTATGATATTCTTTTACAGTGTGGATGCACAGTCTTAGAAAAATGGGGCTGGAAGATGTCCATGGCTGCTCCTCCCAGCCCTGCTGCCCTGTTCTGCTCCCACGCTTGGAGCTCAAACACAACGAGTGTCTCCTGATGAATGAAGCCAGAAAAAGGGGAGAAGATTCCTCACTGCCTGCCAGAGGCCTCGATTCCAGTGGTATGTATGGTGTTTCATGTGTGACAGAGCTTTGAATGGCCTCGATTCTGTCCTCATCAGAAAATGACAGTCTGAGCACCATCATTTTCTGTGGTTCTGGAAAAGTGCTGAAAAAAATTTCAATTTTGAGCCCTAGATATTCGGATCCTCTAAGGCAGTGTCCTATAAATCTAGTTACAGGTTCTTCTCTATTAGCAGTAAGTGCTGGAACACTTTTAAATACGAACAATGGTGATGTAGAAGGATAAAACCAAAATAGTGCTCCCGTGGCTTTGTGCAGGGTAGAATTAGGGAGCATAATCCAAATAATAACATCTCGTGCTTTTATGGGGCTGCGTGCATATGGCGTAAATGACAGCTCATTAAACTTTATATCCTGCCTACAAGATAAGGGTGTAATTAGTATTACATCCCTTTTTATCATTAGGAGGCCTCATCCAAAAAAATGTGGCTCGCAAACCATATTTGAAAGCGGTGACTCAGCCTGAATTAGGCTGTGGTGTGAGGATGGAGAGAATCGTGCTCTAGAGGATAAAAAAAACCAGAGACAAAAGGTTGAGCTGGTGTCAGGTTCCTGTGCCCGCAGCCACCCGCTGGAAAACACAGGTGGATGAACTTTTTAACATCAGGCGTGGGCTGGAGCCCACGGTGCTGTCGGCTTTGTGCAGGAGCGGCGCTGGCCCGGGCCCCGGTGGCATTTCACGGCTGAGCTGACAGGAATGCCCGGTGCGGGACGGCTGAGCCGGGGGAAACGGGGAATTCCAGCCACTCGGGGATTATCCGCAAATGCGTCTGTTTGTCACGGGCTGGGGGAGAGGTCACCGCCGGCTCGTCCGTGCGGGTCTGTGCCGGGGGCACCTTGGGGCGCTCCGTTCTTGCCGTGGTGCCGGTGTTTGTGTTGGGGCTGGGTTTGCCCAGCCCCGCGGGGCTGCCGCTGGCGGTCTGTCCCGTTTTCCCGGTGATCGGCTGCCACCGTGCACCGTACGGCAGCCAGCCGGACCCGCGAGGAGGAGCAGTTGTTTTGTGTGGCTGCAGTTTGCTCCTGGAAGCTCCCAGCCGAGGCAAGGAGGTGACGAGCCAGCTGCTGCTCCCGGGCCAAATTCCTGGCGTGTTCCCGAAGGAAGCGGGCTGTGGGGAGAAGCCACCGGCTCTGTGTGCGGCGACAGCCATCGTCTGGAGGGAGAAGTGACGACATCCATCATCTGTGGAGGGAAGTGGTGACAGCCATCGTCCGTGGGACGATGCTCTTTTTGGGGACACAGTGTTAGGACAGGGCCCCACAGCTCCTCGCTGGTGCCGGCTTCTCCCGCTGCCGCTCTCCATCCAGCCCTTCCAGGAGATTACGGGTTTATTCTCTCAGATCCCACCACTAAGCCCGGGCAATAATCTCCTGCACAGATGTGCAATGGGAGGAGAAACGTCCGAGCCGCCACCCGGCCGGGCACGGGGCGGGCCGGAGCGGCGTTCCCGCAGGCCGGGCGCGGGTTTCCCCGCGGCAGGGCCGAGCAGGGTCGCGGGGAGCGGAGCGGGGCAGGGGCCGGGCCGGG